>JAQPZY010001510.1:1207500-1807500 GCA_029931535.1 Margaritifera margaritifera
ATGTGAACAATCCAGTTTTGTAAATGATAATGAAGAATGCAAGGTGACAGTTGCTGTAATACAATGTTCTGTTTCGAATGATTCCATCTTGCACTTGATCCCTTGCGAATCTTAGGGATAGTCAGGTTATGATACATGTTCCTAAATTAGACTTTGAAAAGTCTTCTGTATTATTTATATTTCAAGAAAACTTATGTTGTTAATACATATTCATTGATTTAATAACGGTGGTCCTTGATAAAAAAAATCTCGTTTTGCATCTGTCCAGATAGAGTGAATACGGATCTCCTAATAATTATATCACAATAAAATATAAAGAACACTTGCTATACTAAACAAGTAGTATGCAACTAATATCAATCGCTATAGCGATGTATCATTTTTAGAAGGTACATAAGGTGTAATTGGTATTTGCCAGCCCATGTTAATTGCAGGTTAATTCGTGTATTGTAGTGCATTGTAAAGCCTATGTCATATGTATGCTGTCCATCATGTGCTGCTTCGTCATTTTCACTGTTCACAAAAGAATAGAAAAATGTAAACCAAAAGAGCACCAAGAAAACCGAGGACACATTATACGTTTTAAATACATTTATTTATGTGTCACAAGATTCGTAATTGGTCTCAGATGTGTGTGGTTTTCACGGTATATTTGTAGGAATAATACACTGGAGGCAAAATATGTGAGCAAACATTTTTTCTTACCAAATGACGTAAAAGCAGCCCTACATATTGAACTTTTCCCTCTTCTAAAATAAGATGTATATCCTCAAATATTGTATGATGTCCAGTTCTTAGACAGTTTATTTGCTGACGAGCTTTTAGGACGATCTAATTATTAAGGTAAAAACCTTGTGAAACTATGCTATTTCTTATCCATTGACCGTATTTTGAAACATCGGTGTAAATTCCTGGGTAGTGTGGAAGAGCACATCCATGACCCCAGCTAATTATGCCTGTAAAAAAAACACAAAAATGCCATGATTCATACATAAATCCATATATGATTCTACATCCATATATTTATCTATCTATCCCATACAGTATTTCTTCTATGTCATAAGTCACCCCTTCGACACCATCTTTTGCTAATTAACAACCAATAAATCATTACTGACTAATTCGCTATGATTTTGATTCTCAAATTTCAAAGCAAAAATTAACTAGAATCAATTTGATGCCACATAAATTAGATAACAGATTTGTATCGTTAATTCTTAATAGATAAAATAAATAATTGTTTATGGCTACCACAGATTACAACTAAACTTACAATGCTAAACAATAAAACATTCGATCAATTGAAGTTTAATTAAATTGCTGGTAATGGGATGCAGAAAGAACATACCTTGCTGGTACCAAGTGTCTGCAACTTTACAAACGAATGGGCCTCCGCTATCACCCTATTAAGAAACGTGAAATATGTTCAAGCTTCGAACTTGAGACATTTTTTATATTTATATTTAGGTATCATTTCGCTGATTTCCGGTAGTCAAATCCTCGGGTTTTTATGAACATTTACCGGATTCGCCATGAAAAGGACGCAGTAAACCTAATCAAAAATCAAATTCTATTTGTCCTTTTTACTAGACATATTTATCAATATTTATTCAAGTTAATTATAATCTTTAGCTCTGTTAAGACGAGAAAACTAAAGGAAAAATGCTGCAAAATTGCCCGTCTACTCACTCGGGTGTCTTTATGCGGTTTATGGGAAGGCTCATGACCAGGAATCGATTTTTCAAACTAAAACTCCATCTTTTAATGATTTTCATCTTTCGCCCGTGGGATTTTGTTTCTATTGTTAACTAGGTCAATATGTAAATAATCTATCATTTTATTCTCAACTTCATCAGAAAATTTCTTGGACCGACAGAATGTTAATATTTAGCCATTTTTGACATGCTCACCATTAGGAATAGGTTTCTTAACCAAATAATCTCTTCTTTTCTTCCTTGTTCCATTATAGTGCATCTTTCATTTCTATTTCTTTCATATAGATAATTGTTATTGGTTATAACTACGATATACAAATACATACTACGCATGAATCTTTCCCTCCACTAGGGTATCCAGCACAGAACGTGTAGCTTTTGATGAAGTCAGTCCCATACCAGTCGTTTTGAGAACACCAATATTCAGATATTATCTGAAGCTTCACTTGGTTTAAAACTGCACGAGAGCTGGTGCCTGTAAAAGCAACTACAAAGCGTCAAAAGGGGTTGATGTTTTTTTTTTAAAACAAAATATCTTTCGATATACATTTTGCTGAAAAGAGGCCTACAATATCATATATTGAGCCTACAACTTGCCCTCGAATCATCTAAAAAAAAGGAGTTTTAATTTTATACAATTTTTGTTATTATCATTGCTCTTACAAATATAAAACAAAATCTGATAGTTTCAATGTGGTATATTTCTTTGTGCAAGAACGTCCTATCCGCATGCGTGTTAATGTGTGTGTTTGTGTGCGTGACCATAGAACCATTTAATTTCCCTATTGATAGAAAAGAAAACAAGAAATAAATTCCCCGCAATAA
Organism: Margaritifera margaritifera; assembly: GCA_029931535.1. Classification (NCBI taxonomy): domain Eukaryota; kingdom Metazoa; phylum Mollusca; class Bivalvia; order Unionida; family Margaritiferidae; genus Margaritifera; species Margaritifera margaritifera. The sequence continues at coordinate 1,210,041 of JAQPZY010001510.1, forward strand.
AACAGATTTCTTCTTGATGCTTTTTTTGTTCTTGTTAATTTAAACAAAAATAATTAAAGAATCATAAAAAAAATAGTATATTAAACGTTTACTTGTTGTAAAAACTATTGCTGCTACTACTACTATTATTATTATTATTATTATTATTATTCAAATGGTAAATACCTTGTGTATCACCCCAACCTGTGCTGTAGCAATAGCTCGTTGTGTTGGCAACCCTTTTCGTGGTTGGTGGTATACAGATAGGTCTGACGTAGTCATTGTATTGCACGGGCTCTATCAACTGAAGCAGTGTTATGTCATTCTTGACGGTAGTACTGTTGTACTGAGGATGTATAATAATCTTTGAAACTCGATGTGTGGACTCTGTAGGGTCTACTCTATCTATATGATGCTTACCCACACGGACTGTCCAACGTGTGTTATCACGACTCAACTGACTTAAAAAGACAAAAAAAACAACAAAAAAAACGAAAAAAAAAAAAACGGTGCCATTGATATGACATTCAATCACGTATTTGTTTTATATCTTAGACCTTTGTAATTTATTGCATGACATCGCCCAAGGCATTGACTTAGCGTATCATGTGTCTAAGTATGACTTTATAGAATTGAACACATACAACTTGTCAAATGGCAAATGAAATGTTGTCTTCGTGTTCATTTCATATTAAATTTATGCAACTCGTTGACTAACTACAGTGTTTTGCTCATAAGAGCTCACAATAAACAGATGGTTTAACAGGTTTCAAACTTCAGAAAGAAGTGAACCTGACACAATAGCCTGCTCCATATATGCAGTTTATCATCTTCTTTACTATATTCGGTTCCAGTGAAAAGAAAACAGCAAAATTTAAGTTAAAACGTCACATTTAAGGACTATTTCAGATAGTTTCCGAACTATATAAAAAATAAAGTTAGGATATTCCTTACACCAAAAACTTAAGACCAAAAAGAAAATTCCTCTTTCCCTGTCCCTACTATTACACTGTTTTTCATCACAGTTCAGTCTTTCTGGGAGGTCATCTCAACTACATGTTTTAAACAATCACTTTCTTAGGATCCCTTAAGCTAGTATTTAGAAGAAAAGAACGTGTAAGCAGACACTTTTAGTGGCCCGTCCCAGAAATTGTACACAAAGTTCACTACATATTATGAAACAGATGAATAATGTCTCAGGAGTTGACTGATCATTGTACATATGCTGTGAAGTTTTAAACGAGCGCACCACAATATAATTTGATTTTTGGACATTATCTTTCATTGACTTAAATGTCGATAAACTTGCTGATATGATTAAATTACTCAAAATCTGAACTGAAATGTTATACTTACTCTTCAAAGCAATGGGCTGCTGTGAGAATGAAGTACTCATTTAGGATGCTACCTCCACAAACTTGACGACCATCTTCGATAAGCATTGCCTGCAGTAACATGAAAACTTGTGCTTTTCAAGTGTTATATTGTTTGACTGCTGGGAATGTAACCTGTATGTTTAATTTGGAAAATGATGTTTTGGTGAGGTCATTTTTGTTGTTACTCGAGTTCATGGAAGTAGAAGTAAGAAGAGAAAGAAAAGCATATATATATATATGTATATATATATATATATATATATATATATATATATATATATATATATATATATATATATATATATATATATATATATATATAAGCGACGTCAAAAAAGTCTTCCCAAATTGCATTGGATCATAAAGATCGTTTTGATCACGAAAAATTGTACAGGAAATCCAAAGAAACCTAATAGATTCTTCGGCTGCAAACACTCAAACCCAGCGGCTTAAATCAAGAAGAATCCAAACGGGCAATTTTCCGTGCATTGAAATTTTCAAGTTATCAAAATCACATTTTTCTGATATTATAATTAGCTTTCTCAAACCCGTGACCTCAACTTCCATTCTTCTGTAACAAAAAATATTGCAAATGTGGAAAATGTATAAAATGTATTTACTTTTATCTTGTGTTTTATTTAGTCACAAAACACAATTTTGTAATACTACTTTAAAACAAAGGTTTAACTAGTTTAAGTTCTCGCCAGTTCGAAAAAATACTATATCCGGGATAAGATTTTAATTGGACAGTTGTCGTAAACCCTATAGATGCGCAAATGTTTCATTGCTCACCTACTTGCTTACGTCATCGATTAGATTCTTTTGTTCTAATTGTATGATTTCTGTATATATCCACAGCCAAACAATAAGCAGATTCTGTAAAGTAATTTCGTTTTGTTTTTGTTTTGTTGTTTTTTGTCTGTTTGTTTATTTTGTTCTTATCTCGTTTGTGTATTAGCCCTTTGTAGCTTTGTGTCCTTGAGAAATTAATCGTTTCACACCAGTTTTGCACTTTTGTTTGTCAGTTATTCTTTCATCTCTCTCTCTCTCTCTCTCTCTCTCTCTCTCTCTATATATATATATATATATATATATATATATATATATATATATATATATATATATATATATATATATATATATATATATTTACCATCCAAGGCCATGATCCAACTCTGGCTTCGTGTCCACCCACAATCCTTGTTTCGCTCGGTGGGAAGGTGGGGTGTCCACAGGAGGCAGCTTAAAAAATTTTAAAACAAAGTCGCGAATGAGGTTGCATGATGTAAATATTTGAGGAAATAAAAAAGGAGACATGCAGCATATAAAACTATATCTATGCCTGCATGCCTACTTTCTTTTAGCTGAAAAACACAAAGACTCATCGGGCAATTTGTATAACCCAAATTATCTAGATTGTAGTTTATGTGACACATAACAACAGAACTACAGTCTACATATTTTCCTTCCACCCACGTGTTCATCTCTTCTAATTAACATATTAAAGAGTTGGGCTAATTATTTATCAGAAGCAAGGCTAAAATTCATGCCATGTACAGTCATGTAACACTATCAGACTATCAGCTCCCAAGAATAGGCAGCCTTAGATGACATTCGGAGTCCGCAAACCATTGTGTCGAAAACAAGCCGTTAGCAGCCTCACTTATTGTGCCTTAATCCTAAAAGTGATTTCGTTTATTTCAACGGAATGGCTGTCTTATGAATGATTTTTGGCTCTTCAATATGAGTACACGACACACACGTCTTTCCAGGAGGGCCCAACGTGAAAATAGCGATCTAAGCTACCTCAAGCCTGTTGTGATAGATACACAATCTGATATTTATGCTGACGTTGTTCTACTCAGTGTGCCTTGTCGCAACGATGGTCCAATACACCCGAAAATTAGACAATTGGTAAACTGTTACATGAGTTAAATTCAGTTGGAATTAAGACATCTGCTTCGTGGATAAAGTCGGTTTTGGTTGAGCTGTACAGATATAACTCTTAATGTAGACTGAGCACTCTTTCTATCGATCACAAATGCGCGTGCCCCGAGTGTACTTGATTCTGAAGCCCTGGATACTAATATGGCGGCGTCCACTGTCAACAACCACAACGATAGGGAAATACAACAACTACGACAGGCACTGGCGGAAGTGAAGGATGCTGTTTAATCCCATGTTAATTCAATGCTCCAGTGGTCAACACGACCGTTCACCACTTCCAATCAACAAATAGTCCCTGGGATTTTCAAAATTTTTTATGGCAGTGTTGGACAGCACTGGAAGTTTGCCTTGGAAACAATGCCCACAAGTGTCAGCAGTCAGTCAATCGTTTTAACAACAGATCATCTCGGGTAAATACGTGCACTTTTAGTTGCTTTTTCACTCTAATAAAGAGTTTCAGGGTCCCAAATTAATTGAACTAGGTGACATTATTATATTTAAGAGACCCCTGGATGATGCTAAGTTAAAATGGCCCCTGAATTTTGACGAGTTTATGGAGGATTTTCAGATTTACCAAGAAATTGTGTAAAGCACACCCAACATGCAGATCAGAACTATATACATATGAACATATGATTACCCAAATGTACAGAGATTATGGTGGAACTGCCTTTTACACTTACCATGTTCTATTTACGAAAGAGTGTGCCACCCTCTTGCAAGAAGTGAACATCAAGGTAGACTGGTCAAAAAGGGATCCAGATCTCATCTTTAGTGTCTTTGTACGCCAGAGAATCTTAACTTGCATTCACTGTGGAAGTGCAGATTATTCTTCCTACAAACATCAGTTGTATTTGTATCGCATGTGTACTGATGTTCGAGGGCGGCCTAAGGTGGTAGTTTATAGTAATGAGATCTGTAATAATTGAATGATCTCAAAGGATGCAGGAGGCAGAAGTGTGAGCGAGATCATATTTGCCTGACTTGCTAAGGTTCTCATTCTAAACAGACTTGCAAGCTAATTGAAGGCTTCAAATTTTGAGTTTTTACTGGTGTTGATCTGATTCTACAGTTGTTACTCGTATTTAAGAATCTTTTCTCAGCAAGATCTGATCAAGAATCTGTTGATGATTTATTGTGCAGGGAGATTCAAAATAATTACGTCATTTGGCCTTTTTATGAACTTTCTTTTTCCAAATATAGGATCAGTCCACTCAGCATAGCAGTTGGAAAATATTCAAAAAGAAGAGACTGATAGTTGACTTTGTCTGCCTCTCACCATAATGACATGCATTCCAGTTTGAATGACCTGATAGAGAAAGATTCTTTTTCACTTTCATATATTAGTATAGATAACGCCATAACAGCTATTAAAAAGCTGTTGTTGGTGCTTTAATTTGTAAAGCACACATTGTTGACGCTTTTAAGCTTGTTCACATTAAACTTAAACTAGACCTGTGGCATATTTATGGTGTAAAATGGAAGAAAAAAATATTATTTCTTCACAAAAATGGCATTGGCTCTAGAAGCAGTCTCAAAGTCTTTGATATGCTTTCCAAAGCGCTCGATAATTTCACACAGTTACGGGGGATGGCACAATTTTGCACTTGGAAGATGATTTTTGACCTTCGATTCCCCCCTCCCCCTCCCCCCTCCCCATGATGCAGAACGTGCAATGGCCATTTTATCTCTGATTTTTAAGAAGCTACGCATTACAACTGCTCCCCCGAAAACTTTTGGACCTTCTCCTGTTATGGAATATTTAGGAACGTTTGATTCTGTGCAGATGTAGGCTAGGTTACCAGATGTTACATTCCGGAGAATTCAAGAATTTCTGGTCAATTTCTAAGAACGTAAGAAATCCACAAAACAAGAGCTGTTAAGTTTGTTAGGTTATTTGAACTTGGCTTCCATTGATATCGTATTGGGTCGAATCTTTGTTAGCTATTTCATTAACATCTCTACCACTGTTAATGAACTGCACAGCGTCAATTGGATTTTCAGATGTGGAATACATTTCTGTACTTATGGAATGGAGTTTCTCTTTTTTTTTTTTTGAAGAGCGTGACACAGCGGCGGACCACCTTCAATTGTTTACTGACGCAACTTCTACAATTGGTTATTTTATATATGATTATAGTCTTGATCATTTTATTTTGATGCATTGTTCTTGTCATATTTCCATCGACCACGTGCATCGGGCATTATCACATACATTTATTATGAAATTTCCCTTTTGGGGGCACACTGCGGTATCTTTGCATAGGATCCTGCATCATTTTGGGGATTAACTCCACACTTGGACCAGTTACAGTTATTAATAATCAATAATGTGTGTTGTTGGTTATGATTAAAATTTGCATGCTGCCTGCTCCCGGAAGACCAAATTTTATTGACGTTTTTTGTATATGTTTTTAATATAATAAATAGTTAAACAAATCTCTCTCGTGTTGTATGTTGCATAAATTATAAGTAAAGTTCACTTCAATGTAGTTTATGCAGCACACAACAACAGAGCTACAGTCTACATATTTTCAGTATAGGCCATGTGTTCCTCTGTCCTAATTAACATACTGAAGAGTTAGGATAATTATTTATGCACGAACAAGGCTAATGACATATTCATGAACAATCATGTGACATTATCAACAATCAGCTCCGGAGAATAGGCAGCCTTTGTTGACATTCGGAGTCAGCGAACCACTGTGTCGAAAACAGGCCCAGGGGTACCTCAGTTATTGTGCCTGAATCCTACACGTTTTTTGGTTGTCCCATCGCCATCCCCAAACTGACCACCTCTTGCTTCCTCATTATATATGCTTTTTAGAACTAAAGATTTCAGATCGTCCATCTACCTGGATATACTTAGCTTCAATGTTACTGCCCATACTATTGCAGTTTTTTTCAAAGTTAACACCATCTAATCTCATTTAGATTGAGTGACACTTATGATGCTCAAGTGTAGTGTAGGGGTGGGCTGGACTTGGTAATATTCATTTGATGTTTATAATGTTTGCTGTTAATATGTATGAACAGGGTAGGTTACATGTAGAATTGTTTTCAGTAGAAGTAATCTTGTTGGGTCTATCATGGTGTCCAGCTGATGAGAACGCAGTTTCACCTGGCGCCTCAGAACAGATACCACCAGTACATGTAGTAGCAGATTACAACTTGCGTTTTGTAAAGTATAATCATTTGTCAACTTCAACGTTCGTTCGTTCATAGGAGATAAGGTAATTCATGCTCCTGCGATAGTCAGTGTTTATTTTCTTGCTTGCTCTCTTGCAGCCCCTATTATCCTCTCTATTCGGTTCCAAGAACAGATAATTACGGTCCTATATTTAATAATTCCATAGTGCACCGAAGTCAAGCACATACACCCAGGTATTTAAGTCGCCTATGACCTCCTTCCTTTCCAATTCTGGATCTAGCAATTATCATAGGGCATCGCAAGACGTATGCGACTTGCTGTCTAGAACGTATATGACATCCCATAAACCAGACATCTCAGTACATTTTGCTGCTTGCTCTATTGCTGCTCCTAACATCTGCAACAACTATTTATTAATTTCCATGAACAGATATATACGGTCTTATTGTTAGTAATTCCATAGTACACCTAAGACAAGCACATACACACAGCTCTTGAGGTCGCCTAACTGAAAGCTTGGGTCTTTTCTTGTTTTTCATACTTTATACTTTCTGTCTTTAAATTGATAACTGTGTAAGAGAAACCATTTTTTTTTTTTACAAATAAAAGTTATCAAGCGGCCAGGATAATTGATCATACCGGAATGTGTTCCTGCGCGAGTTCTTTTATTCCAATTGCCTTGACAATAAATAACCTACTTCAGTTGTTCTACTGTACAACACCAATCCAAACCAAACCAAACCATAATTCAAAAATGTCTACTCTAAAGGACTGAAATTTTGAAATTTGAAAATTCAAAATTTCAAAGGAGGACATGTTACAAGAGCCGTTTTATAACCGGGTTGTATGTGTTGTTTTTTCACATGCATGCAATTTTGTATAAGATTAATTTTGCCAAAAACAGTTTTTGGAATGGATTTATCTAGCCTGAAATGTATTTCAGAGTCAGCAACAAACAAAAAATGCGTTTATTGGCCAAATTTAGAATATTCAGTGCATTTGTATACAGGCGCTTAAATCGAGAAGCAAGCTGATATTGTAGTATGGTGTGTATCATCTATGTATCTCCAAAATACTAAAAGACCTGTTTGGCTATATATTTAAACGTTGACCCCCAAAGCACTAAATGTGTCTTTTGTCCTAAAATTGAAAATTTTCCTGTTTGTGTATATACAAAATACAATTTTTACTACGTTCTCCGTGAAAATATATGTTTGAACAAAGATATATTCCCCAACGCAAAATAAAGTCTCTAAATTCTTTAACATAAGCAAGTTGTATGTTCTAGTGAACCATGGTTGAAATTTATTATGAAATGATTTATTCATATTCTAGAGCTACCGTCTATACTCACGTATAACCCAATACCAACTGCAAACTGCATAGACCCAGATCTGCCGTCGCATAATGCGCCGGCAGATTTGGGTCTATTCAGTTTGTAGGGACTAAGCAGTAGAACAAACAACATAGACCCTGACCTGCCGGCGCATTATGCGACGGCAGAACTGGGTCTATGCAGTTTGCATTATGAGCTTTTTATACACAAGTATATACGGTATTAAGTATACACGTATAGTGAGAAATAGAGCATCTTGCACGGGTGTTCATTGGATATGAAATTTATCAAGGTAGTGGAATAATATTACCGTATATACTCACATACAACCCGATATCAACTGAAAACTGCATAGAACCAGATCTGCCGGCGCATACTGCGCCGGCAGATCTGGATCTATGCAGTTTGTAATGACTAATCAGTAGAACAAACAACTTAGACCCTGATCTGCCGGAGCATTATGCGACGGCAGATCAGGGTCTATGTTGTTTGCATTTGGATGGAGTTTATACGCGAGTATATACGGTATATGCCACGAACTGCTTGCAGGGAGTGGGATATTGTATTTGTGAACGAATTTCATAAATATCGTATTAAATAACCACGAGTTTAACATTCTATTTAGCACAAAACGTTAAGGATTTTGCATTACTAAATGACGTTGCCATGTGACGTTGCTAAATGTTACGCCACAGTGTGGCGAACAATTTTTATGATCTGACGTTCTTATGGAAATTCCTCGACTCTTTCCGGTGGGAGTCAAATAACTTCGACCCTCTGAAATTGGCTTAGAGGTAATCGTAATGAAACTTCCCAAACTGGTAAGTTCTTGACGGACGTACACCCGGCTGGTTGGGCGAATAATAATAGATCGTTATAAAATAATAGATGTTGCAAATAACACTCGATGAGGTTTCAACCATCAAGAAAATGCCTGTACTTCGGACTTTTTTATGCTATTCCTGCAATTTTTAATGAAATAATTGAAGATATAATTTTTATCAATAGCCTCAAAATATTGCTTACGTTGATGCTAGTGAGGACACGTAATCGAGTCGTTATGACGTTAATTAAGTTATTATGGCGTAATAACAACAACGGACTTGAGCACGGTTTAAAATGGCCACTAGTTTTTTTACTAGCATTCAGTGGAAAGACTGAGGATGTTTTCAGTGATATGACATTATAACCCTAATAATCTGTATCCGAACAAATGGGCACATGAGATACATGTATGTATAGTCTATAACGCTAATAAAGAATAAAGGCGAACGTTATATGATAAAACAGATTTTAGAACGTATCCGACACCATTTCTTTAATCTAGAAACAAAGCGATAAACATAACATTTTTGACACAATTCACCGTACTTAATATTTATACAGTAACTCAGGCCTTCAAGGAAATACAGCCAATATCATTTGGGAATTTTATTTTCAAAACGTTTTAAAGATTTCTGAAAAGGATAAATTATGAATTTAAATAAAGTCTCGACATTATTATATCTAGCTACATTTCTTAACTGTGTTGTATTCTCTTCTCTTTCTCTCTCATTATATGTATGTATGTATGTATGTATGTATGTATGTATGTATGTATGTATGTATGTATGTATGTATGTATGTATGTATGTATGTATGTATGTATGTATGTATGTATGTATGTATGTATGTATGTATGTATGTACAGAGATTACAAATCATATGATAAATAATAACCCTTCCAAAGCCACTGGATATATATAAGATCATGCTTGTCAAGGAATGATTAGATACATAAAACAAACTAACAATACACTGTGCAGAGCCTTGGTGCTTTCGGATCCTAATGGTCCCTTTCTACAAGGCATACACAAACAACGAAGACAGGCGTTTTCGGATCCTAATGACCGCTTTCTAAAAGGCATACACAAACAATGAAGACAGAGGGAACAAATTGAAAATGTTCAACTCTAAATGATGTTTTGATTCCCTGTACTTATTTACAAAAGAGAAAGGAAAGGTTGAAGTAAATTGTTTGACTTGTACAAATTGGTGACTACAGTTTCCCGCTGACAAGGGTAACCTTTAGATTTGTTGTTACCATAAGATACAACTGGTTCATGAGGGAAGATAGTGTAAACTAGCTGTATCCTACTGCAGACCAAAGAAGGCTATAATAATAATAATAATAATAATAATAATAATAATAATAATAATAATAATAAAATTAATAATAATAGTAGTAGTAGTAATAATAATAATAATAACAATTAATAATAATATAATAATAATTAATAATAATAATAATAAAAATTAATAATAATAATAACAATTAATAATAATAATAATAATAATAATAATAATAATAATAATAATAATAATAATAATAATAATAATAGTGATAATAATAATAATAATAATAATAATAATAATAATAATAATAATAATAATCTTTATTTAACGAAGATAACACATTTGCTCGTAAAAGACCCAGCTGCCATGTGGTCTTCAATTCTTGTAACAGGTGATGTTAAAAATAAAAAGATAAAAAGTCGCTTACACACACTCACGTATGCTCGCACACGTACTCACACAAATTTAAAATTGATTAATATATGTAACTATAGTGGTGAACATGTACATATATGAACAAGATACTATACACATTTCAGTATGTCAGAAGTCATATATACATAGATAGAATTAAACATGCACATATTATCTTTGGATACAGTGATAAAATTCTGTATTTGGAGGATTTAATATATCATTCTAGCTGGTCAAGAAAGAATGTCTTTTATTAGATTTTAAACGAAGCAACGGAATTTGATTTACGTATCCTCAAGGGTAATATTCCAAAAGGTATGAAACATCCTTGTCAAAAGCAAAACTGAAGTCACTCATAAACCAAACACTAATGATCACAACCCGACTATGTAAGGACAAAAGGTGCAAAGTTTACCCGCACATGATGAAACTAAAAATTTTTTTTTAGCACAGTTACAAACGAAAAGCTGAACAGTCATAGCCCAATATAGTAATTACTTACATAAACATTAGTTACAACGACTCCGTGAAGCGTGATACACTAAAATTATTGTGACTAGATATACAGGCGTATTGATCATTTGATATTCCTGTTTTCAATACTATTGTTTGCAATTCACCCTACTTTTAGAAGTACTTCCTAGATTGCATGGGACGTTAAGGAAATATACATGAAAGTATCCACTGAAAATATTGCACTGAATATGAATGTAGAGACTATCGAAGAGTATATTGAGGAGATAGACTGATGTATTACCTTAAAAGGTGTCCTGTTGATATTGGCTGTGAAAGTGTCTAATATATTAGCTGAAAAGGTGGCCGTGGGATTACTGCCTAAATTATTACACAATGTAATTGAACCCTGATCTAGTCAATAAAATTATTAGTCAGTTCATACAGCCGTAACAAAACACACATGTTCAAACGGTAGTGCATGTTTCCAATTGATTAAAGCTATTATCACAAATAATCAATACGAACTCACTAAATCCATTTAGTAGCTGAGTGCAGTATGTATCTGAAGCTAATTTTATACTTCATAAACAGTCTCGTCTCATTAGTTAAACGTTTTTGCTACCGGTCATTATCCAGCAGTATTGACCGCAGTTAAGTTAAAATATTCACCGCTTCCTAATATGGTAAACACGTGCTCGCATTCGATGAACTACACTGGTTACGGCTAAATAAAAATGGCGACGGAAACGTCGAATTCATAAATCGGATGTCCATCAGAGGCCGACAATGACTGTAACCCTTTCTACCTGACGCCAGTGCTGGGGAATCAGTAGATCTAGCTCTCATCTACAGAAAAATATCTCTTATCCAAATAATTAGTTAAAGAAAATCTGAATACATCCAAGACTCAAATTGCAACAAAAAAAAAAAAAAAAATTAAATATGATTTCTACAAGTATTGAAATGGACGGCTAGTGATCGCTAGTTGCTGCTGAGAGAGAGAGAGAGAGAGAGAGAGAGAGAGAGAGAGAGAGAGGGCGGTGTCAGACTGACCTTTGATACAATTTATCAGTCAACAGCCTCTCTTTCACGTAAAAAGTGCACTTTTATCCACTCCTGATAGCATTGTTTTATCCTGTACCACGAATTTAATGAAACACTAGTTACTGCGTTATTTTTTCCTAATATCAATATTTCGTTGTGTTTCTTTGGGTACATGACATTCCATCCTCTTGAACAAAACTGCGTTTCGTGCTGAATGAGAATCACCCCATGTACGCGCGCGCTTCCATAGCAGTAAAGTAGCGCGGTTTCAGTTTTCATTCATTAAATGAACGACAAGTAAAATGTTCAATAAAACGTTCAAAATAAAAATTAAAAATAAAAAAATTGGGGGATGTCAATTGTGTTATTTCTATAACATAAAAGAATGATTCATATGCTTGTTTTTAAGTATATAGTAAAAAGATTATTGACTGGGTATTAAAAATTATTGGGACCTCGTTCATGTGCCATATGACCTTGGGTCCAATACTTTTCAATACTCAGTTTATAACTTATAAAAATAATAATATGCCATTAAAGAAAAATAGAAGAACACAATACAAAAGTAGCTTTTTAAACTGTTAACTTCATAATTGATGAGATTTTGGATACAATTTTGGATGTTTAAATGTTATCACACCTTTGCACTCAATGCAGAAATAAGTAATCGATAGAACCGTAAGGTATCTAATTCCGTTTGTTGTTATGTGATGTTCGTTCAACTATGTCTGTAATTCATTCAAATTATCACTTGGTAGAAACTTACTTATCAGAGATATTACTCCTAGTATTACTACATCTGACAATGACTCTGATATTTTTGATGATCTTGCATTTGCAAAACATTTCATGTCTTCTTCATTTCTTTTTATTTTTTTATTTTTTAATTTATTAAACACAAGTTGTCAGGACAGGATTTTACATGTTCGCCTACCTCACCACCCGACTTGGTGTATGGGACATTACCTTAAATTATTTTCCATCCTGATCTTTTCATGTGTTCCCTTACTTAGACACAGCACACACACATACACATACATTCGCACTTATTGTACACAAAGACACAACGACACACTCACATACAAACCCCAAGGTGTTTTAAATTGCCTGTTTGTTTGTTGTTGTTGTATTTCTTCTTTTAAAAAAAAAAAGAATATTTATTTCCTTGCCCACCCCTAAATGAAAGTAAATAAATGTAACAAACAGCTATTTAAAAAAAAGCAAAAAAGAAATTCCTGTACCAAAAGTTAACAATAGGGTCCACTTTTTCTAAATGTCATCACTTCTGTCATTCACTTTTTTCGACATATTTTTCCAGCGTTTTATATGATAAAACACAATTTCTATAATAGGTGAGATTTGGGATTTTGATGCACAACATGATCTGTATATAACATATTTTGCAAACAAAATTAGGAAGTCAATAAGATCATCAAAGTTGTTATTTCCTGTAAAGACATCTTTCGTGTAATTCTAAAATTTGGATCGTAAGTTTGGATCCATTCCACAAATAGTTTCCAAAAGTGTTCAGTAACTGAACAGTCATAGAATAAGTGCTCAATTTGTTCTATTCCCTCATTACAAAAGGTGCATTTATCATTATCACTTAAATTATTCTTTTTCAAAAACTGGTTTGTGGCAATATTTCTATGGAGAAATCTAAAATTAAAACTAATCAGTTTTTTGTCTTTCGTACATAGGTCAGCCAAAAGAAAAGAGTTGGTCCATTCATTTGCATCAATTGCACACTCTAGCTGTCTGGACCAAGTTTCATTTTTACCATTTGGCTTTTGTATCTTGGTTGTTATCAGGGATTTGTAAATAAATGTATATATTTCCACTTTTGAAAGAACTTTTAATTTTCTTTTTCCACTGCACTGAGATCTTTGAGAAAAGAGTAAAGTACTGTATGAAATTATTAGTTTGTATTTTTTGTTTTATTTCGTCAAAACTTAATAGAGATCTTTTTGCATCAAAAAGATGTTGAATAGGTACAACACCGTTTGTTCTCCACCTTGTGTATGATTTACAATTATCTATAGTAACTAAATTAAGAATATCTTGAGACAAGTATTCATGAACAGTATATGGTTCATTTTTCCGTTGTGATAAAGCATAAATAACATCACGCCAAATATATTTTCAATTGATTTAGATATTTCTTTTAATTTAGTTTTTCCTAATTTAAATAACAGCGTATCTTCAAATATTCCAAATATTTGTTCAGAAACCAGTTTTTGACATAAACCATCTTCGTTTAGTAAAAGACGCCTAATCCAGAAAAGTTGTATATAACACACAAATGAGTGCAAGGGAATCATATTTAATCCCCCCTGTCTCTTTTAACCCTCTCGGTTTTACCGCCCCAAATAAACTGGAAAAAAATGTATTCAGTTCATTTTCTATATGGGGTGGAGGACTTGGCAGAGCTGTAAAAACAGGAATGAATTTAGGCAAAATCAAAGACAGTTTCTTTACCTCCTTTAACTTCGTCGAATAATTAAGTTCTACCATATCCTCCAAGTTCAAAGAGAAATCTACTTCCAGTAATCTAAAATTGGACATTGACCAGTTAATATCAATTTCTGGACATAATTTTTCATTAGATTTTTTAAAATTTCCAATCCAAATAGCTTTTTATTTCAAAACATTGCAGTACAGACCTGATACCAAGGCAAAGTCATTTAAAATCTGCATGGTTGTCTTCAAAGACAAATGAGAACCATCTAATAATAGAAAAGCATCATCAACGTATTGCCGTAATTTGAACACCATTTAATTATAGAAAATGCCTGTAATATTTGTGTTCTTTTTTAGTTCTATTGCAAGAAGTTCAATTCCTATTATAAATAAATATGGTGCAAAAGGGTCTCCCTGGCGACAACCTCTCTAAAAATAAAAAAATGGTGATAAATGTCCATTATTAATGACACAACTTTTTGATATATTGCAAAATACTCTGAACCAGTGACAAATGGATTCTCCAAAGTTAAAAGATTTCAGAGCATTTTACAGAAAGTCCCATTCAACCAAGTCAAAAGCCTTTTCAAAGTCTATCAATAGGAGAAGACCACATTTTTTTTTGTTTCCTCAAGGTAATGCATCAGGTCATACAAAATTCTTGTATTTTCACCAAAAAATGTCCCTTTCAGAAACCATTTTGGGTGTCACTGATGATAAACGGGAGGATTTTCTTGACCCTATTAGCAATAGACGCCGATGCAACCTTGTAATCTACATTAAGTAGTGAGATTGGTCTCCAATGTTTTAAAATAAATTTCCTGTCTTTATCTACTTTTGGAATGCAAGTAATGAGTCCCTAAGACTGAAATTATGAAAATGTGTTAAGATACCTAAAGAGAAAACCGCCTAGATCTTTCCAAAAGAATTTGTAGAATTTGACAGTAAATCCATAGGAACCAGGGCTAGTTTCATTTTTCATATTTTTTAGTGCTAAACCACATTCTTCAAAAGTTAAAAAGTTAACATACCTTCAAACGAGCTTCTTTCAAAATCTTAAAGTTTCTTATCATGATTAAAAAAGTGGTTACGAGTCTGCAAATTAGTTTTGTTTTTGGTTTGGTATAACTTTTCATGAAAATCTTTCTGTTGATTTAATATATCTTTTTGACCTGTTACCCTTGTTCCATCTTCTGTAATTAATTCTTTTATTGTTTTGTTTGTGTAATTTCTCTTTTCAAGATTAAGGAAATATTTTGAGTTTTTTTTCACCAGACTCATACCACCTTGCTTTTGATCTTAACATTACACCTTACATCTCTTTTTTCCTCATGTCTTCTAAATCTGCTTGTTTTTTGCTCAGTTCTGAGTGGGATTATTATTTTGATTCACTAAAGTATGTAAGGTTTGTATTTCAGCTTCAATTTCCCTGAAATTGTGTTTCTCCTGTTTTTCCTTAGCTTGTGAATACCTAATTGATTCTGATACTATAATCATTTTAAAGATTTAAATAAACAATTGATCATTACAAGTAGGTTTCACCTGGAGTGGGTTTTTCTTATCACCTTCGCAATAGTATTCTTCCACTGTGTTGGTTATACATTTTTTTTACCAATTGAATATATTCAT
Source organism: Margaritifera margaritifera (assembly GCA_029931535.1). Taxonomy (NCBI): domain Eukaryota; kingdom Metazoa; phylum Mollusca; class Bivalvia; order Unionida; family Margaritiferidae; genus Margaritifera; species Margaritifera margaritifera. The sequence goes on from JAQPZY010001510.1 coordinate 1,225,948, forward strand.
TTTGGTTTAATAGCTTTAAATTTAATTTCCAGTACCCATGACCTTAAGGGAATGGAGATGTAGACAATTTTAGTGTAATTGCTGAATGGTCTATTTTATAGCCATGAATAATATAGGAGTCCATACAGTTTGAAAACATGTCCTCAGAGATTAAAAAATAGTCCAGTCTACTCTGTTTTACAGGGTTTGCCTGTCGCCAAATAAATACTCTACTGTCAGGATTGACTGTTCTCCATGGATCCTGTAAATCAAGTTGATTCTTGATGTTCTGGACTGCTGCTAGGGCCATGGAGTGCTTATCAAGCAAGATATTATAAGAGTCAAGCTCCATATCCTGAACAACATTCCAGTCACCACAAATAATAACAGAGGAATTCTCAAAATTTATAATATTCTCTTTTCAAATTTCTAAAACAAAACTCGGCATTATCATCATTATGACCGTATAGATTCACTAGCGTAAATCTCTGTCCATTAACTGATAAATCTAAGAGAATATATATGCCGTGACAATCAAATCTGTTTCTCCGAATAAGAAATTCAAAATTATTTCTAAACAGGATAGCAACACCATCACTACTACTTGATTTATGGCTAAAAATACATCTATAACCCCATTCAGCCTCCCAATGCTTTTCAATATTAACTGTACTATATGTCTCCTGTAAACATATAATGGATGCATTCGTTTGTTTTACCCAGCAGAAAATATCTCTTCTTTGAGAGTGGAACTGTATAGACCCCTAACGTTCATTGACAAAATTTTAATTTGGGTATCCATTGTTAAATTCTGTTTTGAATAAAACTTTCACAGAGTTTATATGCATCACAAAACCGGTATCATGAAATACACTCACATACACCTTGGGATACACTCTCACACACACAACCACGAGATGCTTACAAAATCGATAAGTGTAGTACAATGTCATGCACCACTGGGTACATACATGATGTTGCCCAATATAGAGATGCACGAGGTCTGTTCTACACTGGAATGTTGCTATAATTATTAAATGTAAACATCAATACAATGTGGCTAAAAATAACACTTTTTGCTCATCCATTGTTAATTCTTGTACTGATAATTTATCAAATGATGAATTTGGAACTCGTCGACAAATTTAAATGCTTATCAAACGTTACAAAACTTTTTCACTTAAAATAAATACAATGTTTGTAAAGAATTCTCCAACAAGGACACTAAAACTGCGATCAAAGATGAAAAAATGAAATTTTTATATTATGTCCCAAGGAAAAAGTGGACCAACAATGCGGTTAAAAGGAGTTTTTAAGTGTCATCTCAATACGAAAGTAACTTGGAGGTTCCAATTTTGTAAATGATTTAAGTAAAGAAGGTTTAAAAACATCTAGGTCAGAAAGGGTAAACATTAATTAACCCTGTATATAAAGATAATGATATCGTTTTGCCTTGCAAAAAACACAACGCAAACAGCCACTAGAACCAATAGTCCCCATCAGACAGCCTATACAAATTCCTGAAGAAATAGAAATGCAAACAATTGACAGAAATGAACCATTAGACTAGCAAGTAAGAGAAGAAGAGACCATAATAGATGATTTATACGAGAAATTTCCACCAGCAGAGCGTACATTATATACTCTGCAAGAAGAAAGAGAATTAAGACGCCATGTGAATGCTATTGAAAAAGTTAAATAAATATTGAAACAATTAAATCAGGCAGGACAAAAATATAGAGAACAAACGAAAAACATCAGCAAAGAATAGATGCAACATAAACAGGTTAAATTGCAAGAACTGTTTTTGTATCTATATATGCACTGTATCTGTTTATTGAATTATCATTGTCAAATCTTAAAGTATATTTATCAAAAATGTTCAACGGCTTGTATGTTAAATAGTTATTTTCTGTGCATTAAATTTGTATCTCTTTAAATGTTTGTGTAATGTCTTTATTAGCTGGAATGTTAAACTGAGTTGCAGGACAATGCGAAAGTGCTGTCCTTTTTTTTAAACAAAATCTTAAGTCCATTGTTTATTTGTAGCAAATTGTTAAATTTAAATAAATCATGAGCTTCTTCTCCGTAATTTCAGAGGATTTGTTTATGATGGTGGTAGGTCTAGGTGGTTGTATGTTCGTGAGTGGTCGTGTTGCTAATGTGTTTTGTGTTTGTCATTGTTTGACATTTACAAAAGGACCCGTATGTCGCGAAAGTTCTAAGGCTATTTACGCTGTTTGAGTACTGTGTGTTTTCAAATTGTATATATACATAGGGCCGGTTTAACCGCCATGCAAACTAAGCGGTCGCCTAGGGCGGCACAATTTGGGGGAATGCCAAAATAACTGAATGAATAAAAAAGAAAGAGAAATATCGTATACTAGAAGATAATAAGCATTTAAAAATAGAAAGAGAAAAACAGAAGGAAAGAATAAATGTACAATATTCATTTACGAAAGTTAATTTTTGTGTGTGTGGGGTGCGCAAGGCTGAAGATTCGCCTCGGGCGCCAAATATATATATATATATATATATATATATATATATATATATATATATATATATATATATATATATATATATATATATATATATACACACACACACACATTTTAAGGAAAAATTCGAATAGGCCGAGTGTCTAAGGTGCTCACCTTTACAGATCACTGACATTTCACCTCTGTCCGCGTGGGTTCGAGTCTCAACTCGGCCAACATGGGTATGTGAGAAAGCTTGCCAGTAGCTTCCCGTGGTTCAGTGTTTCTTCCCGGGGACTTCCTGGGTTCTTCCTCCACCAAATATACTGGCCGCCATGTATAGCCTATCATGTGTTGAAAATGGCGTTAAACAAACAAAACAAAATCAAATTAAGAGATAAATAACCAACCAACTTGTCTTTCGTAATGGGCCCATAATGCCATCAACAATCGTTTTCTTTCATATATCATTGATACATGTATTGGGCTTCAATAAGGGTTCGGTATTTAACATTCAATTCATATACAATGAGATAAGAAAGATAGAAATTATTAAACTTTTACTTACAGTCTGTCACGACAAAACCGGAGCAGATAACTGCAAACATGTCGACCACTAGCACCGAAACCAAACCTTTCATCTGGAACACATAAGGCACATTGGACAAAACGTTATTACTTTGGTTCTTCTGAAGTAGGAAAATACTTGAATTTGACCAATCATGTTGATGTTTGAGAATCAATTATACAATTGTATGCAAAGAAATGTGAAAATAAAGATCCAGAAAGTGTTACCTTCAATAAACACTGAGGTCTCCCCGAATGTGACCTTCAGGCAGTATAGAATAACGTCAGAAATCGGACAGTTTACAAGATATCACTATCTTAGATTATCTCTCAGAGAAACAGATCTACGTCCTGTGACGTCAATCATCTAAAGAAACCCTATATGAGCGTTGAATGATGTAAATGAATGAGGGGATAAATTAGGCCATTGTGATTCAGTTGAATCACTAATCAAAAATTTAAACAAACTTCTGACTTAAAATTTCAATACATTTAAACAAAAGTAAAGAGAAATTCTGGTACAAAATATCCTCGTGTTCCTGCCGAATGCACTCGTACAAATGGAACTCCACGTAGAAACCGTCATGATTTTCTCTGCTCTAATTTATCGCCACTGAAAACTGGTCTTATATTTCATTAATGAGATAATAATACAAAAATATCGAAAGGTAATCATAATAAACTTATAAGAAAAAAAATATCCTATTATGCTTATTTTCAGTAGAGAGAACAAACTGAAAATACTGATGAAAGTCCAGTTTCGTAGAGGCAAATTAGACGATTAGTTAAACAGTTTTTAACAAATTTATGCTAAGTTACAGGGTCCCATTCGGATGAAGACATAATATCACTTATCTCATATAACACTCATTTACGTCCATTAACACAGTCGGCCGTTGTTGAGAATGCAGTCAGCCTAGCCTCTCCCCATCTCCCCCTCTCCTTCCCCCTTCCCCCTCCCCGTTTACATCAGTGATGTCATTATGCAGTACAGCTTTTGTTCCGCCCAAAAGTCGGTTATATTTTTAGATGCTGTGTATAAATAAACAAAGTTTCAAAAAGAAATACAGTCCTTTTATCGTCATGAAGGAAGCTTATTTACATTAGATCTGTATCTTTTATTTTTCCTTTAGAAAAGATTACAAGCATAAATCTGATACAACCCCCCCCCCCCTGAAACGAAAGGTTCACCCCGTACAAAAAAATAAGAAATAAAAAAGAACAGAATAAATTAAAGCTTAGATGAAAATTAACTTGTAACAGTGACCGTAATAACAATGTAGTAGTAAGATTAGCTCTCTTAGGTGTTTATAGGATAAATGTTTCCTAATTATCGAAAATGTGGCTAATTTTGTACTATATGAACATATCCCCATGATTTATTCAACCACTTTTACCCATTTTTCATTAAGTATTAATTTCAATGCATTTCAATGCACTCCTGTGCCTTTTTTGGCAGATATCTTTAGAGTGTGTGGCGGTTATTCGAAACTGTTCGAGTCGTAAAGAAATTGAACTTATTTTTGCAAACTTTGAGTAAAACAAAATATGGTGGCGAAATTTCCGATTAATTCAAAGAGCAAGCTTCACCAGCTTCATCTGTAACCACGGTATAGGAACGACTGTAGGGGATTTCCGGATGTTGCGAAATTGTGTTTGTTATGCATTATGCTTTTTTAAACAGAATTTTATGAATTTTGTTTTGTAAACTCATGGACAATTTTTGATGCTACATAGTTTGCAAGGAGGCAAAATACTTAATTAATTATGAAGAAAAAAATCTACTCGGAAGAGCTAGTACATGTAGAAATATTGCTACATCAATTAGATGTGACCACAATTTCGTACTTAATTCGCCCACAAATGGTTTAGTTTTAACATATTTTATTTCATAAATGTGTAATTGGTGATTACAAGAGCACAGTATAGAAGGCAAAATATTAGAACGAAAGCCAATGGTTGATAATGTTCTTCTCCTTTTACGATACAAAAAGTGTAAAAATATATAAATATATGGTTGACGATATTAAGTTTTAATGACAAAAAAATTATTGAACAGCCAAGGTGAAGAATCTCTTGGTTAAACATTAGCATTTAGCCAATGTACATGAAGCACGAGGGTGAACAAGGAGGGAGTGAGAGACAAGGATAAAGAAAAAGAAAGCAGTTACAGGAGAAATTGTTAATTAAAATGTGTCAAATATTGTGTAGAAAGTTGAGAAAATAGGGAGGAAAGAAAGCGGAGGAACAAAATTAACTAACTAACTAACTAACTAACTAACTAACTAAATAAATAAAAAGGAACAAAAAGCGAGATTAAAAGTGAACAGTACTTCCTTCTAGAGCGAGTCGTTGCGGAGGCGATAGCGAATCATTTGGAAAAATAGTGGAAATTATTTTTTACAGCTGCTCATGAGCCACATAAGTACATGCATGTTAGTAATAGTAATATGTGCACTTAAGTAAATCTTTTTGACTTTTCAATAAATATATGAACGGCATCGAAAATACTAACGTTGACTTCATACGGGAAGCGTTGTACCACCATACAAGAAGGTATTTAATGTTAAATTACCATATGGTACGAGGGATTGAAACAGTTCGATGCGTTGTTCTTGGTAATAAACGCAAGAAAAAAAGAAGTGTTGTGTACTTTCTACAGATCCACAGCTACAAAGAGATGACCCGATTATAGTCTTTGTAAATAAACGTTGATTAAGTGAACTGCAATTTGTTCTAAGTCGTGTATGAAGAATTTGAAATTTCCTTCTACCCCAATAAAAGTGTCTGGGAACATGAGTATTGCGATTATTTAATGTGCTTTTGAAGTTGTTAATGGAGTCAATTTGACGAGTCTCAGTAGATAATGTATTCCATTCTCGAATGACCGAAGGAAGAAACGAGTTATAATAAAGACTTCTTCTAGCTTTCACTAACTGGACATTGTTTACATTACGTAAGTTATGGCGACTAATATCACTAAGGGATGGTGGAATCAGAGAAGTGAGATAGGGAGGGCTAGAACCAGTTGTCATATTATACAAGATTGTAAGTTTGTGTTTTTGTCGTCTGTATTCAAGACTTTCCCATCATATTTCTCAATGTAGCGCTTCAATAGATACTAATTTTGTCGCACCAGTCACAATTCTGGCTGCCTCATTTTGTATTTTTTCGAGTTATCTTTTATCGAGTAACGTGCAGTTGTCCCAAATCACATTACCATATTCCAGAATAGGTCGTATAAAAAATGTAAATATAATTTCTAAAGATTTTCTGTCAAGTTGGAATTTGAGTTTACGCATTACATTAATTCTTGACCATGCCTTTTCCTTTATATAGTCTATTTGTTTGTGCCATGAGCAGTCATTCGAGACAAATACTCCAAGATGTTTGTGCGCATCATCTTCTTTAATTCTGTGGCTGAGCATATATAGTGGTAGATGGAAGGGTTTATTAATTTTCCTAGAATTTGTCAGGAATTCAGTTTTATAAGGGTTGAAAGATACAAGCCAATTATTTGTCCACTGAGAAATATTGTCCAAGTCAGAGTTGAGGTTATGAGCTGTTACGGCGGGATTATCTACGATTAGAAAGAGACTTGTATCATCTGCAAATAAACTTATATTGGAGTGTATATCATATACATTAAAATTTATGTATATCAAGAAAAGTAAGTGACCTCGAACGGATCCTTGGGGTACACCAGCTCTAATACAACCGCACTCTGAAAACACGCTCGGAAGTATCACTCTTTGTCATCTGCTCTTTAGATAGCTAGAGAACCATTCGACAAGGATTCCTGTCATCCCAGTAGATTTCAATTTATGAATGAATTCTGTATGCCACACTCGGTCAAAAGCTTTACTTATGTCGCAAAACACTACTCTGATTTCCTAACCGGAATCGATTGCGTTATAGAACATATCGTAGAGGTATGTTAATTGATTAACTGTGGAATCAGCCTGAGTAATGCCAGACTGGAAAGGTGTAAGAATGTTATTTGCATGCAACGAGACAAAATAACAATTTTGTTGGATACTTTAAGTAATAATTGGGAAACTTCGTCAATACTGAAACTTTCATACGTGCTTTTGAGCGTGTATTTCCTGTGGAAAATTACCTATCCAGCGATTTTTAAGTTGGTCTAAATCAAGCAACTACACGAGCGTTGGAAGTAATTTGTATTGTATTTGTTTTTCTCGTAAATTCCTATTAGAAGTATGAGAGCTTCGCTTCCGAACATTACAACTTCATGAAATAATATAGAAGCAATCATACAATGTGGTGATGGGAGGTAAATCAGCTGGACTTTTCCAAAGCTATGGATTTTTGCATTCGCAGCAAAAGTTGCATTTGGGGGGGGGGGGGTGGATTTTTGAAGGGCCATACTTAATTAAATGTATGTTCTTTTATTTATTTATTTATTTATTTATTTATTTTGACATGCTCCTCCTGTTTCTACGGCGTATCTTACTGTATTTATTAAGGTATATTTTATGCGTATTCTATCACTGCACAGCAATTTTATATATAAAATGAATGAGATTTTTTTGCGTGGCCTTTGCCCCTGCACACTAGATTAAAAAAAGATCAAATAATAAATTTAATTTATACCTCTCTCAATATCTATCTATTTTAGCACAGTGTTAGAAATATTTAATGACTTGAAGGTATTTTTTTGCAATATTTTATTTATTTATTTATTTATTTAGTTTTGCATTACCTGTCCCTGATGATAACTTTCTCAATTTTACATTACGGATGCCTTGTTCAATGCTGTTTTTTCTAACCGATACATGCATCCACAAATTCTTGTATGTCATGAAAATGTTCTAGTCAATTTACTTTGAAATATCGTTCCTTCTATAAGATGTAATGCGATGTCTTTCACAAGCAATCTACCCAAAAAGATTGTATCAGTGCATTGTTAACATCTCCTTTCACTTTCGTATCAAACTGTACGAAAAGAGTATAGTAGAATCAATATATTTTGGTTTAGCTTTCGTATTGTTATCCGTAAAGTTTAAAGCTACTTAGGTATTTAAAGCTACTAAGGGGTATTTAAAAAGTTATGAATATTAGTGCGCTGTACAACTAAGTTCTTTATTAGTGAACATTACATCAGTGCATCCCCTCAGAGTACTCCCCATGAGCCTCAACACACTTTCTCAGTCTGATTATCCAATTATTAAATGTCATTTTGTATTCACTTTTTGGTATGTTGTTCATACACTGGAAAGCTGTACTTCCAACAACATAGCGGCTTTCATATCGTCTACCCCTCAGCGAATCTTGGACAAAGAGATTCAGACAAAAGTCACTTGGAGCTAAATTAGGGCTGCATGGAGGATGTGGCAAAGTATGGATTCTGTGCTCCTTTATGAAGTCTGTCACGACGACGGATTTATGCTCCGGTGTGTTATCGTGTAGTCATGCCAGTGCGAAGGTTCGAGCCGCCCGTGGGCAATGTTCTTTTGTGGTGCCCCTACTTTGCAACAGAGAACAGTTTTTCTACCGGACTTTGACACTCTGACTGACACACTTGAAACAGACTCCAACATTCTAACTGATCGGTTCACTGAGAACAAAATGCAAGCCAACCCTGAAAAGTTTCAAGCACTAATTGTGGGTAAAAAGACATTCAGTATGAAGCCTGTACTTAACATTAACAGTGCTGTCATAAATTGTGAAGAAATTGTTAAACTTAAAGGAATTTACATTGACTATCAACTGCAATTCGATTCACATGTTAAAAATCGTTGTAGGAAAGCTTCAAGGCAACTATCTGTCTTGAAACGTATTGGTCAGAAGTTAGCTAGACTCAACAAACTGACAATCTTACATACATTTATCCTTTCCAATTTTAACTTCTGTCCCTTAGTCTGGCATCTCTGCAATGAAATGAACAGTACTAAATTTGAAAAATTACACGAGCGTGCTCTGAGATTTGTCTATGATGATTACAACTGCTACTACTACTACTACTTCATTACTAACAATCTATCGCCACGAGTAGTTTAATAGCTTTAAACAAAAGATAAATATGTCTCGAAGGACACGTCTTTTGTCTGATAAACAGTAAATAAATAATATGTGTTTAAATTAACAGAACAAAACATTTGCAGTACATTGATAACTCTTTCGCGGTGAAATTTTTGTAAAGGATTTATTCACAAAATATAAATCTGGAAAGAAAATTTAAAATGTAAAATCACCCCTCATTCAGAAAGAGATTTCTGTATGAGCATGGGCATTATGTGAATATTTATATGTTAGTCTCAGGTGTGCGCAAAATCAAGAAATGTGAAAAATGTGCCCAACTGAAAGTAATGCTATCATCAAATTTTGTAGTTTCTTATTGCATTTAATCATTGACATCATCATCGGTTGATCATTGAGCATAATTGTTGTTGATTATAGTTTTATTACTGTTCCTGTTGATGCTGCTGCTGTTGGTTTTGCTGCAGTTATTGTTGCTATTGTATCTGTTGTTGTCATCGTTTTTTGTTTTGTTTTGTTTTGTTTTTCGGTCTCGGATGCAGTTGTGGTTTAAAATTTTGTATAAATTCTCAACCGCATATATTGGACTGGATTACCAATTATTTTAAGTGATTGGGACGCTTTGTAAAATGTGCGTAGAACAGTTCTGATCTACTATCAACTAAATTTACTTCCTGTAGACTGATGAACGCAACTTTCGTCTGTTAAGATCGAGGTTTTATCAGAAAGGGCAATAGTAAGTACGCTTAACGATTATTTTCATAAATCGAGAATTGGAAACAATAGAGATACTGTGATATTTGATGAATTGCATGAATTACAAGTAGTAATATGACGTACGGATATCGGATAAGGATTAATGAGAAAACCCAGTTTTCGATAACTTCTCAGCCCATAAGCACTATTGGCTTGGGTTTCCCCGGTAGACCAACAAGTTGTTCTCGCAACATTAATGACTTTTACGTTCTGAATTACTTGGCCTAGTCAGTGGAAATAAAACTGTGATCTCTTTTTTGCCAGTACCTGTTCGAAAGTAGTGTACACTGACACTGGTTTTTCTCTACAATTCGTTGCAAACTGTAATGGGACATGTCACACACTGGTCATGTCGCACCCAGGTCAAGTCGCACACTAATAAAGTGATGTCGCACCCAATGCATAAGTCGTGTTGCACCCAATGCTAAAGTCATGTCGCACCCAGTATAAACCAATACCAAAATGATCCTCATTTAAGATATTATTGACTTTATTAGAATATGTTATCAAACTGAATGAGAGCAACAGAGAATTAAAAAAAACGATTGCTTGAAGGAACCAGCAATTCACATAACATGGTGTATGGTGAAAAATAACCAAGAGTGTATTATATCCAGGTTAACAATATAACAATATTTCGCAAATAAAAATCATTATTAGGAAAGTCATTCACTATCAGGGAAATGTCAATTCTTTCGCTAGCATGGGTTACAGAAAGTATTCTTAAAGATAAATAATGCCGTGTATAATATTGTATCCTGCTATTTACCATGCATACATCAATTATCATGATGACAGGTGGCAAACAATAGAAGCTTGGGTGGTGAATAAACACACTTGGTAGAGAGTAATAAACACATTGTTTCAACAAATACAAAGATTAATTTATTACAAAGCAAGCCAACCCCGGAAGCCGACTTTGGATTCTTTAAAGTGTGCAGATTTTTTATATTCAAAGTAGGCTGACTTAGGGAAGCCAACTTTGGTCTCTTTTTATTGGTATTCACAGGAATTTCGAAAATAAATTGAAACTTAGGAAATATTACTTGGGAATTAGATCTGGCTTATGAAAAGGCAAGTATAAATCAAATCAAATCTTTTATTACATGAAAGCAAAACACAAAATATAATACAAATATGGGTTGTTCGGACTTGCACGAAAATGAAAGTAAACACCCGAGGTAAACAACATTGATGGACACTTCACTTTGCGGTGAGTAATATTTAATTTAATATTTTCAAATCATTAAAATCCAAATGTAGATGCAAGTATTGTGTAATGAATACCGTAATGAAACAGATAAATACAGTGCATATAATACAGGCATTTCTAAATGGTAATAGTGGGACAAAAACATAAACATATTTGAATTTAAAGTAGTTTGTACATATTGCAGTTAGGAAGAAAAGTTTAAACAAACAACACCGACCAATTTTCGTGGTTTTCATTGTTGCCCCGAACCACGAATTTAGATACCCAATTAAAACTTATCCACATATGATGATGCCCCCCTCCCCCTTTTCTTACTGTGTTTCATTCCTAAAGATTAACAAAACTACTAGTATTTCATAATTTAACATCAATACTGTAATCTGGTAATAAAATATCAGCTTTTATGCGTGTTTGTTTTATATAAACCCTTTGAACAAATAATTATAAAGTTGTTTCAATGCAAACGTATTGATAAGGCATCTGATAGCTGTAATTTTCACTCACTGCCTTAAATCGATATGCTAAGGGTCTGTTTTGGGTGGTTTTATCTTGCAGGCCGACAAAGGTTGGCTGTATTTATTCATGATGTAAAAATTGTAGAGCCATTAATTTCCTAATGAAAACATAAATTGACTTCTTTACACTATAAGCTTTCTGAAGGCCGATCTCCCCACATTGCCTCCAAATCGCTTGGGTCCAATGAAATACAAAAAACCTTGCATTTTAACTTCTTGAAAAAGCGACAACACTCCCTTCCACATTGCAGCTTCAAAGTCGGCTACAATCTTTTTCGTCTTTGGTTCAGTGGGAATCATATTTTTAATAGCTTTTAGTACTTTTTGATAATCTTTTGTCCTTTTCCCCAACATCAACACAAAAGCTAGGGAACTAGTTTTATTTCTCCATCTTTTTTTATGAAGGCGTGCACACTAAATAACTGGGTAAATGGTGATTTAACGACATGGAAAGTGGCATCTATATACCATGTTTTTGCCATTGGTATAATTTCCAGCATTTGGTGTGTAGCAAACAGCAAATGGCGTCGATCTGTGCACTTAATGTCTTTTTTGAGAAATAGGTCTAAACTTGAACCAATCCTTTGTTTTCTAATAGTTTATGTACATGTAGAGAAGTTGCCAGTTCCGTACCCTGCTTTGTTCTGTAATGACTTTGATGTTGCTGCGATATTAACACAGACACTGATTTGAGCATGCTTCGGTTTAGTTTGTGTGCTTTCATCTACTTGGAGCTTCGGGAAGACAACACACTTCAATAATGCATACACTCTTTATCAAACTGGAATGAAACTGACAAAGCCACAATGCCGGATGAGAAGCTATGGGACATTATTAATTCAATCATCAAGATATGCACATCTGCTGATTAAACCATTTAAAAAATTACGAAAATAAAAACCGAGGAAGAAAGTGGTCGTTGTGACCTATGAGGGGTGAAAGAAAAGTGTAAATTGTGACATGTAATTTACATTACCTACTTTGTAAGCTATGTTACCGCTCGTTGTATATGGTATGGCAATTTCTTGATGACTAATATCTTGTTTCACATGTCAAAACTGACATTGTATGGAAAAACTCATTTTTTGGTGAAAATATAATCAAAATTATGAAATGAGTTAACAGTTTTATCAGCTAAGTTACCGCAATTTCAACAAATGTGTACTTTGATATATCTCATTCTTGTAATCCGGAAATGTATAATCACATAAGGGAAACAAAAGTGTAAATTGTTAATTATCACTGGTAAATATACATTCTAGAATCAATTAAAAGAAATAATTACATAGCTTACATCTCGGGCTTCTGAATTAAAAATTAGTTTCGTGCATGTAACACACGCTTCATCATATTCAGGTAAACAAAACAAAAATTCATTTGTGTAATTTTCTGAAAGGTAGGTAACGTAAATTTTTTTCTCAATACACGTCTGTACTCATATTTCTGTTCTGAGGGAATCATTTCCGCATAGTGCCAATGATATAACATTGAAGACAGTTACCGTCTCCGGTCGTCATTAGTGGCTGATGGTCAATGGGGTGTTTGTGGAGCATGATTCCACTATACATCAGTGATGTGCAATCAACTCTTAGATTTTTTTCTGTCAAAGTCTTCATGACCAAGAAAAATCACTGGGCATCACTGACTGTTCCATGATTAAAAAAAGAATGGCAATTAAACTAACCACTAACCCTGTTTTATGAAAATATAAACAATTATCCAAAATTGAATTTTTACTTTAAAAAATTCTTCTGCAATAAAAAATACATAGTTTAATTACTGTTTCTGCTTAAATATGTTTATAGAAATAAAGCGAACTTAAATAATATCATTATCCGGGACATCAGTAATAAATTTGTCTTGTTTGGGTTACACATTTTAGGCCCTAGAAAACACATTATTCCAGGTAAAATACGAAAAAAAATTAAAAAGATATATATTTCTTGAACATTACATATGTAACGGTATTCCTACTAAATATAATGTTTTATGAATAATTACCAGATTTATTTACGATAATGTTTTTTTTTGAACGGGGATTTTTGGTATGGGTATGGGTTACACTCTTTAGTCCACACCGCAAAGGGTTTTCTTTTGTGAAATTTGCTGAAAATAATATAGTTATTCATGCCTTTACTTTATTTTACTGCTTATAGTGGATGGTGTTGTGGACGTTTTATACAGTGTAAATGTACCGACCTTTAGTTTTACCTGCATGAGGATCTGCGTCGAAACCAAGCACCTTACGACATGTAATAGGCTGTGCTTGTACTATAAATAGCATTTCTTTAACATTGCACTCGCCGTTAACAACTTTATTTTTCCAAATCCAAAAAGTTTGCGCGGATGGAATAAGGTTTGATTTTAAATTTAGTAAGGTCTAAAGGGATTAAATAATCCTCAGCTGGATAGTAATTGGCCCAGGTAAATGCTTTCGAAGACCGAAGGTGGTGTATGATTCAGAATGGAACGGGCCCATACTATAGTGGTATTGACCAGGGCCGCTAATAAAGTACACTAATAAAGGCTAATGCAATGGAAAACATATAACATGGTAACAGTAATTTCATTCATGATATATTACAGATGGGTGCAACTTGACTATATATTTGGGTGTGACATAAGTTTATATTTGGGTGCGACTTAACTTTATTAGTGTGCGACTTAGCGGGTGCGAGATAGCAGGATGTGAGATATCATCGCGAATGGTAATTGGTGTTGCATCAAGATATATATTAATGCAAATGGATTCACTCGAGGACAAAGAGATAGTCCCATTTACACAACCATTAATAATTTCATACCATTCTTTTCCCTCGAAATGTTAAAACTACTGCCATGTTTTCAAATGGTTTTCCTTTGCAGGGGTGCTCAGGCTTCATCCTCCCAGCCGATTTCCAGTTAATTATATTCAGTAATTTACCTTGAACATTTTCTTTAATTTTATAAAAAGTTTTATTTTCTCTGTTAGGCTGTTTTATTTATTATTGCAGATAACGTTATGATTCCAAATTATGACACAGATGACAGTAGCACATGATTATTCAGTGATGGTTACCCCTGCAGGGTTATACCAACTTATGGCAACTTTTCTCGGGTGGTGAAAATGTAAACTTTAGAGGGTATGGAATGCTTAGTGTGCTTATTGACATGGAAAAGAGTCGTATAAAATTATTTAAGCTTTTATTAACAAAAAGCTGTCTTCTGGGCTTGAACACTTTGTTTCTGACTCACTGGTCCACCCAGGTTCATATAAGGCGAACACTGTTTCAACAACAAAGTCTGACGTGAAATTTAGCAAACCCAATGATTGGTTTTAACTGAGGTTGAGGAAAGACACATGTTTAATTGACAAAGATCAAGCTTAGACTGGTGCTCTGCATATTGCATGCTTAATTTGCTGATTTCCAGTAATTCGTTACAATGCCAGTCTGATGGGCTAGTGTTGGTAATATATGTCAGGTCCCAATGAATTTAATAAATTGGGTATTTTGTGAACACCACAAGATCTACAAGATGCAAGCTTATGATACCAGACTGAGACTTAATCATTAATCCTCAGGTTGCCTATTTGAATACATGTACATCAAATGGCTTAGTGACAAAGACTAATTGAAGGTGCATTTGATTATGTAGCTCTGTTTGAGTAGGTGTTCTCACAGTGGGCAAGTACTATTATTTCAAACATACACTAAACATCTGGAATTTGAACCCAAAACATAGTTTATATTTATTAAACACAACATCATACCGCATGGACTGTGCTTACGGTAGGAGCAGTAGGATAACAACTTTGGACTAAATGCTTAAAATTACATTGTTTTGTATAAGTCGAATAAGGCTGTTTATGTCATGTTTATCAAAAATATTAAATGTTTCCATGACTATTGGAAGACAAAATGATTCCGTTTAAACATGATTAATCCATTTGCATGCCAGAACTGTCAGTTTGTGGCAGATGTGAGTTTTTTTAATTTAGGATATTGATAGAAAAAGTAAAGTCTTCTTAATTAAGTCCAAAGATAAATATTTTCCACAATAATTCAGATTACTTGATAAGATTATTTACCTGTCTACCTAAACTTCCATTTGAATTTTGACACAACAATGATTGCTGCATGTATCAAAGACTTCAACATGATGGGATATAATCCAGAATACATATTGACTCATTGCTCTGATGCCAGAATGATTCCATAAAATGACAATAACTTTATCAAGATTAGAGCAAGAATCAAACTAAAACTTCCATATCCAGCTGAATTGAATCTGTCCTGGTATGTAAATTTCCATAAAACTTCACGTAGACCAAAAGTTATAAAATGTGTATTCCGTGACTAAACTATTACAAAATGTATTACGATATTACCTCAGAGACAGAATGCATACACATGCAAATTCAGTCTCCTAGAATTTACAAGCAAACAATACTTTTGAATCCTTCCCCGTGAACTATACTGAATGGTCAGGGATCATGCACATTCATGATGGCTAGTTTTTTTTCTCAATGCATTGCTGTCTTTTCATTTTAGACATAACACTGGTAACTTAAATGTGGTAATTGACTGTTGGGTGAGTACTCTTTTGCCAGAGGCAGTGTATACACTTTTAAGAGACATGTATATGTTCAAGTGGATGGTCATTGCACAGATGCTATCCTCAGTGTTGGAAACCTTTGCAGAACACAGGTTATTTTTAGCTTTATGTTTGCTGCTGGCATTAACAGATATAAAATAATTCCAAACTGGAGATTGTTTACCATGCTTGCTTTCAGGTATTTTGAATAAGACTGGGATACAAAGTTACTTCATTTTGTCATGCGCTTCATTTAAATGGAAGGCATGTTTTGTAAATGTTTACAGGGCTAACATGAAACGATCACATTTACATGTGTAAGCATGACAGCCTTAAAGTTGAATGCATAAAAAACTTGTTTATGCATTTTTAGTCAATTTGAGTTAAAGACACAAATATGCAGTTTATCTAGAGCGCTGAGGTTCATAGCTAAGAAAGACCAGTTTAATAGCAGCAATTACTTATCCTGTCGCTATTGTTAGCTATGCAATTTTTCGTGCTGAAAAACCACCGTCCGTTCAATGTGAATACATCCTTCCACAGAGTGGAAAAAGGCATTAGTATGACCTTTGCACTCCAGTCTGTGCCTCGTTTAAGTTTGCCTAAACGCGTCATCTTTTTTTCGGACGCCATGCTGAATAGACATTGCCTGAAGACAGCACCAGAGAAAATTGTGCTTGTTACAATTAACGCACAAGCGGTCGCCTCTTACAGTTCATAATAAGTCTATATGGTGTTGCACTATCCGTTTGTTTAAAATTCCGTTTTGTAAACTTTCCCCTTTTATTAGAACTTAGTTCTTAAGGGGCTGCCAAGGCTACCTCGTGTATTCCACCCCTTAAAATGGGTGGAAACACTCAATTAATTTATTGATAAGAAACAAGTGAGGTACGGGTAAGTCTCTATATTTTATACAATAACAGCAGGCCCTGCCTAACAGAGAGAACGCGTATACCTCTCTCTTCGAAAAAGAACGTGACCATTATCGGTAAATTTTTCACGTATATCATATTAAATCAATGTCTACACTACAAATTGCGTGGTATTTGCAATATGTTCTGCATGTTACTTAATAAAATTCAGTGAAATATTTTATTCTTTAACAGTTTCACAGGAAAAAAGACTGGTTATTCCTAACGAGGTCAAATTTATCATTTACCTTGTACATACAGGTACATAAAAGTGCACAGTGGCGTACGCTGTACGCACTTAATACAATCAAGGTGAGTTTCACGTGAATTACTTCTATCAGAATAATGTCAGCACAGTCTGTGGGGAAGTGTGGCCACAAGAAGGGCTCTTGGGACACTCACCCAGACTGCATTAAGTGCTCGAAGTGCACACGAAAAAATCGTTGCACACTTTGTGAATCATGACCTTCTGCCACCTGGAATCTAGTGGATTCCAGACGTACTTATCGAGGACACAGGAATATTTCCTCCATCACATCATCAGATTTTTCTGGATTCACTGTGAGATCTCAGCTTTTGGGACAAACTTCGTTGGAAGCCAGTGAGGCCCCTCTAGAAAGAGAGACTGGACGTTCGAGGAGTAAATCACCTCCTCCCCACAGGGGGGCGAAGATGAACACTTCTCATGTTGAAGCCTTGCATAGCGAGTTGCTCCCTCCTGTTAGGGAGCTTGAGCACTGCGACAGCGGGTTGCGCCTTCCCATTAGGGAGGTTGAGCACCGCGACAGCGGGTCATGCCTTCTCGTTAGGGAAGTTGAGCACCGCAAGAGCGGGTCACGCCTTCCTGATAGGGAAGTAGAGCACCGCAAGAGCGGGTAGCGCCTTCCCGTTAGGGAAGTAGAGCACCACAAGAGCAGGTCATGCCTTCCCGTTAGGGAAGAAGAGCACTGCAAGAGCAGGTCGCACCTTCCCATTAGGTAAGTAGAGCACCGCTCCCCTCACCTTTGGGATAGTGATATATCAGTCAAAGATAATTTCCTCTCTGACTATCACTTATTGGCCTCACGGTATGGGGACAGGGTACGGACTGAGTACCCCCCTTTACTGTCCCATCCTGTGCAGGATTGGGAGTCTGCCAACTGGGCTCAGACTAGGGAAGGGGAATGGATTGGCATCCTCCCCAACCCTATTATCCCAATGAATCCTTATGCAATAGACCTGGTTCCTCTAGGCAGACTGCATTTGTGCCCTCTCCAGTTTCTCCTTCTGGCAAACTGGAAAATGCAAAAGGACCCTCTAAATGCTCAGATTTCTCTAGGTCTGGATTTCCACCATCATCTGATTTGGTGGACAAATTGGGACTGGTTTCTGGCTGGAGTCCCCACGAACTCCACTCTTATCTATTTGCAGACATGTCAGATTCTGGGTGGAGCTAAAAGGACAGATTCTTCAGGTTTTGTTGTCAGGGGAAGAATCTAACTTCCACATCAAAAATTTGAAGATACGGGCAGTGTTCTTTAGCCTTTCAGGAGTGCAACAAAATAAGAGGTTGCTTCATGATGGTCTCCTCTGACAACATGTCAGTGGTAGCATACCTTGGGGGACAAGGAGGCACATATGCACTTTCTCTCTACATGGCGGTTTGGAACCTCCTTCACTGGACAACCTCAGAAGGGATTACCCTCTGGCCCAAAAAATATTTTGGTGGACAGTCTGTCCAGCAGAGGAATGGTCTCTGCACCAATCCATAGCAAATTCCCTGTTCCAACTTTGGGGGAGACCCTTGGTGGACTGGTTTGTGACAAGGCTAAATAACAAGCTCCTCTTTTATGTATCCCCAGTACCTGACCAGAGGGTCTGGGCAGTGGATGCTTTCAGACCGAAGTGGCATTGTCTGTTCTCTTATGCATTCCAACCTTTCATGATGCTCCCACAAGTACTTCAGAAAGTAAGAAAATCACCTGCTCAGCTCATTTGGTTAGCCTTTCTTTGGCCCCAATGATCATGGTTCAATGGTCTTCTTGACCTTAAATGATCTCTCCACCAGGACAAGTTTTTGAACAAAGTTGGTAAGTGCATAGTTCAGTCCAGGAGATGATCTACTTCCAAGGTCTGTGATGCCACATGGAGAATCTTTTGCGTTTGGTGCAGTAGGATATGCATTAGTCCTAGCTGTCCCTCTATAAGTGTAGTGGCTGATTTTCTTCTAATCCTTTTTGAAGAGAAACATTGCTTGGTTTCTACTATCAAGGGCTATAGGGCAGCTGTGTCCAACTCACACATTTTCGAAGGTCCCGGCCATTGGTGCGGACTCTCACATAGCAGACCTGATCAGATATTTCAAGCTGCAAAGACTGGTGTTTCACTCACTAATATCTATGGTGTCTCATGTGTCTTTAACTAAAATCCCCTATGAGTGAAGCTTCTTTTGAGAACCTTACCCTCAAGACTGTTTTCTTGCTCTCCATAGTGTCCGAGAGACGAAGGAGCGAGCTTCATGCCCAATCCATAGAACCAGGCTGTCTAAGGGTCAATGCAAAATATGAGTCGGTTTCTCTCCTTTGCCAGCCAAGTTTCCTAGCAAAGAACCAGCTTCCATCAGTTGCTCCACTCCTGACTTAGTTCCCCAGTCTCAGTTGTATTTGTGCTGGGGATGATCAAGATAGACTTTTATGTCCAGTCCGAGCTTTACATTTTTGTTTGGCAGCGTCTAAAGGGAGACGGAAGGGTAGGAAGCCTCTTTTCCTTCCACTTAAGGGCTCAGCTAATATTTCAGCTTCCACCATTTCGAGGTGGATTACCTTCACTATCTAGAGAGCTTATCAGTCCCTTACCAAGAGGGACCTTTCATTCATGAAGATTAAAGCCCATGAGGTTTGGGCTGTTGCTACCTCATGGGCCTACATGTATCTAATTCATTCGTCTCAGGAGGATGTGATGAAGAAGAAATGGTCTTGTCTTATATTCCTGGACATTCTTTTTGGACAGTAGAACATTAGTCCCTTTGAGGGACTCTTATTTTTCTTCATTATGGCTTTTTATAAATATAAAAGTTCGCAATATGTCAAGATAGCGCTTCTGAATTCGAATGTACAGTACTTTTGTAATTCTTTCCAACAATTGTCATTATTTGTTGTTTTTTTCTGCTTTTTTTCTTATCTGTTGATGAGCTTATTGGCAATAGGTGTAGCATTAGTCTTTTCAATTTCTTAAATTTCTTCATAACCTATCGCAAATTTTACCTTGCCATAATCACTTTGCAAGTTTCTTCATTCTAGTAATACTTCACTTCCACATACATATTGGGGGCAGGTAATACATGTACCTGCACCAGCTTTTGTGAGGGTCATACTTTTTAATGCAATTTTTTGTAAATGATGTAATAGAAATTATAATAACAAACAAGTAGGGGGTTTTCAGGTATGGAAGATTCACAATAAGTTCAAACAGAAACGTTCATATTTAACCTTTATTGGGAAATAAATGAGAAATATATAAACATATTGGCATACATAAACATTTACACATCAGGCACAAAACTGATGAATCTTGAGTGTAATGACAAAGGCATTGAGAACGTTGAGTAATCAAAATGGTAAATGAACAGTTGTGAAAACTACTTGCTCAGAGGCTCAGCTTGTAATTTAACAACTGTTGAGGACTGAATGGGCCTTTGATACAATGACAAGCTAATTAACAAATTAACAGGTTGTCTCCTAGTTGATTACAGATGTAGGGTCGGTCTTTCTTGCAAAAATTACACACCATAGTCAGCTTCTAAATTTTTGCCTTTGGATACTCTATAGATTATTCTTCAAAATTTGCAGTGATATATTCAGAAATAAGATGTAAGTTCAAATAAAATGTATGTAGTGTTCTGGGACAGTGCCACTGCCGCATGCCAACTATTGTCCCTGGCCTTTTCAAAAAAGTGGGCTACATAGTATCCGCATTTCTTCAGGGACATTGTCACAACTCAGTATTTTAAGTTTTCCATCATACTTTCCTTTTCACTTTTTAGCTTTAAGACCATTTGAGATTAAGGGATGAAATTTGGTAAGGTATATATACCTCATCATTAGAAGGTGTGTTGCAAACCACATTGGCGTAATATCTTCAAGGTCACAATTTGATATTTCAAGTTTTCCATCACACTTTCCTTACCATTCAATAACTTTCAAGTCATTTGAGATCAAGGAATGAAACTTTGAATCTTATACATCGTCATTAGAAGATGTGTCATCTGCCACATTGGGAGACCTGTCTTCTAAGTCAAGGTCATTGCTCAGTAATTTAAACTCACACTTTACTTTCTGCTCTATAACTTTCAAGCCATTTGAGATTTAGGGATGAAACTTCGTATATTTATACACCATCATTAGAAGGTATGTTGCAAACCACATTTGATTCCACGTGTATCTTCAAGATCAAGGTCATGGTTCAATATATTTCAGTTTTCCATCACGCTTTCTATTCCACTTTAAAACATTATTATATCGATAAATGTTAATATCCATTGGACGAATATTTGTGCTGGACAATGATGATTATAATTCTCATGTACATGTATCAATGAAAGTTGCTAGCCCCCTCCCCCCCCCCCACTTTCCCACAACTGGTAACCAGAATCTGAGCCTCCCTTGCTGTCTCGCACCCTCGCCTATGCTGCAGTTGATATTTATGGATCCCATCACACATGAGTTATCAAGGGAGAGGTGTACATGTATTTACATCCAAGGTCTTGTTCCAGCATACAGTATCAGAAAAGGCTGAGGATGTTCTGATTGCCCTGCAGGTACAACCATTATGACAACATGGCTGCAGTTTTAACATTACTAGTGCCTTGAACACTGAGTGTGAATTGAATGTTATGAAATTACTGTAGCTTATTCTGAAGGAACTTTTTAAAATCATTTTTCAGAGCTGTTTGCACTGTTACATTTTTAAAATGCAGAATCGACATAAGGCTGAAAGACAGTTCACAATAACTGTAGATGTAGATGAAATTGTTTTAAAAGATTATGAAAAACAAGTATACTTTGACTGTAGAGTAGAGAATTAATGGTTTTATTCTGTTGCAGAATTTATAGAAATAATTCCGTTTTTGAAATACAGGAAAAAAAATACTATTTTATGATATTTTTAATCAAAGGAAATTAAATAGTGTTAATCAATTAGATTAAAATGAATGGTACTCCACAAATGAAAAATGGATGGCACTGCCTATTGAAGAAAAAAAAATGTAATGCAGATTTGTCTCAGATTTTATATAATTTTGCCATTTATGACTTGAAATATTTTGTCTGGCATTATAGAAATAGTATTCAAATGAATATACCTTTGAATTTAAATAAATTGTTTCAAACTGATTCTTTTGTGACTCGAGATCTCAATGATAAACTGGTGACTGATGATTTAGAATTTGAAACCCCCATTATTTAGCTCGGATCCTGGACTCTTCTTTTTAAAATCTATGGAAACCACTGTTGTTTGCCAGGAAACATTAATAAGTTATCAGTTGTATTTTCAGAAATCTGTTATAGTCAATCAGATCAATTAACCGATGCAGTCCCCATTTTTGTAAATTTGTCCATGATATTTAAATTTTGATAATCATCTATTCTGGAGGAACACTTCATTGGATGCTTTGATTTTACCTCAGAGTTTGCAGCATTGTACATGTCCTTATCACCATATGTCTTTTGATGTGTTTTTAAAATTCCATATTCTTGCTCGAGTCAAAATGCATGCATTAAGTGGCACGTATTGTTGATGTTAAAGGCATGAATCCCCGATTGTGTTTATATGTGAATAGAAATCAGGTATTATTATCTTGAGTATTGACAAATGCAAAACTCGTGTCTGAATAAATATGTGCAAGAGAGTTTTGCTGTTTTCTGACAACTTTATTTCTAGTTTTCCTAACTATTTTGCACTCTTTTATTTTCTTCTTTGTGCAAAGCTAGTGCTCTCTCTCTCTCTCTCTCACACACACATGGACACACACACACATGGACAAACACATGCACACGGACACACACACGACTTGAGATGTAGAATAGACCCATTGTGCCCTTTTGCATATTGTAAGAGGTGACTATTGGAGGTAAAACCACTGTGGTTCAATGCCAGACTCACCAACCAGACAGGTGCAGGTTCGAATCCTACCATCTGATCAGCCCAGTTTGGCTACCAAGGTGTGTCTTTGGGCAAGTCACTTGACTCCAGTTGCCTTTGCATTGGTGCCTTGGGTGGCCAAGTGGTCTAAGGCGCTCGCCTTTACAGATCGCTGACATCTCACCTATGTCCTCATGGGTTCAAGTCTCAGGCTTGGCCAACGTGGGTATGTGAGAAAGCTTGCCAGTAGCTTCCCATGGGTCTGTGGTTGTTCCTGGAGTTTTCTCGGGTTCTTCCTCCACCAAATATACTGGCTGCCATGTATATCCTATCATGTGCTGAAAAATGGTGTTAAACCCATAACAACCAACCAAATGCCTCTGCGTTAATAACCTACTTATGTTGCTGTGATGTAAAACTTCAAACCTGCCCACATTACAGTATATATACCAGAGTTTTAAGTGTCATTATCTTTCTTTTTTATTGTTGAATCCAATTTTAATAAGATCAAGGACAATGTTGTAAGTGCATTTTCCTTTTAATCAACAGTACTAATAAGATTAGTAAATATTTTTCTTACATGCAATACACACATAAATAATCAGCAATGCATCTGACTACCTATGTAAGTAACATATTTTCATTTTGAAGGTTTTGTGAAAAAAAGAAATAAAGCTGTCAGAAGACAGCAAAGCTCATCTGTGCATATTTATTCAGACAGAGAAAATCTGTATTTGTTAATACTCAAGGTAATCATTGCGAAGTGATGATGAAGACAAACCAAGTGGTTGAAGTAGGACACAGTTGCATGCTTATATGCAGTTTGAGGACTGCACAAGCGACAGGATCAAAGAAACTTGCATAAACATCAAAGGTGTACAAAGTTACTAAAGTGTAAAATGTAGGTCAAAGGAGCCTACTTTTGATATGATGTGGTACTCCTCAGGATGCATGGACATATCAGCTTTATTATCAGGTATCATGACTGTTCAAGAGACAGGTCTATGAAACATAAACATGAAAAGTGTACATGATCGCTGATGCATGGAAAGTATCTCATAGTGACCTGATTTGGGTATGGTAGTCTAGTATTCCTCAAGATTCGTGCACAGATCTGTTTTCATAACTGTACAAGCAACAATATCCCAGAAGTATACTTCCTTTTTACTTAAATTTTTGCGCACAAAAGTGGGTCACAATGACCTACATTTGGTATGGTGGTACTCTTCAGGACATATGCATATATAAAGTTTCATGACTGCAAGCAATAGTATTTAACAAACTGATCTAAAATGATAAAAAGTGTACATGGTTACTGATGTGTGAAAAGTAGATCACAGTGACCTGCTTATAGTATGGTGGTTTACTACTCCACAGGCTGCATGCACTAATCAACTTTCATGCTTGTAGAGGATTAGTATCTAAGATACTGACCTAAGCATAAAAGGTGTACATTTGCTAATGCCAGTGCTAATGATGACACCAATGACATCCGTGGTTTAGTATAAGCTGTCCTGTACTTAATGTATGTTTTATACCAAAGCTTAAATCATTTTTGATTTTAATATCCTACACTCTGAGATGCAGTGTATGAAACACTTGACCCTGTTAAAAATTTAGCTACCGTATATACTCAGGTATAAGCTGATACCAACTGCAAACTTCATAGACCCAGATCTGCTGTCACATAATGCATCGGCATATCTGGGTCTATGCAGTTTGTAAGGACTAATCAGTAGAACAAACAACATAGACCCAGATCTGCCGGCACATAATGCGCTGGCAGATCAGGGTCTATGTTGTTTGCATTTGGACCTGGTTTGTATGCGAGTATATATGGTAATTAAAAACATCAACAATTGAAGTTTACTCATACCAATACTTTTCCTAATTCTTTATCTTTACATTTTAGAACTTAACTTTTAATTGGTTCTTTATAGCCAATATTGTGCTGATGTACCATTAAACCTATATGCACACTCAATATCATTTTAGAAATTAACACAGAAATCAATGAAAATGTAATATTGTTTTTAAATGAGGATTCAATGATCTATAAAAAAATAATATTTATGATAATGCACATATTGTAACCAGTCAATGTGTTGATGAACATGGATAGTACTAATAAATCAGTTATGAATTTTGTTCAGATTATATGTAATTCCTTTCTCATTATTGTTGTATCTATCATTTATATTACATTGTTAACTTCATATATTCCACCAAGATTAAATTGGCAAGAGCTATTAGGAATGGATGAAAAATTGAAGTTTTTGGATGAAAGCTTTCCACAAAACCTTTGTATTGCTCAATTTAGTTTGGCTTTTCATCACCTCCTGGACCCGTTTTGAAAGATTTTAACTCTTTGAATACTTTCCACTACAAATAGCCATAGAGTTGCTAGATCTGTCAGTTGGGGTATATGTATTTAGTAACCAGTGCATAAATTTCCTAACAACTCCAGTACTGTATCAGTTGTACATGTACTCAACTATAGGGAACAAATCTTGTTTGCACATTAGTACAGAATAACTTTACTGGGCAGATGTGCTTGTATCAGTAAATGGATGGAAATCACAGATTTGTAAGCATCTGCCAGAAGCCTCTCAGAGCATCAAGTTTCACAACAGCTGTTGAACTATAGCCCTTTTAAATCATGTACTTGTTTAGTAAGCTTGTTTTTACTTATACTTGTTCCTGTCTATATTATATGTTTGCTTTATCTATCCAGGTTGTTCATCAGAGTTACTTCTCTTTGGATTGAGTTGCATGGATAGGATTCAGATTTGGGCAGGTATGTAATACAAATTGTAAAATAAGAGAGGGATATTTTGCAAAATTATTCTTGAGTTCCATTATAAGTGAGGCTTCCAGATTGATCCATTTCAGAGTCAATAATCTGGAGTAATGGCAACATTATTTATTCATATTATGGTGTATGCATATTAAAACCAGTTTACATGATAATGGTGCTCATACCATGATTAAAGCGAAAGTCCGTGAACATTTTCACTTTTTATTATTTGATAGACATTAACTTTGTGGAAAGTGTAAATGAAATTTGGGAAAAAAACTCATTCTTATGGAAATATTTCAGTTTAAACTTCTGAAAATCTTGCATATCTGCCATGTGTTTGGCACCGCTATATTTGCAGAGGTAAAATCATACATGTGACAGAAAAGAGAGGTCAGCTTGGAACAGATCAGGAGATTTGCTAAATTTGGTTATGATTTTGACCTCAAAAGAGGGAGGATTTTCATTGATCCAATTTTTAGCATGCAAATGGACAAAAATTACAACTATTGAACAAATTTAAATTTTGTAAAATATTAAAATATGCAAATCAGTTCTTTCACATTACATGTAACTTGTTGTCGTTCACACTCTTCTTATATGTACCACAAACATTTTTAGCATTTCTTATGAGATCATTGCCTGGATTATATAGGTGGCATCCTCATGATTATTCATCTTAACACTTAACAGATTATGTACTGTCACTGGATCCAGGTTTCCTCTAGAGTCAGCCTGAATCTTCCTCAGATTGGAAAATGTCCTTTCAGTATCTGCATTGGAATGTGGCAATGTCAGTACAACTCTCCTAAGTCCACTAAGAAGTTTCATTTGTTTCCTGCTATGGGTAGATTTAGATTGCTAACTGTCTGCCAAAACTGCTCAAGACTGGTACTGTCTGGGTTGAATTTGGGAAGTTCTTCTTTGGGAGTCAGAATGTAGTCCTGAATTTCATCTTCCAGTGCAGTTCTCTCACTCTCGGTTAATGTTATGAACCTCTCAGACAGCTTCACCACTGCAATACAAAATGCAAAACATTAGAACTTTGAAATATACTTGCCATGGATATACAATTGAATCTGTTGCAGTGGTTTCATAAGGTTTAAATCCAAAATTACTCTTCTCTCAATACAATTCTTTTGGAATTTTACTGAAACAGTTCTAAAAAAACAACCACTGGAGCAAAATTTTCCTTTAAAGGTACCCATCACTGCTTTTAATTTCCAATTAGCAGTGAAGACCTATAATATTGTTTCATTGTTCACCCATCAATAGCTGATAAATATCAATATTGATCATAGGAGATAAGACAACCTACCTAATCGGATTTTAGTGAGTATTTATTGCAC
Organism: Margaritifera margaritifera; assembly: GCA_029931535.1. Taxonomy (NCBI): domain Eukaryota; kingdom Metazoa; phylum Mollusca; class Bivalvia; order Unionida; family Margaritiferidae; genus Margaritifera; species Margaritifera margaritifera. The sequence goes on from JAQPZY010001510.1 coordinate 1,253,207, forward strand.
TCCCAAGCATCAAATGTTGTTTTAATGTCAGTAAGATTGTCCACATGAAGCACTGATGCATACATTATACCATCACACCCTTTGTGACTTTAAGCCTAATTTGCAGATGCCTTTGTTGTTATCACTATCATTACTATCCCCATCCTTTAACAATAACAATCAAGTCCAAAAAACAATTATCACTTACTAGTATTATGGATGAAGACCAAGACAAGACCTCATTCATCCCAGGCATTATGGATTAATTCCTGTACTGTATCCTTATTATTATTAATATTATTATTATTATTATTATTATTATTATTATTATTATTATTATTGTGCTTATGATTTCTTATGAACAATAAATAGTTAAACTTAGTAATACTTATGTGAATATTTTATCCAAGCATGCATAGATGAGTTCTGCTGATCCAATGTTACAGGTTGGTATTCCATGGAATCTTGTGGATATCCTGTTTACATCCTAGTCAAAAACATGAACTAAAACTGTCAGCATTTTATTATCCCCTTGATCCTTTAGACTCGTCAGTGAGAATTACGAATTTTTCATTGTGGCACATGTCTGTGACTTTCTCATCCCAATGAGGACCTAAAGCTTGGTTCAGAATGTGAGTAGTTTTTGTCTTTTGGCATTATTTTGAGTAGATCTGAAAAATGATCTGCTACCAGAAATGGGAGATTATGTTTGGATATAAAGTTGGCAAATAGTGTACCAGCATGTGCAGCTTTATCCACATTTGATGCAGATCCTGTGAACATGGATTTCAATGATGGCATATTTGTTGCCGCGGTTAATATGTTTTTATGAGATGGGGTTTCTGCATGACGCGTGATGTTAGTCTTGCTATCATAACAGATTTTAAAATAAACTTTGCAGGAAGAGCAGAATACATATTCATGTCCCTTTGAACTCAATTGCAACCACTTAAATTCCAGTTTCCATCCATCATTGAATTTTGTGATATTTTGGTTGCTTTGATTTTGGTGTTTTGACACTGGGAGATAACACATGCTTAGACATCTCGATAAACTTTAAAAAGCAAAGTCAAACCAACCCAGTGTTACGCATCTTGAGCTCTTGAGTAGTCCAACCATAATCAATTAATATCTTTAATCCTGTCCAAATTACTTGTGATCATACACAGTATAGACTGGAATCCATCTTGACAACTTTAAGCACCAAAGCAGAACATACCTTGTGGAGAGAATCAAAGTAATGTTTATTGTTTTATGCTGATTGAGCTCTTTAGTAACCCAACCATAATCAATTAACTTCTTTAATTCTTTTGGAATTACTTCTGAGGACACATAGTATAATCCACCTTGGCAAACTTTAAACAATGAATCCAGCCTAGTGGACCCTGCCAACAGGATCAAAGGGTGAAATTAGCAGCTACATTCTCTTGCCCTGCTTAAGCCAGTTCACAGTCATATGATCTCAGGTGGTATTGCCGTAAATATACTACAATGGAATCAAAATGTGAAAACAAATGGAAAAAATTTAATTTCTCACTAATAATTTTGTGTACTTGGGAGATTTCAGTGAGTGATGGAAGGGATGGGAGACACTCCTAATCTCGGGAGAAAAACCCTCCTGGGCAGGAGGTTTACATGTATGTAAAATGTATCAGTGATGTGAAAGCTTCAGAGGATCTCCAAATGGTATGTTGTGTCACATGGTCGATCTGCGTTCATTGTTGTTCTATAGACACTACAGCTCAGAATATTGTTCAAGTGAAATATTTTCATAAAATGTAATCACACTGAACCTTAATTTATGTTTACTTTTTATGGCTCTATGTGCCTTTCTTGGTGAACCAGGACTTAAGTTTGTGCCGTTTTTAGACCCAAATGAAAGTTAAAAGATGATGCTATGATAGCTGGAACCGTCATTTGAAAAGAAATAAATTATGTATCAAACTGGGCTGAAAATTAAAAGCTCCAGTTCCTATTGTAGCTTCAGGATCAGAAATTTCTGACTAGCAAGTAGTTTCTTCAGCATGGAAGTATTGTAATAATGAGTTTTAACTGCATTGTACATGTAGCCATTGTAAATGAACTGACTTTGTCATGTTGCAGACATGCAAACTCTAATGGCAGCTGACAGTAACAGTGATAATATGGTACTTTTAAACAATTTATTTTGTCAAAATACAAACAAAATTTTTTTTGTTCTGGTGTGGAGATTTTATAAAACATGTCTTGTATGGAATAAATAAAAGGCAATGTGGACATTCCCTTTAAGGACTGCTGTGCAATTGTTACACATACTCCTGAGACATTCACATAATTTTAAGCCATTAGCATCTGCCACGTGCATTCAAACATAATGCAGCTGCTGCACTCTTCACCAATGGCTTTGTGAGTGCAGATATTAAAACTGGCATACTTAATAACCATGAAAAGTAGCTATCCCTATCATTCTGCTTTGAAATCAGGTTTAAAAACATATACTGTATTTATCAGCTCCCCCCCCCACAATTTGTACAAAAGTTTGGTAAAATACACATTTATTCGGCTGCCTCAGCCCCCAACACTGAGTCATGTCATTGGAGAAATACTTTACTCTACTGAATCAGTACTTTCAGATTTACCATATATACTTGTGTATAATCTTGGTCCAAATGCAAACAACATAATGCGCTGGCAGATCAGGGTCTATGTTGTTTGTTCTACTGATTAGTCTTTACAAACTGCGTAGACCCAGCTCTGTCAGTGCATTATGCGATGGCAGATCTGGATCTACATATATGCCGTTTGCAGTTGGTATAGGCTTATACATGAGTATAGACGGTAGATTTGGTTTAAGGTTCAAGACACTCAAGATATTTCATCTCAAGACTCCTACTGGGATATGTGAGTATAAAAACTTATAACAAGCAAATATGCGAATATAAACAAGCTTATCAAGTGAACAGGAAATCATGAACAGGAAAATTGAATATTGGAAAAAATGTGCAATATATAGTGTGTACAGTATAAATTGAGTTATAAACATTTGGTCTGAGGTATTATTTATGAGATAGGAATCTGTTCCTCTCTGCTGAGAAATGTTGACATTTGAACAAATAATGTCTTGTTGCCTTCACATTGGTCACATATATGATCACTTTTATCAACACTATAAAATGATCCAAATTTGAGAGGAAGATTGTGATTTAATCCTGTGAAATACATAATGTTCTTGTAAGTGGAGGTATTGGTAGAAAGTTAGGATACTCTTCATAACAGTGTATAAATATTCTATAATTTATACACATGGCAAGCTGACTGGAAAATTGAACTTGCCCTTAGGAGATTTTAGCTTGCCCAAAAATATAACATGGTATCTCAACAAAAGTTAAAAAATAAGGTAAACAAAAATATAATGGGATGCTTTCTTGAAATTGTGTTAAAATTATTTTACAAATTAAGCAGATTATTTATTATTATGGCATTTAAAACTTATGCCAATAATTAAAGCTATAAGAATGATATACAGTGTATTTAATACTACATGTAGATAGATATATTGATGAGAATAAAATTCAGGGTTTGAGTTGATAGCTGAAGAACAGAATGCATAGATAGTAAGAAAGGCACAGACAGACAGACAGACAGATCAGTGTTATATAGATAGAATCATGAATTTTGATAGGGTCTTTTCCATAATTATAACTTAGTCCTTATGGAAAATAGATTTGTAGTGTTTGCTTGGTGCAATTTTTTTATATTTTCTACATTGTCTGCTTAACATTAGGTCATTTTAAGATTCATAGTCATTTTAAGATTCATACTCAAGCCTGGAATACACATTAATCCACGATGACTAAAACTTTCTTGCACGTTTTTCAGCATCGTACTGGCTATTTTTAGCTCTACAGGTCAGAGACCAGAAGAACTTATGGGATGGCCTGTTGTTTGACTTCCGTCCGTCTGTTAGCACAATTTACTTTTCCTAAACTACCTGGAGGATTGCCATGAAACTTTACATGCACATTCATCCCAAGATCTAGTTGGTCCAAAATGAAAATGGTGCTGCTTAGACATCTGATATGGCCACCACAGCAGCCATCTTGAAAATCTTATCATTACTCCTCCTGAATGGATGGTCATATCAACATGGAGTTTTGACTAAAAGATTTCTTATGATGTCTAGTTGATCCTAAATGAAAATGGGGCCGATCTGACATCAAGTATGGCCACTCTGGAAGCCATCTTGAAAAACTTGTTTGAGCTACTCCTCCAGAATGGAAAGTCATATCAGCATGGGATTTTTGCCAGAAGATTTTGTATGGTGTCTTGTTGGCCTGAAATAAATATTGTGCTGATCTGATGTCTAGTATGGCCACCACAGCCACCATCTTGAAACTCTTGTTATAGCTACACCTGAACAAAAAGTCATATTGCCATGGGATTTTCACCAGAAGACTTGTTATGATGTCTAGTTGGTCCTAAATGAAAATGGTGCTGATCTGATGTCTAATATGGCCACCACAGCTGCCATCTTGAAAATCTTGTTATAGCTACTCCTGAACGAAAAGTAATATTGCCTTGGGGTTTTATGTCTGGTTGGTCTTAAATAAAAATGGTGCTGTTCACACATCCAGTATGACTGCCACTGTGGCCATCTTGAAAATCTTATCACTATTCCTTTTGAATGGATAGTCATATCAACATGGGGTTTTTACTAAATGACTTCTTATGATGTCTAGTTGACATAAATGAAAATGGTGCCAATCTGACTTCCAGTATGGCCACCACAATGGCAATCTTGAAGTCTTGTTATTGCTACTTCTAGATGGATGGTCATATCAATATTGTGCTTTCACCAAAAGACTTCTTATGATGTCTAGTTGGTCTTAAATGGAAATGATGCCAATCTTATATCCAGTATGTCCACTGTGGCAGCCATCTTGAAAATCTTGTTATTGTTACACCTTCAAAATGGAAAGTCATATCAGCATCGGGTTTCCACCAGAAGACTTCTTATGATGTCTTGTTGGTCCTAAATGAAAATGGTGCTAATCTGACATCCAGTATGTACACCATAGCAACGAATTTGAAAATCTTGTTATTGCTGAAGAATATCAGAGATAATAGTTTCAACACTCAGCAGTTAAAAGGAAGAAATGGTCTTATCTATTATTACTGGAAATTCTTTTTGGCCAGTAGAGCATCAATACCTTCAAGGACTCTTGTTTAAGGTGGGGGATATGGTCTAGGTAATTTTTAAAACATGTATTTAGTAAACATTTTACAGTTATCCTTTATATTTGAATAGGTTTACATATGAAATAACATCAGTTAGAGGAGACTTTTGGCAGTGACATTCATTATTTTTCAACCTCCATTATTTCAAAACCTTAATTTCCATCACTTTCATTCTGAGCTTTCAATGTACAAAATGTCAGGTATGTGTAGACTTTATATCTTGAGACTTCATAAGTATTATTGATGAATATACATGTACACTGTACCAGCTTTCATCCCACCAGGGATTGTGTATTTGTACTACTTGCATTAAACATCCCATTTCATGTTCCCACTGATTACGCGGAAACTATATCAACTTTAATTTGTGAAAAGTGATTTTCCAAGAGTGACCAGACTATAATGAATTATGCATGAAAGCATTGTATTATCACTTCAAATACAATGTATTGCCTGGAACATGGTATGTTAGTCTCAGGTATTGCACATATTGAATCCATTTCTGTATTATTGATGGTCTAATTTTGTGTGGTCCAGAGTAGGAGCAAAAAAACATACAGCCTGGGATTTTCTTGGGTAATCAGGAAAATGGTTTCATCATTTTAGGTAAAAAATGAAATGTATTGGAATGAAATTTTCATTTGTATATATTGCTTCAGTCGGGAAATAGGTATGATGTTTTTAGCTCTACTGTTTATAGACCATAAGGGCTTATGGGATGGTCTTTCGTCCATCATCCATCTGTTTGTTAGCATTAGTTTGTTATCGTTACTCCTCCTAAACTACTTTGAGGATTGCCATGAAAATGTACACACACATTCACACCATGGTCTAGTTGGTTCTAAATGAAAATGGTGCTGCTTGAACATCCAGTATGGTGAAAATCTTGTTATCACTACTCCTCCTGAATGGATGGTCATACAGTGAAACCCCGCTATAACGCGCCCCGCTATAACGCGAATTCGGATATAACGCGATCGTGGCGTGGCTCCCAAAATTTCATATATTCATTCGCACATGAACATTTTTTTTTGGCAAAGTACAAGAAATAGTGTATAAAATGTGTATATTACAGTATCATTTTGGGGAAGAGATCGCGTATGAATTCGAGTATAATACGTTTGTGGCGTGGTTCCTGAAATTTTATATACATGTACATGTATTTTTCTCGTACACGGAAATTTTTTTTTTTTTTTTTTAAGTACGAGAAATAGTGTATAAAAAGTTTATTATCATTATGAATTCGATCATGGCGTGGCTTCTGAAATTTAACAATTTCACCAATTTCTTGAAGTGTTATGCCAAAATAAACATTTTCGGAAATGTTACTTATTACTGATCCATGAGTAAAGCCAGTAAGTCTTCACTGTGTTTGTCTTCAATTCATTATGTATACAATCATTGCTCAAACAATAGCCGACATGTTTTTCTTCTTTAACTGCATACACAACCGAGCATCAGACAATGTGGTGGTTGATAAAAGATTCTCACGATTTAATAAACATCAAAAAACGTAAGCCGCCAACACGTGCGCTGGACTTCAATTCATCCTGTATACAATCATTGCGCAAACAATAGCCGACTTATGTTTCTTCTTTAACTGAATAAACAACCATGCACCAGACAATGCGGTGGTTGATCAAAGATTATCATATGTGGGTGCTTATGTAGAGACTGAGCTTGGGCGGCAAGATCACAGGGATTTCAAATAACCACTCTCTGTTACTTAGCACTAAACAAGTACAGCTGTATCAAACTCGTGGCTCAGTCAAAGGGTTGTCATGTGGGAAAACAAAGATGGGTCGATATCAGATAGTAAACGGTGTTGATACCCTATTCATGCTATACATTAGACGTGTATACGTTGTTCTCTGAAAAAGTAAAATATAGTAAAACCCCGCAATAACGCGACCCCGCTTTTTCCGCGATATAATTTTATGGACCCCAAATATCGTGTTATAGCGGGGTTTCACTGTACTGTATCAACATGGGGTTTTCACTAAAAGAATTCGTATGATGTCTAGTTGGTCCAAAATTATATCCCGGATATTGCGGTTACACCACGCTATGGCTTCTCCCTTTGTAGGTCAATACAAACTAGTTTACAACATCATCAGTTAAGTTGAAGCCAACTTGATGAAACATCAAACATTTTCATTAATTCCATTAGAAATAGTTATATAAACTTTTGTAATTTGAACGCTTTTTTGTGTTTATTGTTTGTCTTGTCTCTGTTTTGTGTTTGCCTTTGGTAAAGACTCTATTAGAGTCGAAAGCAGTCAGGCTAGATGAAAACTGGTTTTTCACTGTTCGTTGTCAGTTTTTTGCATTTATCTTAATCAATCCCTGACACTCGCAGTTCCTGGCTGGATCCAGTGCACTTGAAAGGACTGTTATTCGCCATATGATTTGTATGTGTGTATATATATATATATATATATATATATATATATATATATATATATATATATATATATATATATATATACACACACTCTTTTATTACACCACTTATTCATAAGTATTCCAAATCTAGGTACAAGGTATTGATCAGCCACATTGCTGTCATAATTGGCTCCAAGGGAAACATACCACTTCTGACAATTAATTACAGAACTTCTGTCAGTTATTGATTGTCCAGAGTACAGAGAGCTTATGTTGATTTTTAAATTAAACAGTAAAATTGTTTTTGGAAAGTTCTTAGTTGTTGAGACCCAAAAAGTGTGTTTTGAGCTGGGGGGGGGGGGGCAGTGCACAAAGCAACACCATACAATTGAGATTAAGTTATCTATTCATATAATCCAATAGAAAATAACTGGAAATTCAAACTTGAAAATAAAATGTTTTCTTTGAATTATTTAGAACACTTTAAAACATAAAATAGCTGGTAGACATAACATTATCAGTATTATCACCACACACACACATAATCACAACCATACAGACATTGAATAAAACAAAATACAAGAAGGTTCTGCCTTTAAAATCCATTGGACAGTGGAATACAGTCTTATTACTTGATGCAGTCTGTGCTGCTGTCAATAGTTCAGTTGGGGGTGGGGAGGTGATGCAAGTGTCATTTGAGTTCATGTTTGCACTCATCCAAAACTGGACAGTACTGTTGCTCAAACTTCCCCGAAGATCTTGTTGAATTTTACTCGGGATACAAAATGATCTTACTACATCTGCATTTGTGTGCGGGAGTGTCAAACAAGCAATAGCTACTGTACACTAGTTTAAACATGTTACAGTAGTTACTTTTGGGATTGAACTCGGCATTTGTGCATTGTCCTGATGCTGGGTGGTGTTTGGGACCAACCATTTAATTTCCTAGGAGTGGGACCTGTTATTTTTTTAGAAAAAAATTCTGGCCCCCCAAGACCTTGAAAGAAATATTCTTGCTCAGAATTATAGAAAAAAAAAGAACTATAATATCCTACCCGTTATATTAGTTGAAGAAGAAAAGATTATCTTAAGGTAAAAAAAAAAATATCCTGGTTCGAAAGAAATACCAGTCCCCCTCCTTCCCCACCCACGCTGCAACTGAAAATTAAATGGTCAGTCCCTTACAGTGATGACACTCCATACCGTGAGATTTACTGGTATAAATACTCGTTAACTACATATTTTGATTGCAGGATGTGTCACAAATATAAAAGTCATCAGATTGTTAATGCTCATTCATTGTGAAATATTTTGCATTATAAAGAGTGAAAATCTAAGGCAATTGAGAACAGTGATAATTGTGATGTTACAACTATAACAATTCTCAATGGTTTTACCTTACCGTTCATGAATTTTTTTGTACAGCTACAAGGAACCAAGGAAGAGATTACAGTTTCTTTTTTATATTAATTTATTGAATTAGCTTAATTTAATTTAAAATCAGTAAATTTGCCAAGACACTGGAAGAAGAAACAAATACATGTAACCATATTCCATTAACTTTTTTTTCATTTCATTTTGAAGCAATCCAGCATACTGCATTTATTTTTGCTTAAACAAACTTTAACAAACTTCTCCTCTGCAGGTTTAGGATCAAAATCCTTAAGTTCTAGACCTTTCTCTAGCACCCTCACCAATTTCATTACAGTTTCCTGTTTTAAATGTCCACGGCCCTTCGTCTTGCTATAATTTTGTCACGAGAAACCTCACTCACAATCCACTGATGTTATAGGTGAAACCAGCAACACTTCAGCTAAAACAGGCTTATCTGCAGCCTTGTGCTTGGCACCAAAGAAGTTGCCATCGGAAAAATACACGAGATAATATCTCGAAAATGAAAGTACATGACACCGAAAACAGCTGATTTTATGACAATTTATGATGATTAACATGGAAGCATGTATTCCTATGCAAGTAAAATAAGTCCCAAAATCTTGGAACTATTTTTCCAAATATGGTATATGATAAAATGCAAGTGTTGCAAACATCGCAACAGGATTAAAAATATGATGGATTAGAAGTGTGCTGAATGGTACTTATCAAAGTGAGGTGTCAGAACACGCACACCTAATTAGTCTTTTGATCAAAACAATCATTAAGCGCCAACAATTTATTAACAGGTGTCTTAATCTCCTTATCTGATAAGGTTTGGCTCTGTGGCTGTACCTATATATATATATAAATCCACATAAGCCAAGCATTGGTCCAGATCAACTACAGTGCATAGAACATAAACAGAACAGGGAAAAAATGAAACAAAATTAACAATAGTTGTTGCAGATGAATTCCCTTGGCTTGATTCTGCCCCACCAGTAAATCGGTACATATACTTAAACAAACTGATCTTGAATATTTTGGTTTTAGCTTAGGTTAAGGAAAGACAAAGATCAAAGTTAGATTCGTGTGCTGCATATTGTTGCAAAATTTGCTGATTTCCAATAATGTTATGGTTCTGCTCTACAATTATTAAGTACTTCTAAAAGAGAGACATGTATAAGGTGAAGTTGTGTGCCTTTGCAACAAGCACAATGGAATGTTGGGTTACCTCTGTGCTCCTTCATGTATTGTGACTGAAATTTCTTTATATGTGGTATTAGGGAAACAACACGCTGCCTAAAGCAGACAGTTGATCAAAATGGCTGCTTCCATGTGCTAGAGAAATGAATTGGAACTTGACCAAAGTGGACAAACTTTAGCAGTTATTATAATATGGAAAATGGACCCCTCATCTGAGCATTACTTGGAATGTGATGGATGAGGTGTATTCTTTGAATACCAGACAAAGCTGGAAGGTTCAATTGGCATTTCAGTTCAGACACTGACTACATGTGCAACTTGAAAGAGAATGAAAGAAAAAGCCACCTTTGACTTGCCCTTTGTCTGTACCACCATAAAACCCAGTTTTGTTCGTGCTTTGTCCTCTATCTTAAGAAAAAGATGTTTGTTGATGAACACATTTTGGCTGGGTAGTAACATCAACTATGCACAAAGAATATCTAAAAAGGGTGGGGATTAAACCCTTCCAGCTTTGTTTGGTATTCAAAGGATGCCCCTCCATCACATTCCAAGTAATGCTTGAATGAGGGGTCCGTTCTTGCCCATACCAGCAAAACTGTTCAGGGTTCAATTGGCATACTTCAAAGCTCATAAACAAAAGGGTAGTCATAAACAATTGTAGCTATTGAAAGTTTCAATTATTTATGTCAAAGCAACTTATGAAAATAATATACAGATACAATCCACAAATAAATTGGATCATGGATTCCTGTACATGGTAGCCTCTAGACAGTGGACAGAAGGATATCTGGAAAGGTCCTTTGGGGTTTAGCTTGTTCTGTGCTTCTACAATAAAATTTATGAAATGTCTTAGTAGAAGACCAATTGGTAGTATCCAATATTGTTATTAAGGTCAGCCCTAGATTATAGGCATTTGAAATTGAAGCACTCCTTATAGAATGAGCTTTGAATTGCTTCGTATCAATTCCAGCTTGCATTTGCTACAGTATGTTTAGCCATCTTGCCAGTGTATCTCTTCAGATACATGTACTTTTATAAGTTTTGAATGAAAGCAACACCTGCTTTGACTTTCTTTTTTCTTCGTCTTATCCAAAAAGAAAAGGAGTGTTGCAACAATGAACAATTCAGGTTTGTGATATTTATGCAAAACTAATGGATTTGTTGGTCATCCGGGCCTTGATATTTTTAACAGTCCTAATATTTGGAATGAAATATTATTGTTTTATATTTTCATATCATCAAGATTCAAAGATATCAGGGTTTGTACCCTTTGACCTGTTACCAAGGTCATTAAACATGCTAACTTTCATGACAAATCTTTCAGTGACAGGTGTTCTAAAGGATACACCCATGCCAGATACTTTAGAACAATGGAAACATCCCATGTTTCCGTGTATCTTGGTCGGGGCTGGTGTGTGTGTGTATTTTATGAACCTTATTATGAGTTATTACCAATCAAAGTTAAAGTTTGAATTAACATGAATTTATGCATGTTGGTATAGTAACAATGTATGACTTTCCTGTATCACGCAACTTTGTCAGTTAACAATATATACTTCAGAGGGATCATGGGAATTAAGATTGTATCTAGAACACCAAAGACACCATTTTTGCCATGCAGGGTCATAATGTTTACATGTAGACATCCTCTGTGACCCAGTGATACATTCTGGAGCTCAGTTTGAAAAACCCTTGTTACTGAGGGCTGTCCTGTCAAATGACAACCCTACTAATCTCATCTTCCCTCTGAGTGGGTGTTTCTGTCCATTGCATGCACCCATTTTTGGCAACAATACTGGTTTGTCCGCAAGCATTGGTAGTAAGAGAGAAAACCAAGTTTGAGTCCTCCAAGCATTGGTAGTAAGAGAGAAAACCAAGTTCGAGTCCTCCAAGCATTGGTAGTAAGAGAGAAAACCAAGTTTGAGTCCTCCAAAGGGGAACAAGCATAAGAACCTTGTTTACCTGTTCAGCTCTCATTTTCTCTAAGATTTTTTTGATCAACCCTGAAAGGAGCAAAAACATAAATATAATCAAACTGTGCCTGGGGGTCTGGACACTAAGAAATATACTTATCAAGATTTGCCCTAGATGCAAATAGGTCAATTTCTGGAAAGAAAAAACGAGCACTCAAACTATGAAAAATATTATAATTCAATTTCGAGGCTGCTGACTCCTGAAAAAAATGAACTTGTCAGCTTGAATGTTAGTTTCCCCTGGTATATGAACAGCAGACGTGTATTCCTCTGTCAAAACACCATAGTAATATTTCTTGGGTCAACCTTTACAAGGAACTATCTGAGCTACCAGCTTTGTTAATGCACCAAACAACTGCAGTGTTATCACTCTTGATGCAAAATATGCTTGTGGATTATATTACTGCACAAACTTCTCAAACTAAATTGAAGAACTAACAATAGTTTATGTGGAATTTTCTCTCTACTTGTCCATCTGCCACCAGTTTCAATCTGATTAAAATGTGCCCCCCAACCTCTGATCTGGATGCATCAGTACATAGGTAATGAGAAATACTTGGTGTTTGTATAGCCTTCCAATTCATGTTTTCCAAGTTAGACAACCACCAGTGAACTTCAGCTTTGCCATCCTTCGACAGTGTCATCATATTATTATAGTTACGCTTACACTTGGCCAGGGGCTAGGTTCTTGTCTTTATCCAGGTTGCTATAATAGAATTGTGCCTAGCAATCAGCTTTTACTGAATATGTAAACATACCAACTTAGCTCCGCAACACATCTTATTTTCACTACATTCTCTCTCAACACAGAAGATCACATATCTAGAATTTTCTTAATTTTATCTTGTCCCAGTGATACAGTCAACTCAAGGGAGTTAATGACAAATTCCAGATTAATTTTTCTTAATTGATTTGGAACTCAACCTTTTGAAGAGAATTAAGTTACAAGCAATTTTGCATCATTCAAACACTTGCTGATTGTTTGTGCCAGGACCAAAGAGTCATCTATATAATAAAAACAAAGTACACCATTGGCTCTCACAAAAGCAAATACAGGCTTCTGAATTGTGGTGAAAATTCTGGGACTTGATGCTAGACCAAATGGAAGAACACAAATTTAATACATCTGTCCTCTCCAGGTAAAATTCAAATATTTCCTGTGAGGTTTGAAATTAGGAATGCTGAAAGTAAGCATCTTTCAAATCAATTGACACAAAAAAGACTCCATTTTGAATAGAATCCAAAATAATGTCGTGGTTTCCATTTTGAAATGGTAATATTCAACAAATCTGTTTACAGATTTTAGATTTATAACAGGTCTAAAATTCACATTATTATTTTCAACCAGATATAAGTTGGATATGAACTGAGCAGCTTCATGTTGAGTGGGTTCAATGGCCCCTTTTCTTAATAGTTTGTGAATTTCAGTATCCACTAGTTTGCACTCAGATGGTGAAAAATCGATAGGTTTTGGAATAATTTGTTGTTTTGGCTCTTCCAAAAATTTAATCTTGTAGCCTGAAGCTATTTGTAATATCCAAGGGTCATCTGTCATTTTTTTCTCCATTCATCTGGACAGCAAGATGTTTGACCTGATGACACACTAACACACACCTGATCAATTTTTTGGTCTGGAATGCCATATATGGGGGTAGCTGCTGCCTTCAACCATAATTCCTCCTGTTCTGACCTCCCTGGCATCAGTTCACATTGTATTTGTGCATGACTCCGGCCTCCAAAAAATCACTAGACCCAAACTGTCCCGGAGCATAAAATCTTTTGTTATTAAAGTTCTGTTAAGCATCTTCTTAGTTGTATATATTCTCAACAGCTTTCATCATTTTGGGAGCTCATCCCCAAACAAACCGCTCTGTGATACAGGTATAACTGTATTACACAAAGGCTGATGAGATGGTTTGAGGACTTTGTGCATGTACATGTAATATTGCCTCTGAAGAGACATCTCCCTAAAAGCACCCCGAAGAATTGTCAAAACTTGTATCTCTACTTAAGGCATTTACAAAGTTTTCTGTTGCATATCAGATGCCAAACCTAAAATTTGTATAAAACCAAGCCCAACAAGTTTCTGGATATCTTGAAGAGATTTATCCCAATGCTGCACCACAGCAGACAACATTCTTCAAATTTCATGACTGGTTCTTGGTGGGATGATATATTTACAATTTGCAGGAACTTAGATTCTGTTATTCTGAACGTATTTGGATTGGCCTAGCTTTTAACCACTATGGATAAAACAGATTGTAAGGAATCATAAATGGACGGGCCAAACACCTCCTCATCATTAAATATTGAGGGATGTTTCAACTTTGAGGCCTCATCCACCTCTTGCAAGCAGTTTTTCTTAAACTGCAGTGTGTTTGGATCAGACTTAGAGAGTTCTACCGAGTGCTCATCAGATTCAGTACCAAACATTTCACCAGTATCAATTCCTGGCTATGATTTGGCACGATTAGCATCGGATACTAATGAAGTAGATGTAGATGCCACTGAAACTGCATTCTGCTTTAATCTTGCTCCTAAAGTCATTATAGCCTCCAGAAGCACTGCAAGTTGTTGTTTTGTGTAGTTTTCTTTGTCCAAGTTAACAATGTTTCAAATGGTGAAACATGTTAAAAAAACATTTCTTGAGCAAGAATGAACTGCCTGACCTTTCAGCCACTTGTTACGACAATTTCAGAAAAAGCCTAAAAATTGTTTTCAGCATCCGAGTTACAAAGACTCAAAGAGTCAGAATTAGCCACTTAGGATAGAAAGAAGACCCAACACAAAAGTAAAAACAATGGTTGCAGGAGGGAAAATAACAAAAAAGGTAAGAAAAATATTAAATAATAGTGAAACTTCAAATTTAAACATGTGCTTAAGTCTCAGATATAACAACAGCTACCTGTCTGTGAATGCCTGTAGTGCTAAAATGAAAGAACACATGGCACTGGCAACACTGGGTTTTATAGTGGTAAGGACGAAGGGCGGATCAAAGGTTTACTTTTTCTTTCATTCTCTTTCAAGTAGCACGTGCAGTCAGTGTCTGTACTGAAATGCCAGTTGAACCCTGAACAGCTTTGCTGGTATGAGAAATGATTTTTTTTCCCCCATTATAGACCATACTAGCTTCTGAAAGTGCAATAAATGAATTATAAAATATACAAAAAATTGTAACTGTTATCATGTTGTTTTTGTCTAGTTTACCTCTCAAGACCAATAAATGAAAATGACCAAGTGGAGCTAGCACTCATTTGAGAGGTGCACTTCTGATGATCTGAAGTAACTTTCAAGTTGGCCAAGCTGTATTACACCCATCAATCATACACCAAAATAATGGGAATTAATTATTTTTTTTTTTTTACAATACCTAAGATATACAAGGTTTTTCTTAAATAATCAGGATTACCAGTGAGGAAAACTGGGAAACTTTTTCTTTAACAGTCCAACCTTGTGCTAATTTTACAAAATTGTTGAGTGGGACCTACAGTATAACATGAATCTCTCACTATGAAATGATCGAATTATGCTTGCATCAGTGCACTTGTATAACTTTTACCAGGCATTTTAAGGATTAAATAGCAAATTGTATTCAATTTATAGGAACAGTTAAGAAATAAAGGTCAGATGGGCTAGTGCTGGTAATATATGACAGGTCTGTGGCCAAAAAAGATCAGTCCCGGACCTCGGACTATATATATATATATATATATATATATATATATATATACAGACACACAGTGAATTCAGTATTTTTTTGTGGGATGCATTTTTGTGTGTGGAATTTGTTGTTGTTAGAAGTCATGAGTTTGAAAACTCAATGAATAATAATTTTTCTTCTGTGGAACTGTTACAATACATTATTATTAATAATACATGCCAGCAATCTTTTATTTTCCAGAATCCACAAATCAAATTAAGTACCTATAACAATGACCATTTTGGGCAACCATGAAAATTGGTACCTACTAAACTACATGTATATGAATTCATAGCGTGTGTGTATATGTGTAAGTATATCTTGTTTGGGTTTCAGATGAGATGTAGGTCGCAAGTGAATAGATTAATTTTTTTTTCTCCATGGTATGTTTTATGGGGGTATATAGCTATTGCAGTATACATCATTTTTTCCGTGTCCATAAAGATTTTTGTTTCCGGAGCATAACTCTCAAACTGTTAAAGGGTACACATATCAAATTAGTTGTTGACTATAACTTGAGTCTAGAATCTAGCGACATGGTTGGCTTAAAATTTACTAGTCAGTGTCTTTAAGTCCATAATTAACTTTAAGACTTGTGTTGGTGGTGTCTGTTACTGGTACGTATCTGACAGACTAAGGATTACAGCATTATACTTTGTACAGCCTGCTGAATAGTGAATCAATGCTTGCAGTGTATTGGGTGAAGGAATTGGGTACACATTATTACCTGTAGCAAAATGCTAACAATTCAGTGCTGAAATATCAATATATTTGACTGTATGTCAACTATATTAAGAGAAGCTTGTTAGTTTATTTAACTTTCTTAGCCTTGTGTTATATTTCTGATGGTGGATATACAGTAAACATGGGCTGATTTACTGATCAACTATCCTGTAAGGGACAGACCATTTAATTGTTTGGGGGAGGGGTGCCTGGGATTTTTTTTGAACTTGGATATTTTTTTTTCTTTTACATCAAGATAATTTATTTTTGTCAACTAATATAATGGATATAATTGGTTATTTTTTCTTCTTCTAGAAATCAGAGTAAAAAAAAACTTTTCAAGGTATTTGGGGACCAGAATATTTTTTCCAAAAAAAAATTAGGCACCTTCCCCCCCCCTCCCCCCGCCTCAATAAAATTAAATGGTTGTTCCCTAAGATTTTTAAGAAATTATAGGTAAATACTTGTCATTGTATATCAAGAAGTTTGGCAGCACTATCAGGGTTCAGAAACTGAACAATTAGTGCCAAAATTTGATTTCTCATGGTGGATGTTCTCAAACTGTGGACTGAACGGTTCAAGTTGACGGAATGCTTTTATGATTCTCTGTATTATTCTCCAATCTGACTAACTGGAACTTTCCTGGACCAACTTTAATGGGTGAGATATGGCATATACTCCCAATCACACTCACTTAAGAACTTCAGGTACCATACATGTACATGTATATACTCATGTACAAGTCGGCTCTAACTGCAAGCAACATAGACCCTGATCTGCTGCCGCATAATGCGTTGACAGACCAGGGTGTATCTTGTTTGTTCTACTGATTAGGCCTAACAAACTGCATAGACCCAAATCTCCAGCGCATTATGCGACAGCAGATCTGGGTCTATGCAGTTCGCAGTTGAATCCGACCTATGCATGAGTATATATGGTACCCTTTTTTGCTTAGTTTGTCACTTTAAGCAGCCAGTTGCTTTTGATAGTACTGTAATAATCTTTCATTAAATAAGTTGGTTTAGCTGCATTTTGTTACCAGGCATTTTAAGGTTATTCATTTATTGTATTATATTTCTTTCACAGCAGAGCAAAAGGAGCTAAGGTTAAATAACTCTCCTTTTTGAAGTTGTTACTGCTATTGCCTATTTGGGGGACATACAGCATTTTAAAGGGACAAAAAAATTGTAGTACAGTACATAATGCACTAGTGGTGCTAAAAATGAGATGATCTTACTTGCTTTGATGGTTTTGCCACCTTAACTTTGTTGTCTGCACTGTACTTAGTGTTGCCACCTGTTATGTATTTTAAGGAACCATTGCATATTGAATAGTAAATTGTAGTATTGTAATATGTCAATTTATTAAGGGCTCACATGTGCTCCGTATTTTGGAGCTCTTCAGGTGGCAACCCTAATTGTACCATCATATTTTCCATCGACACCTACATTTTTTCAATAAAAATTTTATCATGTACTCGAGTAACTCTTGAAAACATTAACATATTTGAATATCTGGTTAAACTGAAATGAGCTGCACCATGGAATTTTCCATTCTGGATCTTGCTCACATTTAACTTTAGTGTTCACTCATTACTACCAGCATTTATTATAATAAATGCCCATGTTTTCTTAATTAATTTTCTTTTCAGTTGAATATATCATTAAATAAATGACAAATTGTGCATTAGCATACATTTAGTCTCTTTTGTCATTAACTCAACCTCAAAATAAATGAAATCTCCCTTGCCATAGGAGTGACTTTAACCTCGAAAATACATTACACTAGTGGCCATTAAAGATTTTACATTGCCAGAAATACGACAAAACTTGAATTTTCTCATTGCCAGATACATTGTTTTCAAATGGATATTCATTACCATTTTACAGTTTTTATCATCTTTAGTGACTTTGGTTATTGCTAGCACCAGCGTAGATGTGGATGAACATCCACAAAAAAAAGCTGTATAGGGTATTTTTCAATTTTTTCTTGATGAAAAAGCACACCAGGGTTTTTTTGGGGGGGGCGGGTGCACATCTTCAAGATTTGGAGGACATAGGACAGAAAAATTGCGGGAAACCTGTGATTCCGCGCACAATGTGCAACACTGATTGATCATTAATTAACTCAAACCATAATGTTAGGTGGTTTGATCAGACACTTTTGCCCACAAAGTCCTTAAATTGGCATGTAGTTTAATAATTCAGCCTACATGTACAATGTGTACCTGATATGGATCATTATGCTGCAATATAAAAATAATTGGTGATTGTGCTACAGACTGCCCTTACATACATATGGTCAGACATTTGTAATGTCCTTGAACTTCTCCTACACTTTTAAAACTACTGTAGATACATGAAACTTGGGTCATTGATACTCCTATATTTTGATCTAGATTGTGCAAACACTTTCAGAATTTTAATCACACCCCTTGGGGTTGGGATATGGGTGATTTTACATATTTTTCCAAAAATTTCTGAGTTTTATGCCTCATGTTTGAGAATTGGCATATGTGATCACTTATCTAAGTGTCAACATATTTTAGACTGTGGCCCAGGATGATGCCCACTGCCATCCAACTCTAGCCCTGGGACTTGACCCCTAGGTTATATAACAGCCCAGGATGATGCCCACTGCCATCCAACTCTAGCCCTGGGACTTGATCCCTAGGTTATATAACATAGAAACTGTTAAGATCCTCACCCTGTAACCATATACTGTTTACACTTACTGGGTATGAAAAGACACATTTATACATTGAATTGACTTTGACCATGGGGTCCATCCTAACACCCTGGAACTTAGACCCTGGGTTATAACTTGGAGACTATAGAGATCCTCACCTTATAACCATGTATACGATTACTGGACATGAAAAGACAAATTTATATGTAAAACTGACTTTGAACATGGAGTCCATCCCTCCTCAACCACATAGAACTAAGCCTCCCCAGGTCATAGCTTGAAAACTTTCTACATCCCAACTCTATAACCATGTATATATGTATATAACCACCACCCCCCCCCCCCAACAGTTCTTATCCTCAGGAACCTACCCAAGAGGTTCTAACTTGGTAGAATGGGGAAGCATGAAGATATATATTTTACAAACACAAAATTCTAATTTAGGCTTAGTGTATTTTCTCTGTCAAAGGTTATGTTTGCACTATGACCATATTGTATGCTTCTCAGCTTTTTAGAATGCATTCCGCCACCCTTAGTCCAGAGTCACTGTGATCCACTCTGTATGTATATGTGTGGTCAAAAAAGGACAGTGCCATTTTGTCATTAATGTTTATATACAGCAGCCAGGGTTCCTATTAATGGTAGTGAAAATAGCCATTGGCTGCTAATTTTCTGATATGGCTATTAAATTTTATGATATAATGTATTTTTGGCCACTGGTTTAAGTTCTTCATCCATTATGAAAGAGATGTATGTGTTGTGATTATTGTTGATATAAATTGGCTACAACTGGAAGTTTATAGTGGGAATCTGGAGCAGCCATTTTTTTAAGGCTGCTTTTAACTCCTTTCATCATCTTCCAGGTACATAGTCATCTTTCCAATCAGGGTTGCCTTTGTCAAACAGAAATAATGTTTTTGAAATTATTCTAGTAACTTTGTGCATCCATACAATAGAAACTGGATGTTTTATATTTGCAAACTGTTGCACAGACAAGATCTACAGGCTGTGGATATCCCAATGCCATGCCTTGGTGAGATATTGATGTGTAAGGCAGGTGTTTGCAGTCAATCTCTTTCTGTATGTTTGGACTTCATTTTATCGACACTTGATGGCACTTACACGACATGTTTACCTGGCAGCTGGTATGTTTTGATGGATTTAATCAGAGATAAAGGTATTGATTGATGCTTTTAGCACTATATATGGACATTTGATCTTTTAAATATGATTGATATTTAACTTTAAAGTGTGTAAGATGAAGGAAATCCATTGTTACAAGACGGAATGGGAAAATGTCTCTAAAGGCAAGGTAGTTGGTAAAGGGAGGTAAGGTACCATCAATAATTATTGGAAACATATCCAGAGATATAACAAATTGGCTTATTATGAGAGTGACTCTTTAACAAATGTGACTGGTATAGGATCTGATTTGACTCTTTTTTTTTTTTACTTGTTTGTGAATGTTGAAACAATTAAATATCGTTCCTGATAGTGGCAATAGTGGAGGCCAAATGTTCAAGTTCAGTATTAAAGCTTTTGAAAGTTATGTATGGTATCTTGTGCATCATTTACTCTAACTTTGGTACAGTACATGTATTACTATATGCCTGAAGTTTGTACAGTGATATGCAAGTAGGTGTCTTGTCTGCATCATGATAATGATAATGTCGTGTACAGATACGGTGTTCAACATACATTGAAATAAAGTAGGTGTCTTGTCTGCATCATGATAGTCATAATGCCATGTACAGACACCATGTTTCAAGGAACAGTTGTATTACGATGAATGAAGCTTGGACAGTGGCAGCATGATGGGGGTCGGGGGGAGCAATTGCCCCCAGGCGCCAGGCTAGGGGGGTGCCATCAGGAGTTTTTTGGGGGAGGGGGTTGGAGGTTGGCAACTGACATAAAAACTGTTCTCTGTGGCAGAGTAGGGGTGCCACTAAAAAACATTGCCCATGGGCACCTCGGTAGGGGTGCCACTAAAGATCATTGCCCCTGGGCGCCTCGAACCCTTACGCCGACACTGAGCTTGGATGAGAAATCCTTTCTTGAATTTTAGTTATTAATATATAGATATCAGAGCTAAACATTGTGCTTGCTTAAAAATTGTGTGCGCTGTGACATAGCAGCATATTCCTACTACTATTAAATAAATGAAGTGCTTTTCATTGCCTGTTTTCTGTCATGAGAATATGTCACCTTGTACATGATCAATTGACAGTGATTCAGTATGAACCCATAATGATTTCTTTGGCCATGCAGGGCTGTTTTGTAGGTACATTATACATGAAAGTCATAAAGTGGTCTTACTGATAAGTGTGAAAATACTTCAGTATTATTGATCATTTGAGGGCTTCTCCAGGTTGAAATTGCACTCATTTCTCAAAATTTATGAGGTGGACAGTAGTACAATAATTTCTAACATGTTCATGATATTTTTAAACAAAGCAAGGGTTATGTTACATGTATATGCCCATACAGATGTTTATGACATTGGTTGGTTTCTCCACAATCATGCGAGTGAATTTACATTGTATTGAATAAATGTGTTTACATGCTGCTCGCCTTAACTTGTTTTTCTTTTTACTTCATATACATGTATGTTAACTATAGCTCTTATTAGAGCTGAAATGAATGTCTGAACATTCAAATCAGAATACTTTTTGTGAATATTCAAAATAGAAAATTGATATTCAGATGTTCCTTTGTTTACCTGGTGAGTCTGGCAGCATTATGTAAAAGAAACAAACAAGAGCGATATGTACATTATGCAATGTTGAATTGTATACAAGGGAACAACTTTAAACTTGCTATTTCACTTGAAATAGAAACTGTGACTCACAAGGTAATTATAAAGTCCAAATTCTGAATAGTCACATTACTCACAATTGCCATTTCTGTTCATTATACTCTTGAAAAGATAATGTGTAATACAGCAAGTTGAAGAATATGGTATAGAATAGGGGTCATTTCAAAGCCAATAAAGCCTTTAACAGTGTGCTTAGAATCTGACACAATCCTTGCCTTGATTTTCTTAAAAGTCAGTAATGCAGCTTTGTATCACTAAGATGTACATGGGACTATTGACATGACTTTGGAACATAACCATTTAAGCTGTAGGTGTCAAGAGTTTGTGCTACAATAAAGTTTGTTACTTTTTGTTTTTGCAGTGCTTTAGTACAAAGCCATAGTTAGTAGCTTATATTTTAATCTATGGAGGGATTATTTCACTTTTTCTTTCCAATGTTTTTTGAAAATGACTCCATTTTTTGT
This sequence comes from Margaritifera margaritifera, assembly GCA_029931535.1. Classification (NCBI taxonomy): domain Eukaryota; kingdom Metazoa; phylum Mollusca; class Bivalvia; order Unionida; family Margaritiferidae; genus Margaritifera; species Margaritifera margaritifera. The sequence goes on from JAQPZY010001510.1 coordinate 1,275,728, forward strand.
TGGGTAGCCATCTTTACCCATGGAACCGACTGGTCTACTTCCAAACTTGGTTGAGGCAGGGAACTTGTTCACTGGTACCTGGCCCAGGTAGAGGTTAAATTATACTGTTTACAGAAACCACAAGTCCATTTCACACCTATTGCAGTGTACATCTTATGTATAAGATGAAGTCAATACCTGTATATGGGTTTCAGGCAAAACAATTATTTATCATGTCTGATGGCTTAGAAGAAAATCCCGATGTCTGATTTAAGCATATTATATTTGGTCAACAAGTCAGTCCCCTCAGATATGTTCAGCATATTCTGGTGCAGTATTAAAAAATTTCACAGACTTACAGTCAACATATCCAAATTTAATTCAATTAGATTGGTCATATATTGGTGTGCTTTTGTTTGGAAACAAATCACTTCCCAGATAAATTGTTAATCCCTGCATATAGCTAAACATGAAATTGAAGTTCTGCCCTTACAGTCAGCCTTCATCACTAAAGCAACATTTATGGTTATAATAAGTTTGAAGATAAATAGGGAGAATAACACCTATATTCATTTGAATTTTAGTTTAATTCCTCAAACAAATTTATCTATGAACCCTACAGTGCCATTTAGTTAAATCTAGATGATTTAGTTCACATTGTTTTCAGTGTGGCCTGGCAGGGAGTCAGTAAATACCAAAGTAGACAAAGAAAACAGGATGGATTGATACCTTAATTTATTAACATTGATGAATATTCAAATCCTATCTGAATACATTTAATGAATATTCAAATAGGAAAATTTGTTATTCGTTTCAGCATTATAGCTCTTACTGTTGTATGTTTTCACTTTCTGCTTCGAAGCAGGGCCGGCGCAAGAGTTTTTGCCACCCTAGGCGAACCTTTAGTCTTGCGCACCCCCCCCCCATTAACTTTCAAAAATGAATATTGTACATTTATTCTTTCCTTCTGTTTTTCGCTATCTATTTTTAGATGCTTATTATCTTCTATTTTATCTCTTTTTTTTTTTATTCATTCAGTTTTTTGCCGGCCCCCCACTCCCATTTTGCCACTCTAGGCAACCACCTAGTTTCCCTAGTGGTTAAACTGGCCCTGCTTACACCTGTAGATTTTAAACTCATCATTCCATATCTTACCAGTTACTGTATTCAGACTGTATTCACACTACATTTTAGATGTTACTACCCTTACATAGTGGATCTTGCTACATGTACCTTTTAGCTCTACTGGTCATAGACCAGAGTAGCTTATGAGACATTTTTCATCAATAGTCCATCTGTCCATTAGCACAAGTATATTATCGCTACTTCTCCTAAACTTTTTGGAAGATTGCCATGAAACTTGACAGACACATTCATCCCATGGTCTAGTTGGTCCTAAATTAAAATAGTGCTGCTCAGACATCCAATACCGCTGCCACAGCAGCCAAGTTGAAAATTGTTTATATTGCTACTCCCCCTGTATGGATGGTCATATCAACATGGGGTTTGCACTGAAGGACTTCTTATAATGTCTAGTTGGTCATAACTGAAAATGGTGCCAATCTTACATGTATGTTCAATTTCATCTTGAAAAACTTATTTTGGTTACTGCTCCTGAACAGAAGGACATATTGACATGGGTTTTTCACCAGAAGACTTCTTATGATTTCTAGTTAGTCCTAACTGAAAATGGTGCTGATCTGATGTCTGACATGGCCACCACAGCAGCCATCTTGAAAATCTTGTTATTACTACTCATCTTGAATGGATGGTCATATCAACATGGGGTTTTCACTGAAAGACTTCTTTTTATGTCTAGTTGGTGCTAAATGAAAATGATGCTAATCTGACATCCAATATTGCCACCACAGCAGCAATCTAGAAAGTCTTGTTATTGCTACTCCTCCTGGATGGAAGGTAATATAAAAAAGTGGGGTTTTCACCATAAGACTTCTTATGATGTCTGGTTTGTTCTAAATGAAAATGGTGCTAATCTGATGTAAAATATGGCTGCCACAGTGGCCATCTTGAAAATCTTGATATCGCATAGTCCTCCTGAATGGAAGGTCATATAAACATGGGGTTTTCACTGAAAGACTATTTATGATGTCAGGTTTGCCCTAAATGAAAATGGTGCCAATCTGATATCCAATGTGGCCACCACGGCAGCCATGTTGAAAATCTTGTTATCGCTACTTCTTCGGAACAAAAAGTCATATTGACATGGGGTTTTCACCAGAAGACTTCTTATGATATCTAGTTTGTCCTAAATAAAAATGGTGCTGCTTGTACATCCAATATGGTTGCCACTGTTGCCATCTTGAAAATCTTGTTATAGCTACTCCTCCTGAAGTGATTGTCGTATCAACATGGGGATTTTATTAAAAGACTTTTTATGATGTCTGGTTGGTCCTAAATGAAAATGGTGCCACTCAGACATCCAATATGGCCACCAAAGTAGCCATCTTGAAAATCTTGTTATCACTACTTCTCCTGAATGAATGATCATATCAGCATGGGATTTTCACTGAAGGACTTCTTATGATGTCTGATTGGTCCTAAATGGAAATGGTGCCAATCTGATATCCAATATGGCCACCATGGCAGTCATCTTGAAAATCTTGTTATTGTTACTCCTCCAAAATTTAAGTATAGCAACATGGGGTATTCACCAGAAGACTTCATATAATGTCTTGTTGGTCATAAATTAAAGTGGTGCTAATCTGACGTCCAATATGGCCACCATGGTGGCCATCATGACAATCTTATCACTACTCCTCTTTAATGGAAAGTCATTTTGACATGGGGTTTCCATCAGAAGTTTTCTTATAGTGTCTAGTTGGTCCTGCTTGAAGAAACTGTATGAGGATGTGCCACCCAAGAGAATCTTGGACTTTTTGGGGGAGCGTGGCTCGTAGAACAAATTTTAGTCATGTTTAAGGATTTTACATGTGTTACCTTTATCTGTTGTTTTATATACATTTTGCAGAACTTTAGCATCTTTACATTTTATATTTTATCTTTCTTTAGTTAATGTTTTCATTTATTTCGGAGGGTTTATCTTCCTAAATTTTGTGCAATTCATTTTTACATTTTTTAAATTTTACTTTTTGTTGGCACTACATAGCCACTTTTGTGCTGAGGTGCTGTAAAACACTATTACATGTACATACATGTACATACATACCTAATGAAAATGATGCAGACTGACCCTCAGTATGCACATCATGGTGCCCATCTTGAAAATATTGTTTTCTCAGCTCCTCCTAAATGGATGGATATATCAACATGCAGTTTTCACCAGTAGACTTCTTATGATACCTAAGTTGGTCCTAAATGAAAATGTTGCCAGTCATACATCCAATATAGCTGCCACTATGGCTCTCTTGAAAATTTTGTTGTTACTACACTTCCTGAATGGATGGTCATATTGACATGGGATTTTCACCAAAAGACTTCTAATGATGTCTACTTGGACCTACATGTATATGAAAATGGTGCCAATCGGACTTCCATTATGTCCACTGCTGCAGCTAATTTGAAAATCTTGTTATCACTGAAGAATATCAGAGATGGTTTCAGCACTCAGCAGTTAAAAGGAAGAAAATGGTCTTATGATGAATTCCTGGAAGCTCATTTTGTCCAGTAGAGCATCAGTCCCATCTGTTGTTCTAACAGAGCAACAAATGTTTTTGTACTTTCTTAATGCCCATAATTTGTTTCATTTTTATTAGATCAACCTAATTTCTCAGTAACCAACTCTGCAGTTGGATCCTTTTAATATTAAAAATTTGATTGGCCAAGTCATTATTGGAGCTCTTATTCCCACGGTCCTGCATCTGTCGTACGTACATCACCGCTCTTCAGCTTAGCCACTGATAGAAAATTGTTTCTGCTTCAGCAAACATTGTCCTGACCCATAGTGTGAACTTCCTTGTTTATTATCAGAATGTAAACCTTGAGCATACTTTTTTACTCAATGTTGAGATGTTATTTTAAAGCAGGCCCTGTGCATTTAGTGTTACCCTTCTCTGTCCATCTACCCAACTGGTCAAGTTTTGCATTTAGGTCCGTTTTCAGGCAGTGTGGTGGGGCATTCGTGTTACATGAACATGTTTCTGGTTGTACACATTTAAAAACTTTCTTTTTGGCAGTGTTCAGGTACAGTGTTGTATGTAATGGTTCTTGTGCACATTCCAATAGACCATAAGTTATCCATTACTGCTTATTAAAAGACTTGATAATTCTAAGGTACTAGTATTGGTTGTAATAATACAAAATGAAACAAAACAATTTTACTTTTTATTTTCAGGTTAATCACAAACTGACCATGGTGTAGGATGGAGTGGGACTGACATTCACACAGATGGGTGCCTGTTACTCAAAGACAGGTCATGGGGCTGACACGTCCCCTAATGACCAACTTCCATATGAAAAGGTCACATCCATAAATCACCAGCGAAATGGTCATGCAAAAAAAGATGGCTATGAGTCTCTCCAGACCAATGAGGATCATGAAGACAGGAATCCTCAAACTAGTATTGGTGTGGATGCTAATAAGAACGTGAATCGAAATAGCAAGGACTTGATTCAAGATAACTCTGTAGGTCCTGAGGATGCAGAAACATGCAAGATGGATTATATAGATGATGTTCCAATTGAAAATACAGTAAAAGAGTCAGATAGTGGAATTGTGGTGGAGCCTATGCCATGTTTACCAGATGATGTTATAGGTTTTAAAAATGAACAAAATACTGGTAGTGTCAGAAACCAACATAACTCTGATTGGTATATTGGTAAAGATTCAACCAAAGAACAACCTTCAAATCAACATTTAGAGAGAGGAAGGGTGTTGAATTTGCCATTGAATTTTCACATCCAGTCATCAACTAGTGATTATGTTCAGACTTGTTCCACATTTACTTCTACCCCAGATTCAGATTTAGATGATTTCCATGGTGAGTTTACCAGGCTTTTAAAGCATAATCCGAATCGGAACTCTGAGACTTTTGTTTTGAAATCTAATTTAAAGAAAGGTAACAATAAAGGTAGGAAAAAGCACAGATTGTCTTGGAAGTCTGCCGACAGTCTTGATATGGCAGCTTCCATGATGACCTGTATGGATCGAACTAAAAGTGAGGCATCAGATTTATTCGGAGATGAATTAAGCATAAATGCACCCTTAGCTACTTTTGATTCTGTTGATTTTGCTATAGGAAGCAGCTATGATTTTTCTCAAAAGTTACGGAACTGCTATGTTGAATGTTATTCTTCTGATACATTTGAATTTAAATTTGATTTTTCTGGATTAGAAGGTGGAAGCAGCACTGCCAAGTCAGATTCAAGTGGTAAGGACAGTCGAGGGGAGACAACTGCAAATATTGATAAAATTCGGCAAGCTATTCATAGATCTACATTATCTTCACCAGCTGAATACAGGTAGGTCTACACAAATCTAGGTAAGAGCTTCTTAGTTCATCAGCAAAGGTAAGATGGAAAAATTAAAGCACACTGATGAGCTTTTTTTTAATAAGGTAATGAAATTTGCTGTTAATTGTTTACATGTTTACAATGATTTGTTTAAAAAAAGACTGTTGAGAGTTAGTTCAGTCATTATCAGAATAATGAGTTTTAAGTTTCTAATGTTTTGTAATTACATAAACATGAGAAAGGGTGGTAAAGATACCCTTTAGATTAGGGCTGATTTACATTAAACAGGCTATATATGCAACTAATACATGCATGTGGAACAGAATTGGAGATTAATGGACACGGGTCAGATTTTTCCTAACATGATGTTTTAAATGAGATCTTCGTGTAAAATACAGGAATGATAAATATACTCTGTATCATTTTATCAGATTTTCAACCTTCTGCCTCCATTTTTCAAATAGTCAATCAATATCCTTTATGTAGAAGACTACTAAACAGTTCAAACATCTAATAAACTCAGAGAAATATTGCCTCATCAGTGTGTTTTAAACAGCTATCACATGTACCTTTAGGTTCTTAAAATGATCTTCCCTACTTGAGATCCACTTAAGATCACATTTTTTTTTAAGAGATGGTTTTTCAAGCATCAAGATTGTTTTAGCTATAATCCTGACTCCTTTGTCATCAAATTTCACTTGATTCCAAATCTTGTATGAATATATTCTGACCAATCAAAAGGCTGCATCTGTCAATTTTAGTTATATGTCCAAAGTCTTGCATAATATTTACTCCTCAAAATGTTGAGTAAAATTTTATAATGGAGGAACCTAGGAGCTCTCAAGTTCATCTGTCATATTTTGGTGAAGTCTTGTGGTCAGTCTTACAAATTAGCAGATACATATTTTCCTTGGGGCAGAAGTCAACAGAAAGTAGCAAAATTTATTTCTTATGTTCCATTACCATGTTTCTCTATCAGATCTTGAAATTGTGACTCAAAATCTCAAAATTTAAATTGGCTATTAGATATTAAGGTAAGAATGGTGCTTGATTGAAGATTTTAGATATTTTTGTCTTGTAAGCTATAAAACTTTTCTCTTTCATGTGATAAGTATATAAAAGTAATCAGCAGGCAAACATGGTGAGTTACAATTCGACAAATTTGTTTCAGAAAGAAAAAAAATGAAATCTGAATTTATAATATTTTAAAATAATTTCTTTTTTTATTTGAACAAACATCTAAAATATAATCACATGAAACTGAGTAGTTATTGTCCCACACCTTTTCATGAAAGGTGGGGGCATAGTATCTATGTTTTTTTCCATCACACTTTTCTTTCTGCCCTTTAGCTTTAAAGCTGTTTGAGAATAAGGACTGAAACTTGGTATACTGGTACATCATCATTAGAAGGTGTGTTACATAACTCATTGGGACTCAAGATCAAGATCATGGCTCAGTATTTTAAGTTTTCCATTACATTTTCATTTCTACTCTATAACTTTTAAGCCATTTGAAACTAAGCGATGAATCTTGGTATATTTATACATCATCATTAGAAAATGTGTCCCATACCACATTGGTGTCCTACTTTCAAGGTCAAGATCACGACTCACTTTTTTAAGTTTTCCCTCACACTTTTCATTCTGCTCAATAGCGTTAGATCTGTTTGAGATTAAGAGATGAAACTTGGTATACATATACATCATCATTAGAAGTGCGTCACATACTACATTGAGAGGGTCCTATTTTGAAGGTCAAGGTCACTTCAGAGCTGTTAGAGATTAAGTGATGAAGCTTGGTATACTTGTATATTATCATTAGAAGATGTGTTGTATATAGTAGATGTGTTATGTGTAGTGCACAACACATCTTCTAATGATAAGATGTGTGTGTGTGTGTGTGTGTGTGTGTATATATATATATATATATATATATATATATATATATATATATATATACATACAGATATTTATATATATATATATATATATATATATATATATACATACACATTTGTATATATATATACACCAAGTTTCATCCCTTAATCTCTAGCAGCTTTTCAAGGTCATGGTCACAGTTCAGAGTTTTAAAAGTTTTCCATCTAACTTTTCATTCCACTCTTTAACTGTGGAGCTCTTTCATCTTAGGGATGCTACTTGGTATACTTATACATTATCATTATAAATTGCCTTGTGTACCACATTGGGGGTCATGTCTTCTAGGTCATGGTCATGAGTAAGTATTTAAAGTTTTTCATCATACTTTCCTTTCCCCTCTATTGCAAAAGAGATGTTTGAGATTATGAGATGAAACTTGGCCTTCTTATATATCATCATTAGCAGGTGTGTCAGATACCACATTGGAAGTCCTATCTTGAAGATCAAGGTCATGGTTCAGTATTTTAAATTTTCTTTCATACTTTCCTTTCCAGTATAAGACATTAGATCCATTTGTAATTAAGGACAGAAACTTGTTATATTTGTCATGTATCACATTGTGGGTGGTGGTGGTGGTGGGGGTCCTATCTTCAAGGTCAATGTCAGAGGCCAGTATTTTAGGTTTCAGTAGCATTTGCATATTGTCACTAGAAGATATATTGCATTCCATATTGGCAGTCGTATGGTAAAGGTCGAGGTCACAGGTATGTGGTTGTTTTTTGTCTGCTTTACATCTTAAAATCTGTTTGAGGTTCATGGTACATGGTATACTTATGCTTCTCAATTGATGGCAGCTTGTGTATGACAGTCAAGGTTTTATCTTCAGGGTTGTCACTGATCAATTTCTTCCCCTTTTCTGCACTTTTACTCTATTGCCCTTTGAGATAGAGACATGAAACTTCATTACTTTCCATGTCTACCTAATAACTCTACAGCTCTGTCATAATGGTCACAACTAGATTTCATCACTGTATTATTTGATGACTTTATCACATACACTGTAGGCAGGGAGAAAAATTCTCTAAATTTATGTGTATACATATAGCTACATGTAGGTACATGTTCTAAAGAATAGTGTCAGTGATATTTCCTTAAACATATTGCTTTCATGTTATACTGTAGCAGTATAAGTATATACAAAAAATTCATTTTGTCAAAAGTACCAGACATTTAATTTAATATTCTTGTAATATGAAATCTAAGTCATATATAACAATTTCTTTCATGGTTCCTTAATTTATCTTTATGTCTTTTAATATCACAGATTTAAAAATAAAAGAAATGTGTAATAATATTTAAGATGTGAATGTTCAAAATTAAAAAAAAAATTCTTTCAAAAATTTTAATTTGAATAAAGTCACTGTGAAGTAGTTAATACTCAGTTTCTCAATTGAAATACATTATGCTTTGCAAGACTTGCATGAATATGTATACTTTTATATCTGTTTCTTATAGGTAAGGAGAAATTTGAAAATAAAGATATTTTTTTCTCACAAGCCACCCTTCTTATTTTAAGAGTTTCTCATATTTGGAACTGAGCAGATACAGAGTGTAACAGAAGCTAGGAAATCTCAAATATGATTTTATTTTCAGAAAATTTTACATATTTTTATTAGAGTTTCATTACTACTGTATATAACACACTTATAAATCAAGTCCAACTGCAACCTGCACAGACCCAGACCTTCCATTGCATAATAAACTGAGAGATCTGGGTCTCTGCAGTTTATTATGAGTAATCACTAGAACAAACAACATAGACCCTGATCTGCTGGCGCATGTTGTTTGCAGTTGGACTCGACTTATATGTGAGTATATACGCTACATTGCACATGTCAGTTTTAAGTTACAAACTAATTAAAGTCGTCAGTTCTTTCATTCATGCCAAATATCCAAGAGAGATTTAAATCATTAGGCATAGCAGTTTAATACAGTTGTTATGGCATTCATTATTACTGCATTCTTGTATTGGAATATAGAAAAAAATTCATCTTTCTCATTATGACTACTGTTGACTTGGACCTTGAATCATTCCTAATTTTATCAATTAGTGACTGTAAAACCTTGAATAGACCCCTCATAATGTCCGATGTATACATACTAAATATTCTCAGGGTTAAAAAGTTTTTGATTATGATAAATATACAGTACAATTTAGAAATCTTTATTAGAGAGTTTAAATATATCTTTTCTAATTGATGCTGTTGCTGTTCGAATGCTAATATACTTTTATAATGTTTTAACTTTGTAAGTTTTCAACATCTTTTTGCCGTAATGTATGGGTCAAGACATTGCCTTATAATATAGATTGTGATTACAGTACTTGACTGGTATTTTTCATGATATTAAGTTTAGATTCTACATGTAGTTAGTATTACATAGGGTATTTTTTTCCAGTGGAACTTTAGTTGTGTGGTGTAAATTTGATAACAAAGCATGATATAGGTTTTTGGTTTGTTAAGTGCAGTGATTAGTGGTAAATATACAAAAAAACAGATCTCAATTAGTAATGGATACCCTTACAACCTCCTTAGAATTTAAAGGTACATAGATATCTAATACTGTTCATGGCTTTTTGATTTTATTACACTGTCCTTTTTGATTATTCTTTCTTTAAGTTTTGTTTGTTATCTTTTGCTGACATTTACCAATGCATGGATTTTCTCTCAGCCTTCTTTTTTACATTTTGCATGTTTTCCTATTCATTTCATTTGTGGGGTTTAAGTTTTAATTTTAACAGGGTTCAGGATTCTTATTTTGGTTTTCACCATGGTTTTTTGGTGAATCCCATCAGTTTGTTTAAGATGCTTGCAATATATACATGTAAATTTATGTTGGAAGAATAATGTGATCTGCTTTAATTGTAGCAAGCTGGCTCTATGGACTATCTTACATGTATACCATATATACTCACATATAAGTTGGTTGCAACTGTAGACTGCATAGACCCAGATATGCTAACTCATTATGCAATGGCAGATCTGGGTCTGTGCAGTTTATTAGGAGTAATCAATAGAAGAAACAACATAGACCCTGATCTGCCTGCGCATTATGCAACATCAAATCAGGATCTATGTTATTTGCAGTTCAACCAGACTTGTATACGAGTACAGACAGTATATGGCAGAATTGGCAGTCTATACTTCCTTTTGGCTTCAGCTTCAGCTGCATTCACTAGGGAATAATGATTAATCAGGAATAAGGAGTTTTATTCATTAGGATTACTCATGCCGACATTTCTTTGTTTTTACTGTAAAGTATTTTGTATAGATTTTGTTTCAGCTCACATTAGTGGGAAGTGAGACATATCAGTCATTTTTTCTGGTGGTAGCATCATTGTCAACAGTTTCTTTAAGTTTTTCAGCAATGTTTTAATCATGGGCTCGATGTGCAGGCCTGGCCTTCTTGTTAGAAGTTTTTACTCTTAAATTTACTTCTTTTAAACTACCTACACTTATGAATTGAAGACTTTTATCTAAGACTGCAAGTTTTTCTTGTGTTGAACTTCATAACACAAAGTGATAATAATGTAAGAAGTGAGTATCCCCATTTTAAGACATTTTAAGTATAAAAAAATGTTATTTTTTATATTTTCAAAACATTAAAATATGCACTTCAGAAAATAGGCATACATTTTTTAAAGAAAAGTAAATAAGTAGCAAAATGTTGTCATCCAAGATCTTGACTATTTATACATGGACTTCCTGCTACAGAGTCTTGCTTGATTGTTTATACATGGACTTCCTGCTACAGAGTCCAGCTGTAAAACCTGTCATGAAAAAAAGAAAAAGATGGAAGTTGTTAGGCTTAGGTGCTGTCTTCTAATAGATTACATTCCATACTACAAGTATCTTGTATTGTGGTCATTGCTAAGTCTGTTTGGCAGATAAATGTGTAGTACAGAAGTGCCAATATGAACACTAGTCACAAAAAGCAAAATAAAAAGAGAAGTTATTCTTATTGAAAATCTTGCTATATCTGCTTCTTGTTATCGCTACTCCTTCTGAATGGAAAGTCATACTGACATGGGGTTTTCACCAGAAGACTTCTTCTGATGTCTGGTTGGTCTTAAATATAAATGGTCCAATATGGCCACAACAATGACCATCTTGAAAATCTTGTTATAACAATGCCTCCTGAATGGATGGTCATATTAGTATGGGGTTTTTCACTTAAAGACTTCTTATGATGTCTAGTTGGTCTTAAATGAAAATGGTGCCGATCTGACGTCCAATATCACTACTCCTCCCGAGTGAAGAGTAATATTGCCATGGGGTTTTCACCAGAAGACTTTTTATGATGTCTAGTTGGTCCTAAATAAAAAGGGTGCTGCTTGCATGTCCAATATGGCCACAACTCCTCCTGAATGGATAGTTGTATCAACTTGGGGCTTTTACTAAATGACTTTTTATGATGTTAAGTTGGTCCTGAATGAAAATGGTGCAGCTCAGACATCCTAAATGGCCACCACAGTGGCCATCTTGAAAATCTTGATAACACAACTGCTGAGTGAATGGTCGTATCGACATTGGGTTTTGACTGCAAGACTTCTTGTCTAAATTAAAATGGTGCCAGTATGATTTCTAATGTGGCCACCACAATGGCCATCTTGAAATCATGATGGCTACTTCTTCTAGATGGCTGGTCATATCAATATTGTACTTTCACCAGAAGACTTCTTATGATGTCTGGTTGGTCTTAAATGGCAATGGTGTCAATCATGGACACCATTGTGGCCATCTTGAAAATTTTGTTATTGTTACTTCTCCAAAACTGAAAGTCATATCAGTGTAGGTTTCCACCAATGACTTTTTATGATGTCTTGTTGGTCCTAAATGAAAATGGTGCCAATCTGACATCCACATATCAAATATGGTGTCAGCACTCAGCAGTTAAAAGGAAGAAATGGCCTTTTCTATTATTTGTGGAAATTCTTTTTGGCCATTAGAGCATCAGTCCCTTCAAGGGATTCTTGTTTATTGGTTATCATTTAAGATTTCTCCATTCATGTTAGTGCTTGTACTTCAAATCATACAGGTAAATTCTGATACAGTGGTCTCTCTTTTATGAGGCCACCTCTCTGCACTGAAAAGCTGGACATATAAAAGGGTGTTCACTTGAGGGGGACAGAATGTTAAAATGTACTATTTTAGTTGAGCAAGGTGACTTTTGTTCAGGGGTGGTCTCTCTCTTCAGAGGGGCCCTCCGGAGGAGGACTACTATATTGTCTTTAATGTATTCTTCATTCTTTGCAAATGGTTTTATACTGACTTCTGGATTTACCTTCAAATAGTGTAATCAGTTACTAGTAGAAAGATCAAATAAGCACTGATAACAGATTTTCCTAGACTAACTCTTACCATCTTCATCAGAATGTAAGAGCACTAATGTTCTGTATGTCATTTTTTCCCCTTGCTTTCCTTTAAATGTACATTGGAATATACATGTATGGCACAGTATGTGTGTTTGGGTTATTACCAGATTTGCGTTTTTTGGGGCTATATGCAGATATCCATATTTTAGTATGAGATTACTGTAGTTTTTCACCCATTTAAACATTAAACAGAAATTATATAAATACTGTAATTTCTTTTTGTCTCTGCAGCAACAAATGTCGCAAATGATGAGACATAGTAGTCATGTTGTCAGGTCAGTTCACTGGCTGTCCATCTGGCATTTTGGGCTAAAGTATTTTTTAGCTCCATTAGTCAAAGACCAGGAAAGTTTATGCCATATGCATTGTCTGTCTTGTGTCCATTAGACAATTTCTTGTTATCGCTATTCTCCTAAACCATTATGGGGATTGTCTTTAAACTTGACATACACCTTCATATTGATGTCTAGTTGGTTCTGAGTGAAAATGGCATTCCTTGACATACAGTATAGCTGCCTGAATTTCCACTACTCATATCATTCTCATAGCCCCGCTGTGGCCCCAATGATCATGGTTCAAGATCTTCTAGACCTGTTGATAGATCAATCCAGGTCTCTACCTCACAGGAGGGATCTTCTGTTGCAACACATGGGCTCCCTCCTACACAACAGCCCACACATTCTCCACTTTCACACTTGGCTCATCTCAGGTGATCTATCCGCCAGAACAGGTTTTCGACTGGGTTGCCAGTTGCATCATTCAAGCCAGGAGAGCTTTGACATCTAAAGTTTATGATGTCATGTGCAGAATCTTCTCTGATTTGGTGCGGTATGAAACACATTGATCCTAGCTGTCCCTCTAACTTCTGTTGCTGATTTCCTTTTGTTCCTTTTCGAGAACAAAAGATGTTCAGTATCAACTATCAAGGGCTGTAAAGTGGTCATTTCCAACACACTTAAAATGTTCTCAGGGCTCAGCAATTGGTTTGGATTCGCACCTTGCTTATCTCATTAAGTATATCGAGCTGCAGAGACCTGTCGCCCGCACTCTTACACCCAGATAGAAACTATCTTTTGTTTTATGGTCCTTAACCAAAACCCCATATGAACCACTGAGTGAGGCTTCCTTTCAGGACCTCACACTCAAGACTGTGTTTTTACTCACTTTGCCATCTGTCAGAAGATGCAGTGAGATTCATGCATTGTCTGTTAACACTGGCTGTCTCCAGTTTAATGGCAATTACAATTCCATTTCTCTCTTTGTCAGCGGGGATTTTTAGCAAAAAATCAGTTACCTTCAGTAGCTCTATCACCTATAGAGATTCCCAGTCCCGGTCAACTCTGTGCTGGAGATGATCAAGATAGGCTTTTATGCCCAGTTAGGGCACTGGATTTCTATCTAAATGCCTCAAAAAGGAAGAAAAAGGGTAGGAAACGTCTTTTCCTTCCTCTTAAGGGCTCCATTGATATTTCAGCCTCCACTATCTCACTTTGGATTGTCACCACAATCAAAAGAGCTTACATGTATCAGTCCCTTACTGATAGAGACATCTCTTTTATGGAACTAAAAGCCCATGAGGTTCGAGCCATCACTGCCTCGTGAGCCTATCTAAATCATTCTTACTTGGAGGATGTCATGAAGGCAGCATTTTGGCGATCCCACAATACCTTCTTCTACCTCCTGTTGCTACCGCAACAAAGTGCAGGCATTTTTTCTCTGTGACTTATAGTTGCAGCACAACATGTGGACCAGAGAGACATCTAAATTCAGTTTAACACATCAGCCTACCCACCTAACTGACAAATTCAGCTTCACAATAGCGACGAGTAAGATATTACTGCTATCAAAGTGTATTTTTTTTTTTATTTGGGTTGGGGGTAAAACTAATTTTATTTATGCAATACTTACCCATCGCTATTTGCCAAATGCCCTCCTCCTCCCCCCCCCCACTCTGATGTCCTGGAGTAATTGTTGTCGATGAAAAAGATGACTATTTCTGTGCATGGGCATGTGAGGTGCACGAGTGGACCATGTCTGATTGACATTCTCCGCTCTGTGGGAGGATGTATTCACATTGAATGGATGAGATTATTCTACATGAAAAAAACGAAAGCTGCGGAATAGCAATCTGTAAGTATTGCATTAGTTTTACCCCCCTCCCCAAAATAACTACATTTTATAGTCATAATCTAAATGAATTTCTGGTATCTACTTAGCTTTGTGCAGTTTTAATAGTTTATATTTCAGTATCTAAAAAATACCAAGAGGATATCGAGGTACTTTTTAGCACATAACAGCCTATGCTATTTAGGTTTATAGGGAAGAATAAACAGGTACTCTTAAAAAAAATAGTTGTCATTTTTTAATTTGAAATTTTTGTAAACTAAGATAAATAATCAGTAATTCTGAGGGTCTATCTTACATCTTTATGCTTAGATATACTGCTGTTTCAACCAGCTAAGATTGGGGTCATTTCTAGAACTGAAAATTTTGGAGGGAAATTCCCACTTCCATTTGAATAAGCCATGAATTTTCTGAATATATGAGGGATTTAATAAAGAAATAAAAGTAGGGCTTGAAAATAAAATGCACTCAGTTGATTTTTGGAATGATATTTTAGAAATTAGCACAAATCATGCAATAGCACCCTGCTCAGATCCTCACAGTTTTTATTTTAAAAGCATTATTTCTTTAACTTCTTTATTGTATTTTAAAGATATTATTTAAGTTTAGTGCAGTGGTGCCTATGATTCGAATCAAATGTATGTACTTCATTCATCACAAGTAAAATCTTCAATGTGCACGTGGTGACGCCATGATGTAAACATGCGTACAACAAATGCTAGAGTTGAAATAAACACCATTTTCATTGTTCTCATCCTGGTATCACATTGTAATGAATTAGGTATTTCCATTTTAAGGGGAAAAAACTCCCCAACAATTTACAGGTGACTTTCGACAATTTTAATGCAATAATGCATGAACTGACAATAGTAAACTAGAGCACAATAGGGAGAAGTTATTGTTGAATGGGTATAACA
Source organism: Margaritifera margaritifera (assembly GCA_029931535.1). NCBI lineage: Eukaryota > Metazoa > Mollusca > Bivalvia > Unionida > Margaritiferidae > Margaritifera > Margaritifera margaritifera. The sequence continues at coordinate 1,291,493 of JAQPZY010001510.1, forward strand.
TACCGCTAATGCTCAGTTCTTGTCATCGTCTGATAAAATTATACATATTTTAATTTGATAGAAATAATAAGAAAACAGAAAAAATTCAATATATTTATTGACTCTTCAAACAAATTGTAATAATTTATAATATTTCCATGTAATAATTCATAATGAGAGTCCCTTAACAAGCACGAAGTCCGGTTTATTTTACATGAGGTTAATAATAAAATAAAATACGCTGATAGATCAGTAGAAAAAAAAAATGTTTTAGGTGTCCCAAGACTTATAGTACAAGAAAAAATTGCTTTAACTTCGTGTCCCAAATTTTGTAGGTCATAAAAAAGTTACTTTTGAAAATAATTAAGGGTGTCCCAATACTTATGGTGTCCCAAGACTTACCATGATTACGGTAATTCATATCTCATTATCTGTCACTGGCACATATTTTGGATCATTCAGAAACCAATAAGTCTCAACTTATCTTTATACATGAGATGAGAAAGTATGCATATATTTCACAATTCTAAACAGTTGTTTAGCAAAATGTACTGTTGATAACACACACACACACTCCCTCTTTGGTAAAGATTGTCCTGATACAAAACGATCTGGTGCATGGCACAATGTCTTTTTGTGGATCCTGACCATCATGTAACAATAAGATTTACTTGCAATATGGGCAGAAAGACATTTCATGTTTTATTTTGTCTGATATATTTAATTATTTAGTGTACCAGGTATGACATATGCTGTAATTCTGGATCTTGCTGTCTTTAATTCACACCTGTTATTTACTGATTTCTTTCCAAATTATTTTCTTCGGTTTGCATGTACTCCAGTAGGTTTTGTTTCCATTAATGCTAAATTGTTCATTTGCAGAAGTCATTTTTCTTAAGAAATTGAATACTGGTAATTTAATCAGAAATACAACCTCAAACATATGTTACACTGGAGGCCATCTTTGACTTTCCACGGTTTAATGCTAGATTCTGTTGATAGCAGGAAAAGACCTGAAATTTAAAGCAGCAAATTTATTATTTTTAATGAAAATGCCATCTAAAAATTTGATCACATTTAGTGATTGTAAGGATTATTTATACCAACAGAACATTGGACAGTCTCTGACATTCACTAAAATTATCAGCTACATGTACACAACTCAATACATAAGGGGCATAACTCTGTTTCCCTGACCCTAGGTAGATACACTTTAAATTTAGTCTTCATGATGTGCATTACATATGTACACAACTTCCTTCACGACTGATGTTCATGTGTAGTTGTTTATGTTAACAGGATATTGTCTGGAAATAGAAGTAGTGTCAATTTTCTGCAGAACCAATCAATCCTGATTTTACTTGTACTTCAGCAATTAAAACATTTATTTCAAAATATGGAATACCTGTCAGCTGATTATCAGCTAACTACACTTAATTAGGATACCGTATGTTGATATCCCTTAGCTGTGGCACCTAGTGTAATAATAAAAACCTCAGTTGACACATGGCATCAGTCAAAAATGACAATTTCAATAACATGTCAGAATATTTATATCATTTGTTTATACGCCTTAGCTGTGGCACCTAGTGTAATAATAAACCTCAGTTGACACATGACAGCAGTCAAAAATGCCAATTTCAATAACATGTCAGAATATTAAAAACCAAAAAAAAAAAAACATGTCAGATTGTTGCAGTGAATTTTATTGAAAGGGTTGTCTGCCTGAAAAGTGCCATTTACGTCATAAACATTGGAAGCCCTGTATTTTTACATAAGCATCACAGTTTATGCCTCAGCTTTCCATATATGCTTAAGCTAATAGAAAGCTTCATTGTGCTATCAGATTTGCATTTTTCATACTTGGCTTTCTTTCACCATGCATTGAAATGTTCTTATTATCACCATGCTTCTTTCATTAAAAAGAAACATAAGGAATCTTGTGAGACCCTCCATGTGTCCATTACCACATCTACTCAACTGCTGGATGGAAATTACACAACTTTTGTAGTTATGTTACCTGTATGGTACACTTCTGTGTGATGAGAGGTGTCATCTTTGGCTCCTGCCCCTCAGATATCTGTTAGGTGGTAAAATATCAAAAGTATAAAAATTTGAATTGCAATGACATTTTCAATATGTTTGAACCAGATTTCATGTACATGCACACATTCATTGCAAGAAGACACATATATGTGATGGATTTTGCAATAGGACCCCAATGTTATTGTTTGGTATGGGGCTAGTTTGGTAGGGGGAGAGGGGGTTTTGAAATATGCATTAAAAAGCATGAGATTATACATGTGTACTCTATGGATTTTACAGTTTGTAAACAAATGTACAATACATCCATTACATCAAACTGAATAATCCAGTCTGTGTCATTTTCTAATGTTACATTTTAATTTGGTAATGATAAATATTCTATCAATGTTAGGCAAATCATCAGATTATCAGAGAGTATCAATGCAGACTCCTATAAATGATGAACACTGTAAAATGAGTTGTGTAAACAAAAATGAGCAAGTAGTCAGACCCCTGCAAATTTGAAGCAGGATATCCATGGAATTCCCAAGAAAAAGTAGATTTGATGTTCTAGGACTCTCTGGGATTATCCCAGAAAATCCCAGACTTTTGAAAGTGGGACACAAGTGGATAAAGTGGAATGCTATTAGCAGTCCCACTTTGTCCCAGAAAAATCCCACTGGCAGTTTTCAAGAAAATCTGTGTTAATCCAGTGCATGTTTGTGGGATTTTGTTGGATTTGCTTGGATATTATTGAAAGTGGGATAAGAGACAGCCCAGACTGAAGTCCCAGTTACTTGTAATCCCAGAAATATGCAGGTGCATTGTTCAAGAAAAAAAAAATTGCAGTCCTACCAAATCAGAGGAGATTTTTGTGAATCCCACACATTCCAGGTAGTCATTCTCCCAGATAGTCCAGCATCCATATCCAGAATATCTCAGTCTCCTTCTGCAGTATGAGAATTTAAATCCAAGTTGATGGTGCAAAGAATACTCACCATATTTAAAGGAAAACAAAATTACTTGATGCAGCTTTAGAGAACTCACTAAACAATTTACAAATATGTTGAAAAAATATCTACTGGAAATAACAGAAATTGAAATAAAAATAAGTGAGTTTTTAAGTCTTGCTTTTCATCAATAAAAATATTTTAGTTGACTACAAATAATTGCAAATCAACATTCAAAAATGGTGCTTATGTTTTCATTTTGGTGGACTGGTTTTATTTTCTTTCACAACTGATCACTGTAAATTGTACAGCAGATAAGATACATAACCAGGCATGACTTACCTTACAATAATATTCTTATCTGAAAAGTTCTTGTCATTCATGAAAGTAATTTTGCTATAAGTAATTTTTTGAGCATCAGACAAATGTTTCTAAGATCCTTCACTAATTTTAATTTTGTTTTGAAAAATGTAAGTTAAATGGATTTTGTTTAAGTATTCTGTGGTTTATAGAACAAATTTTGATCTATTATTTTAAGAATTTTATCCTTTTTATATTTATCTGTTATTTTATATACCTTTTACAGAATTTTAAAATCTTTACCATTTATCTTTTATTGTGTAGTACTTGCTGTTTACTTTTTTTTCGGAAGGGTTTGTCTTCTGTGAGGTTTTTCTTGCAGTTCTTTATGCTTACATTTTTAGCTCTGCTGGTCATAGACCAGAAGAGCTTATGTGATGTCCTTTCATTCATCATCTTTTATACATCATCCGGCATCTGGCATCCGTTAGCACAAGCTTGTTCTCACTACTCCTCCAAAAATACTGGAATGATTGCTATGAAACTTTACAAACACATTCATCCCAAGGTCTGGTTGGTTCAAAATGAAAATGATAACCCTAGGACATCCAATATGGCTGCCATGGCAGCCATCTTTAAAATCTTGTTATCACTACTCCCGAAGAATGGATGCTTATATAGACATTGGATTTTCAATAAGAGGCTACTTATGACATCTAATTGGTCCTAAATGAAAATGGTGCTGATCTGACATCCAATACCTGTATAGCTGGTGGCCATCATGAAAATCTTGTTATAGCTACTCTTCCTAAATGAATGATAATATTGACATAGGGTTTTCACAAAAAGACCTTTATGTGATGCCAAGTTGCACTTAATGAAAATGATGCCGATCTGACATCCAATATGGTCACCATTGCGACCATCTTGAACATTTTGTTATTGCTACTCCTCTTGAATGTCATATTGACATGGGGTTTTCACTTAAAGACTTCTTATGATGTCTGGTTGGTCCATATTGAAAATTATGCCGATCTGACATGCCAGATGGCTACCATGGTGGCCATCTTGAAGTCTTGTTACCACTACTCCTCCTGAGTAGACGGTCATATTGACATGGCGTTTTCACTAAAGGACGTCTTATAATGTATAGCTGGTCCTGAATAAAAATGGTGCTGAACAGTGGTGGCAATCTTTAAATTCTTGTTATCACTACTCCTATTGAAAGGATGGTAATATGAACATGGGGTTTTCACTGAAACACTTTCACCATATGTGTCAGGTCCTAAATGAAAATAATGCCAATCTGACCTCTCAGAATTTGAAAAATCTAATAACAGCTACTTCTAAACAGATGGCCATACCAACTTATAAAAAATGGAGAAATTTTCATGGAGATGATAGAAATTCAGTTTCTATTGAGCACTTTACAAAGCTGCATGCAGTTTGACTTAATGTTTGAGTGTATTATATTGTTGTTTCTTGATTTGTTCTGGTAGTAAATTTAAGAGTATAGCTTTTATTCATTAATAAGGATGAAACCTGAGAGGCCCAAGAGGGAGCAGATTTATGTAAGGCTCAATTACAAATTAGCTGCCATTAATTAAGATGCTTTCTTACTGGGATAGGGTCCCACCATCTTTAAACTTCAGTCTGCATTTTGAATGATAAATGTTACTCCAGATTTGGGAATCTTATTCCATATGTACTAATGCCGCCTTCTGATTGATCAGAATATTTTTTTTAAAGATTTGTAGTCAAGTAAATTTGTATGATGGCAGGGCCTGATAGGTTAGTTGACTTTGATTACTAGATGACACTTTGTTTGATACAGGTAAATAACTACCATCTGCTTGACTAATCAGAGCTCATGTAATATGTGCTATAATATACTTTCCCTTTCAAACCCAAACAGAGGGTTAAAAACTCGACCTTTAAGATGGGTGATAGGTTTTCAAGTACTGTACATGTAGTTTTTCTGAAGGTTGAACCCAGTGAAAAGGAATCATCATCAAAGTCATATGCACCTAGCTCTTAGAATCATCTCTTTACTTAGACTGTGAAACCAAAGTGTTGAAGTCAGGTAAACCTACATAAATTCAGTTTTTTTCATAGGGTAGCAATATTCATAGTGTGCCAGTATTCATGGTGTACCAATATTCATGGTGTACCAATTTTCATAAGGTACCAATATTCATGGATTTCATGGTTGCCACAAACCATGAATTTTAAATCCCCGATGAACAGTACACTTTTTCTGAATTTCTGCTGAAACAATAGCATCCCTTCCTAAATCCAAGAATTAAGTTTTGATGTAGATGTCATTTTTTGTAAAACCTTGGAAATTGATGCCTATGAAAATAAATGAATTCATAGAACATCACACATTGTACTGTATGTATTTGCTTATAAGTTGGGTCCAATTGCAAAAAACATAGGCCCAGATCTGCCATTGCATATGTGCCAGTATATCAGGGTCTATGTTGTTTTGTTCTACATGTACTGATTAGCCCTAACAAACTACATATACCAAGATCTGCCAGCACATGATGTGAGGGCAAATCTGGGTCTATGCAGTTTTGCAATTGGATCCGACTTAGACTTATAAGTGAGTATATACAGTACCTGTCTTTAGAGTTTTGATAATTGCTCTTGGCATTTTTAGATGTCTGTACAGGTTATTGCTTTATACCTATTTGTTTTATGCAATAAACAGTCAGATGTAAAACAATTAAATATTAAGGAGCTGATGACATAATTATTTAGTTTCACTGTACATTACAGCAAAATACAATATGCTTGATTTTGAATATTTTTTCATAAATTTAATAAATTTCTGCAGTTTTGAAAGTCATTCACATGGGCATCATACTTTAACAGTAGGTCCATCACTGAGCCTGTTGATAGGCCATCAAGTAGCTTGTCTACCCTTGGCCCAGGAGAAGTAACCACAATGACCATCGATGGACGAGAAGTTGTCCTGATTGATGCTGAGGTGTATGCACAGATTTTGGAGGAGATAGCATTCCTGAAGCTTAAACTAAGCCAGTTGACACTAGTTATACAGGTAATAATTAGAATCATAGTAATAGTGGTGGTTGTCTGAAATGACTTTTTGGAACCTAACTTGTCGGTTTAAAACAGATTGCATGTAAGACTCATGCCAATGTATCTGCACAGATTTTAGAAGAAGTTGCATCCCTTAGGCTCAAGCAAAAGCTGGATGACCCAAGTTATATAAGACAATGGTTAATTCTTTTCATTTCTTTATAATATTCACATGGATTATTTAGGGGTTCCAAAGGGCCAAAAATAAGCCCCAATCCCGATGGAAATGGCCCAAATCCCTGTGTAAAATTATGCAGAAAATTCCCTGTTTCATCAATTTTCTCTTGACAATTTTGTCCCAATTGATAAAAGTTTGTCCTAAAATGATGGCCCCAGGCTCTATTTCCAATCAACTAAGAAAAATTCCTGCTTGGTAACAATACCTATAATAACTGTTTTGGGTCCCCTGTTGTATTAACACATAATTATAGGAAAGTAAGACTCTCCTTTTGAAGGAGCGGCTAACAGTGGTCCCACATCGTAATAAACTTTACTTTTATGAATTATCTGATACAACGAATGCCAAATTTGGATCCCTAAAGACAAAATTAATGTAACTATCAAATACTTTGTAATAATGAATGTTTTGTTACTAAAGACACTTCGTATGGACCCTAAATTGTTTGTTATAGCAAGGGACTGATGTATTTTAGATAAAAAAATGTTTGAAGTGCAATCTATCTGTTCACTTCTAGTCTGACTTGGACATGTTTTGTGAAATTAACCAAACATGCAAAGCTGCTCAAATTGCAGCACAGAAATGGTGCCCAAGGCATAGAACTGTAGGTGTTACTTAATGGCCTCCAAATGAGAGAAATAATGAATATTAGGACAAAGTATAATTCTGTTCCTTATACCTCTTTAAAATTCATGCTTTTTAGTGGATACAACTGTAGTGGAACATAAATTATAAGTGGGCAGTCATGCTCTATTTTCAGTTCCATTTAATTTTTCCCAGCTAAACTTGGAATGTCTGTGCAACTTACAGATAAATGGTTACTGATATACACAAATTACAAATCAGGATTTGTTGACTGTATATATTTTCTGCTTTTTTCTGCCTTTGTGCTGTACTGAGTGTCACTTAAGAATTCCATAAAGCTATGCTTTCAATTAAATACACCCATGACTGAAAACTTTGGATCAAACATGCAACCAATAACATTTACATGTAACTGAGCAGTGCTAAAGTGTACATACTCTCGTTTTCAAACACTATTTATTTGTGTACATGACAATTACTTCACTGGGCATATATCTTCATACCTATGTCATGGATTAGCAGGTCTCAGCTACCTTAATTAATCTATTTAGTGAGAACTTAGACTCAGAAAGTATCCTCATACAGTGCTTCCAAAACTGGCCATCAGACATTGATTGTAAAGGCATAAAAAACAAAAGGTGTATTTATAAGTCTGCAAACTTGCTATATGGTGTACTCCATTCCCTCATTTTAGTGCACCTTGATAACTGGCAAACCTGCTTATAATGCAGGAGTAGATGTGGATCTCATTTATATGTTATAGAAAATACCCCCTATTTACTGATCAAGAATAAAATTCCAATCAAAATTGATAAATGAGACCTTGATATTTCGCTCATTTTATCATCGAAAATGGCAGTTACAGCCTGGAAATTTGTAATCAACATCATGAAATTTGCAACTTTTAGTAAGAAGTCAAATATTTTGTTAAATTTTATTTTTAAAAAAATTCTCAATACACTGTAAATAACAAGATACGATGAAATGAAAATGTTGGTAGTGCCTACTGGTGGTAACACTTTGAGAAATAAATATCAAGTAAATAAGTCTTGTCAGTGAAATTTGTGTTGCATTTTCATCTTTTAATTCAGTTTCAGTGTAATCATCATAAATGTCGTAAGTCCTCTTGTATCTAACCATGCCAAGGGTCAGTCAACCATCAAAGCAATGCACATGAATATTTTCATGAGAACTTGATTAAGTGCTCACTGTTTTGGATCTGCAACCAGTGGAAGTGTTTGCTGCATTGTTACAATCAATTAAAAGTAGACCTGCTTTGTATTATCATGCTAATTACATCTTTCATATCAAATCAAGTAGACGGGGTAGAACAAAAAAAGTAACAGGCATGCAAATCCTACCAGCATAAGAGCTAGCGGTCACAGTCCTGTGTCAAATCAACTCATTTCAATTGACCAGTTGAACACTGTTTTAAATATTATTATGTAAGTTACACAATTAAAGTATCTAACATTAATCAGTGGTTTATCCTACTCATTCACAACTATGTTAAGGATAGCAATGGAACCAGGCAAAATGCATACTCGGTGCACGAAAAGCTTTGTTTATCAATGATAGGATTCATTATGGAGAAGCGAGATCCCAAGTTTGTAGTGAACTTCAATTCTTCCCGAATTGGCACTCAGAACTTTGCTCAATGATAAGCAGAAATTTTATGTTTACTTGCAGTGAAATCATAGCATCAAATGAATATTTTTACTGATAGAACTTACAATAAAAAAATAAAGTTTCAACATTGTTGTTTCTTGAAATAAATGTCCATCTTTTTTGAAAAAAAAAAAGAATCTAGTTCTGTTCTGAATCAACAATGACACTAGAATGTATCCACATTCACATGCAAAAAGCGGTGACATAACACAATGTTTTTGATGATACACATGATGTGTATTGAAACTTCTTTGGGTAATGTTTTTAACGATCTTTCAAAAATAGGTTACCTTGAAAATAAAGGTAATTTATACAGAAAAGTGGACAACTGCATTAGAAAAAAGCTATTTATTAAAAATTAATAAAAAGGCAATTATAAAACTAGCATTCAACAATTTAACTCAGCTGCTCCTTACCACCCCCCCCCCCTCACTCTGTCTTCTCACTGTTGATATCCATCCCTTTTGCAATTTTTCAGAGGTACCTCAGCAACTCATGCCCTCACTTATGCTGTGGTCTATTTTTTGGACCCTGTTGTGTGTGAGTTATCGAGGGACAGGTGTATTATACACTTGTAAACATATGCAAAATGTGAGAGTAACCTATATATAAATATTTATTGATTTAATTGTATGAACTTGATATAATATATGACTATTATTTTTAGGATGATGAAGAGGAGTCACAAAATAGAACTACAGAGAATCTGCAGGATTCCATGATGGCCCTATCTGCATCATACTCATGGTAAGACAGAAAAACAAATTACCCTTCCTTTCTTGGCATTAACATAAGATTTGTTGTGTATTTTTCACTGATCAGACAGAGAAATCTTGCACATTTGTAGTCCATACTTTTATTTTCTCACCCATGTGGCAAAATCTAGTGGGTTTGTGATTCTTATTTTTCTTGTCCAAGTCTAGTTTCCTCAAGTTTTGCATGATAGTTTGATGACTTCATATTGTAGAAACACTTTCCATAATGTTTGACACAGCCTTCATGTTTGCTTTTATGCAAGTCAGTGATATGATGCAATAAAGAATTTTTTTCTTCTTTTCTCTTTTAAGAGCAAATGAATGAGAAAAATAATCTATGTGGAGGATTTGCAGTGGGACAAGAATATCCCAGTCTTGGAGTTATATTATTTATCATCTGCTTGGCAGGATCTTGCAGTAGACAAAAAATGTAACCCTTTCTGTTGAGATTTCCTCGTAGTGGTACCAACCCAATCAAAAAATCATTATCAAACTCAACCAAAGTAACATGCAGCTTTGACCTTTCATTTGTGATCTGTCAGAACCTATATCACTTGACAAGTAGTTGCCACAGTGTGGTTGCATTTTGCATCCTTTTTTATTGGCAAGACATTCATCCATACCGAGATTGAACAAACTTTAAGAAAGCATGCACACCAGTTAAATTACTTTTCTAGTGGATTAAGTCTCTTACAAAAAATATAAATGAAGTCAAACCATCAAATCACTAAGGATGAGATGTATCTTATCCTTGTATTTGATATTGGAGATAATTTAAGAAACAAGACAGCAGTAAAGTTCTTTGTATTTGTGATTACATTTTAGGTTACTGTGGTCCTCTTGCTATGCCCATGTAAATTAAAGTTAAAGTAAATACATGTAGCATTTAAGGTAATTTTAGCTCTACTGGTCATAGACCACAAGAGCTTATGGGATGACCTTTTGTGTGTTTGTTGTCTAATGTCTGTTGGTCCGTTAGCACTAGTTTGTTATTGCTACTCCTGAACTAATTGGTGGATTGCCATGAAACTTTACACACATTCATCCCAAGGTCTAGTTGGTCCTAAATGAAAATGGTGCTGCTCAGACATCCAATATAGCCACCACAGAAGCCATCTTGAAAATCTTGTTATTGCTACACCACTTGAAAGGATGGTCATATCAACATGCGGTTTTCATTGAAAGACCTCATATGATATCTAGTTGGTCCAAAATGTAAATGTTGCCGATCTGAATTCCAATATGGCCACTATTCCAGCCATCTTGAAAATCTTGTTATTGCTTCTCCTTCTGAATAGAAACTCATATTGAAATGGGGTTTTTACCAGACAACTTCTTGTGATGTCTGGTTGGTCCTAAATGAAAATGGTTCCACTCCAACATCCAATATGGCCACCACAGTGGCCATCTTGAAATCTTGTTATTGCTACTCCTTAAATGGATGGTCATATCAACATGGGGTTTTCATTAAAAACCTTTTGATGATATCTAGTTGGTCCTAAGTGAAAATGGTGCCAATCTGACATCCAATGTGGCCACCACAGCAGCAATCTTGAAAATCTTGTAATTGTTACTCCTCCTGAATGGAAAGTCATATCAGCACGGGGTTTTCACCGGAAGACTTCATGTGGTGTCTAGTTGGTCTTAAATAAGAATTGTGCGGATCTGATATCCATTATGGATGCCAATGTGCCATCTTGAAAATCATATCGCTGCTTCTCCTAGATGGAAAGTCATATCAACATTGATTTTTCACCAGAAGACTTTTTATGATGTCTATTTAGTACTACTTCCAGTGTGGCCACCATGGCAGCCATCTTGAAAATCTTGTCATTACTATTCCTCCTAAATGGAAAGTCACATCGACATAGGGTTTTTCACCAGAAGACAAATTATGATATCCAGTTGTACTGGAATGAAAATGGTACTGATCTGACCTCAAATATGGGTGCCACAAATGAACATATTGAAAATCTTGGATCTGATTCCCCTGAATGGATGGTTATATCAACATGGGTTTTTCACCAAAAATCTTCGAATGATGTCTAGTTTGTCCTGAATGAAAATGATTCAGATCTTACATCCAATATGGCTGCCACAGTGGCTAATTTGAAAATCTTATCGCTCAAGAATATCAGAGAAGGTTTCCTCACTCAGCAGTTAAAAAGAAGAAATTATCTTGAATTCCTGGAAATTCTTTTAGAACAGTAGAACATCAGTCCCTATAAGGGACTGTTGTTTTTAGCTCTACTGGTCAGTTGTCTGCTGTCCATCCATCTGTCCTCTGTCCCTTAGCACAAGTTTGTTATTGCTACTCGCCATAAACTACTTGGAGGATTGGCATCAAACTATACACACATTCATCCCAAGGTCTAGTTGGTCCTAAATGCAAATGGTGCTGCTCGGACATCTTGAAATTGTGTTGTCGCTTCTCCTCCTTAAAAGTCATGTTGACTTGGGGGCTTTCACCAGAAGAATTCTTATGATGTCTCATTGGTCTTAAATGAAACTAGTGTTAATCTTACCTCCAATATGACCACTATGGCAGCCATCTTTAAAATCATGTTATCACTTCTTCCTGAATGGATGGTCATATCGATATGGGGTTTTCACCAGAAGACTTCTTATGGTATCTAGTTGGTCCTAAATAAAAATGATGCTAATCTGACATCCAGGATACCCACTATGGTGGGCATCTTGAAAATCTTATCACTCCTCCCCCTGAATGGATGGTCATATCAACATGGGATTTTCACCAGAAGACGTTTTATCATATCAAATTGGTCCTAATTGAAAATGGTGCCGATCTTACATCCAATATGGCCACCATGATGGCTGTTTTGAAAATCTTGTTATCACTACTCCTCCTTCATATATGATGTCTAGTTGGGTGTAAATAAAAATGTTGCCCATTTTACATTACCTTGGACATCCAATATGGCTGCCACGGTGGCGATCTCAAACATCTTGTTATAAATACTCATCCTGAATGGATGGTCATATCAACATGGGGTTTTCTCTAAAAGACTTAATATGAAGACAAGTATTGCTACTTTTTCTGAATGGATAATCATAGTGACATAGGTTTTCGCCAAAAGACATGTCATGTCTGATTGGCCCTAAATTAAAATGATGCCAATCCGACAGACGATATGGCCAGTATGGTGGCCATCTTGAAAATCTAGTATCTGACAACTTTTCCTACAAAGTACCCATTGGACATACCTTTGTACATCCAATATGGTGGCCATCTTGAAAATCTTGTTATCAATACTCACCCTAAACAGATGGCCATAGCAACATGGGGGTTACGACTTCTGATGATGTCTAGTTGGTCCTAAACAAAAAAGGTGCCGATTTGACATCCAGTATGGTCACTGTAGTAGCCATTTTGAAATCTTATAGTTACAAGTTCCGAATGGATAAGCATCGTGACATGGGGTTTTCACTGAAATACTTCTTATGATATATAATTGGTCCTAAATGAAAATGGTGCCAATCAGACAGGTATCTTGTGAACATGTTAACTCAAACAGAACAAAAATAGTTTTGTTACCAGATTTGGTGTGTTGCAGTTTTTCAGCAATATCAGAGATATTTTCAATACTCAGCTGTTAAAAAAAAGAAACAGACTTATGTAGGATTCCAGAAATTTTTTTTTGATCAGTAAGAGCATCATTCTTTTCGATGGACTCATGTTTTATATCCATTGTTCCTGTGTAAAAAATGGGTTTTATGTCCATTATTGGCTGTTTTGCAGATCTAGCTCAGTACAGCTGAAGTAAAAAAAAATTATGATATCATACTACCTTTTCTCTCCAGTTCTGATTTTGATTGAATTTAAATTTAATATCTGACCAAAATCTACATAGTTTAAGGACAAGATTATTAATTTGTATGGGGTCCAGTATGTGCTGAAAATTAGCATTCTCTATGTTAAAGGATTCTCTTCAGTTCTGTGTGATTGAATTTGAATTTAATATCTGAACAAAATCCACATTACATGAACTTAATTACAAGATTGTTACTTTGTATGGGGTCCAGTATATGCTGAAAATTAGCATTCTATATGTTATATAATGATTTTCTCAAGTACAAAAGATTGCATGTGCTTTCTTCCATGCATATTTGAGCTCTAGGATTTGATTTTATGCAAGATTCAAAATTAAAATATAGATAATATGGAAAGTTTAGAATGTCCACAGATATGATGTAACTAATAATACTAACACAAAATTTATGGATGATCTGATTTTCTAGGAACCATATACTGTAAAATCCATCTTAAGACGTCACCTGTGATGCCAGTAATATCTGACCTTCTTTAGCAGGCGGCTTGTGCATAAAGTTAGGAAGATCAAGTTAACAAATCAGACTAAATAACTTGACCTCTAAATACTTGAAATGTAGAATCAACTTCTGTTGAAGGTTTGACATAATTGGGTAGTTATCAGTTGAAATCTTAATAAGTATATATGTATGTATATATGTATGTATGTATGTATGTATGTATGTATGTATGTATGTATGTATGTATGTATGTATGTATGTATGTATGTATGTATGTATGTATGTATGTATGTATGTATGTATGTAAGTATGTATGTATGTATGTATGTATGTATGTATGTATGTATGTATGTATGTATGTATGTATGTATGTATGTATGTATGTATGTATGTATGTATGTATGTATGTATAGGATTTAATGGTGCATCAGGAAAATCCTCGCTATAGGTATCGGACCACTAATTATTTTACAGCCAGAGAAAAAATCTGATGGTGGGGGAATAAAAAATACAGTACTAAATATTTTGAGATGCACTCATTGGCTTGTAAATGGGTTAAAAAAATTTCCATTATACATTTCAAAAACTTAAATCTGTATACTACAGTTGACTACAAAATATTTACTTTTATTTTGATATCCTGTATTTAATTTGCTACTGACAAATAGCATATGGACTCATGGTGCGAGACTATGTTATTAGGTGCAAACCAGGGAGCCCCCTGTTTAGCAGGATGAGGCACAAGAAAATGCTGTGAAACAGATGTTTTTCAGAGCTGAAAAATATCTCTAATGAATGGAAGCATGTGTGGTTTGTATGCCAATCTAATGAAGAAATTAATTGTATTTCTTATGTATTAGCATTAAGTTCTAGGGGAAATGAATTAGTGGTCCAATCACTATATAGTTCCGGAAATCTTAATAAGGTTTTGATTCAGATTTTGATTAAGTAGGCAGTGACTGATATTCATAAAAGTATGAACAGGCAAGGTGAATCAATTTACATGTAACAGTTTCTCATGTGCCAGTTTATTATTTTAGATAACAAGACTTTCTTCTTTTCAGATGCAACTTTTATGTTCCTTGCTTATTTAAGAAGTCTACACAGATTCAAGATATGTGACACTTGTGCTTACAAAATCTTCAGCCAGTAAGCTAAAAGAAGCTCCGTGCAGTTGGTGGAAATGCCTTGTAAATTCTTCACAGCTTTTATAAGTGTCAGTCTGTAAAAAAAAAGTCATTAGACATTCTTCTAAGCCATCAAGCACCAAATTGATAGGACATACAAATGCCAAGATGGTTTGCTGCCAATTTCTAGCTTTTAATCTTGAAATGAAATTCCTACCTTATATCATTTTGACAATGTGAACCTCATGGATCTCATAATTCATTTATCTTTTTTCCATTTATATAATAAATTATTTTATTTAATTGATAAAAATTATTTAAATATCAAGCTTTGGGAACTGTAAGTATCCCACAGATTTTTAAGGTTTTTTTTCTGCTATAATATTTTTTTCAAATTGCTTATTGAACCTTTGGGGTTTTTTTTATATAGAAGTTGTTACTTTATTAGAGAGAAAGTACTTTAAATTGCTGAGACTTTGTGGGACCAGTCAACATATTACTGAACAAAAGCTTTTTAGAACACCTGGTCATAAGGCCTTGTGAGCTTGTGGTATGGCCATGTGTCCGTTGTCTGTCCATCTGTGGGTCAACACTTCTTACCACTCAAGAGGCCATGTGTTTCATCCAATTTTGATCAAACTTGAAATATAGGTTTATATTATCAATATCTCAGAGAAGTTTGACTGTGAGCAAGATCTAAGTATATTAAGGAGGTGATCTTGCATCTGATTGGCTGACCTTGTTACCACTCTGGAGGCCATATTTCTGATCTAATTTTAATTAAACTTGGAATATATGCTTATATCATCAAGATCTTGGACAAGTTTGGTAATGAGCAAGATTCATATATATTAATGAAGTTATCTTGCATCTGATTGGCTGAGCTTGCTGCCACTCTGGAAGCTGTATTTCTGATCCAATTTTGATCAAACTTAGAATATTTACATATATCAGCAAGATCTTGGATGGGTTCGTTGATGAGCGTGATACACACATATTAATGAGGAGATCTTGCATCAGATTGGCTGAGCTTGTTACCATTCTGGAAGCAATATATATAATCCAGTTTTGATCAAAATTGGAATATAGGCTTATACCATCAAGTACTTGGGTGAGTTCAATAATGAGCGAGATCCACAGATATTAATGAGGTGATCTTGCATCTGATTGGCTGAACTTTTTACCACTCTATAGACTATATTTTTGATCCAATTTTGAGTAAACTGGATAAATGGACTTGAACCATCAAGATGTCCAATGAGTTTTATTATGAGCAAGATATGTGCATATTAATGAAATTCACTGCAGCTAGAAAGTTAGAAATCCTTCTCAAATCATGTACAATTTAAACATTTTGGGGCTTTTACAATGCCTGTTCTCTCCCTAAATTCAAGCAGAGGGAAGTAACTCATACTGACTATGTTTTGGGCTACAGAGTTCTCCCCCTTGCAAAAATTATGAAAACCAGTTTTAAAAATTCTTTTAGAATACAAGATTCTTAAATTTAAATTGAACAGTTTTTAAGAAATAGCAATAATGCACCTTAGGGATTGAAATAAATAATTTGTAATTTATAACCGAAGAAAAATTATAAAACTAATATCATTAGAGTCATAGTCTGGCATAAACAGTATGCAGTGTTTTGCTTAAGGATCAGAATTTCTCTTTTTACAATTATAGATATTTGTTTGCAGGTAATTGTGGTTTCTTCTAATATTGGTTTTGCTCCAATAAGAACATATTTCTTGCAAAAGCAATGCCTTGTTTTTATATTTATTTGCAGAGAATTGTAAAACTATTGTCACATTTGAAATTCTTAAATATTCGGAAGCAAGTATGTTTGATGACATAGAGTTTGACAGTTGCTAGTATGGCCATGTTAAAGGACCTGAAACATTTGTTGTTTGTATGTTGTCACATATATTGAGCATTATTTTTATGGCATTTCATATATTTAGTACCATTACTCACAAATTATGTGGAATTTACATTTTTTATTTCTAGCTTTTAATAAAAAAATTACCCCAATATGCTTTTTTACTGAAACACTTCCAGATTTAATTCCAAAAAGTAAAGAAACCCATGGCCTAAAAAAAAAAACAATTTCAATTCATGCGAAAGACATGTAACTCAGTTGATCACAAATTAAAGCTTTGCCTGTAAGCTTAACTTTTAAAGATCTTGGATGACTGTGTTTATGGGCAAGAGACTATGCATATTTATTATGCCTTTATCTTTGGAAAGATATTTTATCAGACTATAGTTCTGTACAGTGCTACATATACCGGCTTAGTGAAATGGTCCTACATATACCTGCTTAGTGAAATGGTCAACTATTAAGTTATGTAAGCCAGGTGAGTAATATCAGGCCTATTTGGGACTTTTGTTTTTGACAAATATATTGTTGCTTATTTATCTGATCATTATTCATTTCATTTATGCCATAAGTGTAAGACTAGAAAGAACAAAAAATGATTCAGAAATATTGTTATTAGAAAAATTAATCATGGTTGTGATACATCTAATAAATTAAGATTGTTATCAAAAGTTCAGTTTTAATTAAGCTTTGTTTACTTCGTTAAATCTCCCCTATATTTAGAAAATTGCCCTTTTTTCCAATGGATGGGGGGGGGGGCAGATTTCTTCTCGAAATTTCTAGTTCCAGAATAGACCCTGTTTCTTTAGTATGGAACCATACATTAGGAGTAGTATTTAATTTTGATAAGCTCAAGTGCTGTGAATTACTTATTTTCCTGGGTATCTTTTTTTTTGTGGTCTGCAAAAAAAAAGAGAGAGAATTTTTTGTTGATACTTACAAATTGTGGATTGGGAAAATTGTTGAAGGATATATTATATTGGATCTTTAAAGTCATGACTTGTAGCAATGACGATATTCCACGAAATGTGGTATGCCACAAAAATAGTAAATTCACAGTATTTGAAAATACAGAGAAGTTATGAAATGTATAATTTGGGATATTTAAGACCTGTTTCAGTTTGAAGTAAACAGGTCATTTAGTTCAATAATCTAGGCATTCCTTTGAAAGTAGCATAATATACTTTTATGTTGATAAAAATGTAAAAAAAAAAATGTTAAATGTGATTTTTTATGTTAGTCTAGTCAAGAGAAAGCATTGTTGGAGATGAATTTTTGTTAACATTGCTTATGAAATAAAAAACTTGAACATAATGTTATCTACAAGAAACTTGAATGTTTTCTTAACTTAAGTAATTTTCTCTGTCAGGATCCTGCAATGAATTCCAGACTGTTGTAATGGAATACTTTTTTCGTATAGTTTTACAGTGGTACATTGAGCATCTGGCTGCCTCTTATCCATGCTACAGTGATACATTGAGTACCTAACAGCAAATTATCCATACTAAAATGATACATTGAGCATCTGACAGCAAATTATCCATACTAAAATGATACATTGAGCATCTGACAGCAAATTATCGACACTAAAATGATACATTGAGCATCTGACAGCAAATTATCCATGCTAAAATGATACACTGAGCATCTGACAGCAAATTATCCATACTAAAATGGTACATTGAGCATCTGGCTGCCTCTTATCTATGCTACAGTGATACACTGAGCATCTGTCAGCAAATTATCCATGCTGCAGTGATACATTGAGCACCTGACAGCCTCTTACCTGTATGTTTTTAATCATTTAGTATGAGAAAGTGTTTTCAGGACATTACATTTATTATTTTATTACATTATTTATTAGAGATCTAGCTATTTTTTGTTGTTGTTACCTTTGTGGCCATCAGGAGGGGTGGCATTGTGGGAATGTTTTTCAGCCGCTCAGGTGGACAAATCTGGGCAAGATTCAGGCTTGGCTTGAATCTCTTAGTAATAGGGGAGAAATGCCATTGTCAAGGTATTTGTTGCTTTTACAATATATTTATTACTAGTATGATCTCATCAAAAAAAAATTATGTGCACATAATTTTAGCAAAAAATTAGATTCCCATGGTTTCTATAATCTTGAAAAATTCTTTAATTTAGGTGTTACCTTGAAAACTCCTTGAATTTCAAAAAAGTTGGTTTTATCCTTTGTAAACTCTCTGAATTTTGCCAAGAACTCCATGAATTTATCTGAGGTAATACAGAATGTTAAAGCAAGATATATATTACTTTTTCAATTCAAGATTTTTATTAGTTACATATTTTACAGAAATAGTAAATGGAATAAAATTGAGTGGATCAAATGACATATGACACCAGTAATTACCAGATGGAATAGTGTCCTTTTTCTGTAGTGACATGCTAATTGCATTAATGATGGATGACTAATTTAGTAAGGAATGTGACCCAACTAGGAATGAGTTGTGTTTACAATTTTAAATGGGAACATGACTAACTGTACGTAAGAAAAAATACTTCATGAAAACTTTTATAAGCCCTTAAAAAAACTCCTTGAAAAATCCTCAAAGAAAACTCTCCAGGGCTGTACAAGCCATGTTTCCTTTCAAAATTTGCTAAAATGTTATACTTAAGAAATTTGTTGTATTTACAGTAAGTAATTAATCTTTTACTGTAGATAATGCACAATATAGATAGATATAGTATGTCCTTCTTTCATGTGTATTATCTTCACAGTACAAAACCACCCCTCACACTTTTGGAAATTTCTCAGTAAAAAGACAAGCAACACACACAATTCTTGTTGAAAAAAGGCAAAAAAAGTGGTGCACAGTTTAAGACTGTGTGCTAATTTTGTCGTTTTTAGGGTGTTATGAGAATTCTATTGCTGGTTTTGCACTTATCTTTTGACACACCCTCTGTAAGGTGGATTGTAAGTTATGATGTTGGTCATTCTGGCTGTCCATCAGTCCATCCATTTTGGTTATGCACAATAACATTAGTTCTGGGTCACAGACCTTAACCAAACTTCTTGGATGGCCTGTGCTTGGGGTAAGGAAAAAAACATATTGATTTTGTGCTGAAAAGGTAAAAAATCAAGGTCACTGTGACTGAAAGAAGAAAAGCGATTTCTGCCCAAAAACTTTTAGTAGTTTTAGATCACATACCTCGACCAAACTTTGTGGGTAGCTTGTAGTGGAGTAAGAAGAAGCCCATTGGTTTTGTGAATAAAAGGTCAAAGGTCAAGATCACTGTGACTGAAAGAAGAAAAAATGCTTCCACACTATAGCTTTAGTTCTAGATAATGTACCTTCACCAAACATTGTGGATATCTTGCACTTGGCGTAAGGAAAAAGCCTACTGATTTTGGGGTTAGAAGGTCAAAGATCAAGATCACTGTGACTAAAAAAAGAAAATGATTTCTGCTCAAAAACTTTAATTTTAGACCACATGCTTTTAACAAACTTTGTGCAGGGCTTGCACCTGGGATAAGAAAGAAACCTTTCACTTTTGGGGCCAGATGATTAGCAGTACTGAAAGAAAAATAATGATTTCTGCCTGTATCTTTAGTTCTAGATGACATGCCTTAACCAAACTTTGTGCATAGTTTGTAATTGTGTGAGGAATAAAAGTGGTTTCCACACAATAAAGACCAATTGGTCCAGAGTCTGCCATGCCCTGCTAGACCCTACTTACAGCAGAGATGCCAACCTCTACCACCATAGGAATGTGAGCATTAACAATTGGAATCTGAACATAAAAATAGGAATACTTCAAATTTTATTAAACAATTGATTTTTTGCATTTAACTGTACCAGTCTGATTCAAAGTGATCTTGGTTCAAATGTGCTCCTTACGGAATTCTTTCCCGCCATGTTCCAAGATTAAGTCCATCAAGAAAAGACTGTAAAGGCATGCTATTTATCCAGTATTAATACCTTGCGTATCCCATTTTGAATTACTGTAGCACACATTATTTCATCGAGGTGTAATCCTTATCGGTTGCCTTTCACTTTGTGATTTTTCTCAAACTTTCTTAAGTGATTCGGGGTCCTTAGTTGATGTGATTTGTATCGGTCAGTATTCATTTGCTTTAGTAATACTGTACAAGCACCAATGTACGCTTTCACAAATGAATTACATTTAGATATTACAAGTGTTTTGCTGATCTAGATATACCAGATATAAGTTGCGTTTGCCTATATCAACTTATATTTGACCAGAAAATCGGAACTAGACAGAAGTGGTTGTAATGGTGTAATTTGAGGTTAATAATAGAAATGGTTGATTGACGTCTCTGCATATAGGACTTTTAAACATGGGACTGGTATAGAGTGTACCATTTACAGCACAATTTTTCTTTTTTTTACTGAGGATTCTGTGTATCTCTTTAGATTTTTACGATGAAACTTCCAATAGTGTGACCACTGAGCTTAATATAAATGCTTGCTATACTACTTGTTATTATTATTGTTACATGTGAACTTAATCATTGTTCACCTAAAATATACCGTATATGCGTGCATATAAGCTGATACCAACTGCAAACTGCGTAAATCCAGATCTGATGTTGCATTATGCGCCAGCAGATCTGGATCTATGCAGTTTGTAAGGACTAGTCAGTAGAACAAACAAGACAGACCCTGATCTGCTGGTGCATTATGCGACGGCAGATCAGGGTCTATGTTGTTTGCATTTGGACCCCATTTGGACCCGGTTTATAAGCGAGTATATACAGTATATGCATGAGAATGAGTGAATGTATTAGTTCCGTTGCTTTTTGCCGTATCAGGTATCTACGCAAACTTTTCTAGCACCAATTGTATCAAACATTTGGTCTTACAGCTTAAAAAGATGTTTTAAAGACAATGCATTGTTCATGTAAATCATCTTAAATTCATAAAATATGCCTCTTACATCATCTTGTACTTGCTTGCTTGACGCTTGTTAGAAATGCTTACATCACATGATAAAATATTAGTGATTGCTCAAAAAAGTACTTAATTGCTTCAAAAATTACATTTGCATCACTTTTCAATGGAGGTCTTGTTATAGAGACACTTTTTTAATTTGCCTACATATCATTCGTGTTCAGTTTTGCTTACGGGTTAACATAGTTGTATTTAATTGCTTTTAATTGTTTAGACAGTGAAATGGGATGCTTGAAGATGAAATTTTAGTAGTCATGAGATGCTTATTTGTGCAGGAATCTTTTCAGATGATTTTACACACAACATTTAAATTTTGGGACCAGTGACCAAGAATATCAGAAATTTGCATATTCAGATTGTGACATCTGATTGGTGAATGTGAAATGAGCAACCAATCAGAAGTTGAGTCTGAGTTTGTGTGTGAGAATTGTCTGTTATCTCTTGGCTAGATCATTTTTACTCTTTGTAAGAAGGTGCTTAGATGCAAATATTCTCAGGTCAAGAGTGGGACCAGTTGAAAATGGGGTCTGCAATACACCATGAATAATTTAGGTAACTTGAAATATATTTTTGATTGACTTAGAACCAGTTCTACGAGGAAAGTCAGTTTCAAACATTTATATCAGAACTTTGGTTCATATTACTGTATATACTTGCTTATAAGTCAGGTCCAACTGCAAACTGCATGGATCCAGATCTACCATCACATAATGTGCTGGCAGATCTGGGTCTGTGCAGTTTGTTAGGAGTAATCAGCAGAACAAAACAATATAGACCCTGGTCTGCCGGCACATTATGCATCAGTAGATCAGGGTCAATGTTATTTGCAGTTGGACCCAAGTTATAAGTGAGTATAAACAATACTTTGCCTTCATTGTTGTCAGATTTGCTTGCATTGTATGTAGAGAGATAATGGGTTTGTTCCTAGATTAATTTTTAATGCATTTGTTTCGGGAGAACAACGTTGATTAATATTAAAGTTCATTTGTTTCCCACAACTTCTCATTCTAATATGTGTATATAATCAGGTTTGTCAGTGACATAAAACAGTGAAAATCACCATGTACTAAGAAGTAGAATGGGTAAATAAATTTATTCTGAAGATTATATTCATGTACATGTTCCATGGATAATAAATTCTAGAATGTGTTCAGTGTGATGAATAAAAGTATCACCATGATTTTCTGTCTCAGAATTCTTACTGGTGTGCTTGATTCATGAAACTGTTAACTTGTTGGTACTGTCCTTCAGATATTGATCTTTTTTTGTTGTTGTAACATTCCTAACAGTTTCATAAGTAGCAAAGTTTGCATTTTATCATTTGAAACAAAAAGGACTCAAAGGAATATTGAGTTTAAATGAAAGCGGCTATAAATATTAAGTTGACAGTTTGCAATTTGTATGTAAAATATTTAAATCTACTCCTTTTAAAATTTCAAAAATTGCTTGTTTGAATAATTTAAATAATTATGCATGTACAAAACCATCCTGTTTTATTCATTCTGTCTTAATATCGTATTTAATAGTGAAATCTTCATTGTTAAGGTTAGTGATGCAAGCAGAAAATAAATACAGTTTTAGCCAGTAACACATTCTTGTTATTTCTTGACTCATTCATGTTTATGCGCATGCGCCCAAACTTTTAAATTCCCTCCTCAAAAAATGAGTTTTTATTCCCTCACTTTTTTAAAAAGCATCAGGGAATATTGTGTTACCCACCATCCATCCATCCATCTGATTGTCCATTACCACATCTAAACCACTGGGTAGAATTCCACACAACTTTGTAGTTATTTTGCCCTGCGTGTCTTCTTCTGCCATTCCAGTTGTTGTATCTGTCTTAGTGGTTTTTGGTTCGCTTTTCATGATCGTCTTGAAATCTCTTAAAGTATGTTTAGCTGTTTTATCTAAAGCAGTGGTTCCCAAACTTTTTTTGATCGCGACCCTAAATACCATCTTTTTTGACCCAAAATGCAGTACCAGTATATGGTCCTTGCGACTCTCATTTGGGTCGCAACCTGGGATTTGGGAACCACTTTTCCGAAGCTTTCTGGTGAAAGAGTTGAAGATGTTGCAATACTTGGCTGTACTGTTGCGATTTTTCTGTTTCTTACAAATCGGTTTGACCCATCAACAATTGTAATTCTTGTTGTAACTGTGACATCTCGGTGATATTACAATTCTGAGATAAATGAGGTATCCATTGTTCATACCAACAATGGAGTTCCATCCATGGTTTGTATGGAACTAAAGTGAGTTTTCTTACTTCCATAAGATCCAAAGGTACAAGTGTGCTGTCTTTCCAGAAAAGGGTGTCCTTTTTATCTTCTGTTTTTTCCTCTTTATCTCGTGGCTCCTTCTAAAAGTGGTTCAGCAATCGATCCTAACAAAGGAGAAGCCACTTTTAACAACAGTCCTATCAGCATGGGTAGAAATCTTCCGCATTGAACCAGCATTTTTTTTCTTTTGATTGATGAGTATTTTCTTTTTCACCATTTGGCGAAGAATGTTCCGATGTTTTCGTAATCATTGTTTCTGTATCTTGGACGAAGGTACCGATCCTTTCAAAACATTCAAGTGACATTCACACATGGTATTGATGATTTCTTTGGGTACTGTTTGAATCAGTTGTTTTTTGTGTAGGAGGATTGGATTTAGTCAGGACTGACAAAACATCCCAATGTTTAGCTAAAGGAGCAACAAAAAAAAAGACAAGTGAATCTTATCACACACTTCATTTTATACTGGAATTCTTCTCCACTGATGGTCAGCATGTCGTATAAACTTCATTATAGGCACCACTCAACGATGAGGTGTTTTTAGCAGACTAAATTATGTCAGTTCTTCTTTGGATAAATCCAGTTAAGTTTGTAACACACCTGTTCTGTCTTGTAGTTTTGTCTTACATGAGGCCACTTTTTTAGGTGTTGCAGCAGTTGCTAAAGTAGAGAACGTCGTCACTGCCAGAGAAGGAGAAGTTCCTTTAGAAAGGGGTTTCTATTTTTTCTTCAAATTGGGAAACATGGGTCTTAAATCGGGTTTGTCAGGCATCATCATGAATGGCGAAGAAGTAGAAGTGACAGAAGGAGACACCGTCACCGAGTGGCATGGCTTTCTGGAGTACTTGCGCGTCCTAGCAGCAGTACCTCTTTTTCTGACAGGAGATGATTTTCTTGAGACTTTTCTTCTTGGGGCTTTTCTTTTTCTTGTGTGAACTTACTGCACATTACTCTTCTTTTGGGACTGCTGCCATCTTTTGGGTGATTTGGTTTTTTCTTTGTTTTAGTTTCGGTATTAGGATCCCATTTCAAAAGAGAATGAATAATGACACCTCCTAAGGAGCCACTTCCACCAGGTTTCAAAATGATTTGTTTTTGGGTTTGAGTATCGATTTTTGGATCTGCCAATTGTGACAATGCTACTTTATATTTTTCAAAAAAAAACGTTTGGTTTGATGGGGTATGTGAATGATACCTTGTAGTAATTGACATACATGGACTTGTCTTCTTCACACGGAGATACACAACTTGTTTTCATCACTTTTCTCAACACTTTTAACACAGTTGATCTTTTGTTCACAAATACAATTTTGGTGATCATGTCTTTGCTGCATGTACTGTTCATAAATAGTCTACAAAGAATTTTCTGGGAAACGAAATCCGAGAAATGTAGTCACTAACACACACACCACACAGCATCCAAAATTCAGTGGAATCATCGTATGTGGAAACAGTTCTTGTAAAAGGGTTTGGTAATCCTCTAAGTCCTGAACACTGTCATTGACTTCCTTCCACAGAATTTGTTGCAACACTGAGGACAAACATCGTGGCATAGTAAGCTTTTATATTAGTCCTTGACAGCAATGTCTTTCTTTTTGAGGAAATAGTTATACTTCTACACATGGAATGTACTGCTACATAGTGGAACAGACATTATTTAATCACTAACACACACCACTCATCTTGAAGAAGTCTCGTCTTGAGGTGACACTCCTTGTACACGATTTTGGTAATCCAATAAGTCTTCATCCTCTTCTGGAAGAAAAATTCTTTGTAGTATTCCAACCTTATAGGTAGAAGTTGATGCATCGAAATTATTGTGAGTCGCTGATAGTTGATCAATGTCTGACCATTTGAACACTTTCAAAGTCATCAACCCTGTTATAGCATTCAGGTACCACTGTCTTTGCGGTAAAAAGTCTATGTGTAAAGGATGTAATTGTTCTTTGCGTTTCACTTGAATCTGTACAAACTCTTTGTAAATTCGTTCTCTTAGCTCAGGAGGCAAAATACGAATGTTCTCTCCTAAAGCATCCATGGGGATCATATTATTTTGGACAGATAAAATGAAGGTAGTGACAGCACGGAAACCATCTAGCATATTCCAGGTAAGCTAAGTGTTTATACTCCCATTAGTGAAGTGTCACACCACAGCTGAAACATTCTACTCTATCTCATTCTCCAAAGTAGACAAATCCGGCTCTGGCTCAAGATTTGGGAGTAGGTCCTTCCAGATATTTAGGCCATTTCCTTCGAAATGTCTGGAATCGAAATCCAAAGTCACAATAGCCAGGCAAAGCCGCAGGGAACATGTATTCTTCTGTAATTTGTACATCTCGATGAACTAGTGGTATCCACAGCGGTTTGCACGTGCATGGATGAGATCCGAAGGTAGGTACAGGCTTGGAATTACTTTTAGTAGAGGAGCGGCAAGATCGTTCTGCATCGCTGTTGTCGCAGGTACAGCATCACTCTGGTCACAAGGCACAGCATCGTGCTCAAGTCCATTATCGAACTTGGAGTCTGTAGTGGGCCCATAACTCGGTTGCTGTGTTGAATTATTCATCATCTTTCTCGGTCGACATTTGTATTCACAATGAATTGTTGTTCTTGGAACTTTTCCCTTTTTATACTGGAGCAGCAGCGTGTCCGTACGGTAAAGAGCTGTGGTCTGGAAGTCGCATTTGTTTGTGGTACACAATCTGATAGACTTTTTCTAAATGTCGACTGACGATTTGGTGGTTGTGTTAACGTACAATTTTATGTGGATCCAATGTTTTCACGCTAAAGTCTTTATCTTGCCCGTACTGTACAGCTTCTTTCAAGACATCAAAGTTCACGACTTGGACTCGATTGATAGTTCAGTGTCAGTCCATTGACTTTGCATTTGGTATGAATTTCTCCATGTCGGTCTCTATATTGGTGTCCGTAACGTTTGGGGTCACCGCTAGCAAAACTGACAATAGTGTCTTCTGAGTGCTCGTTCGTCTATGCACCTAAACTGTCCCTTTCAATGTTTGGGTGATGACAATGAGGGCGAAGGATGTACATATATCTGCCGGTGTCAACGTAAAGGACTCGATCTCCTAAAAGTTCTAAGGCATCATACAGTTTTAAACAGGCATTGGCTGTCACGTACGCTGTAATGATAACATTGCCAAACACTTCGGGGGAGGGGTGCAAACTCTGTCGCTTCTTCATAACTGTCCAAGATCAAATATTCACAGATGATTTCCACATGTCTCATGAATTTTCCTTGGTCATCCACCAGTTGAAAGTGGCGACTTGGATCTGTCAAGTATTCCCGTCTTGGGCAATATGGACGCTGCGCCAATTTCCCCACAAACAATTTAACATAACTCTAGCAAACGATCGTCTTCCTTTGTTCTTTTCCACGTGTTCCAAAGTGATGACTTCTAACAAGTGGTACCGTTCTTTGAATGCCTCTTTGTCTCCTGGAGTCTGACACGAGGATGGATAGCGACTACTCGTTTCAGTTTGAGAAATTCATTGATGTACCGAGAGAAGATCCTTGGACTCGATTCGTCGTCCTTACTTGATTGTTCTGTTGTAGGAAAGTGCCAAATTTCGTATACGTATCCATGATCCAGAGCATGAAACAAATCGACACTCACCCACGTTCCTGTCAAAGCGCGTTCTTCATCCTTGTGGCCGCAAGTTTGGTCTTGATTACATGTTTCAGTACACGTATGGCATAAAGGAAACATCAGTTTTCTTGGCAATGATGTGGTTAGACAGGATGGTACAATTGGGTCGGGGGTAAGACTTTGCATTTGATCAATCCTTCGTATTGCCGAATGTGTTCCACGTCAATGTGTTCTGTCAACATTTCAGGGTGACCGTTAGGAAATCGAGCATATTTGAACACCCAAGGATGCAAAGAACACACATCGGTGTATTTGATTTCTTCTCCTTGAGATTCGTCTACGTCGTACAGCAAGCGTGTTGCATTGGTTCGTCCTCCAAACAAACTGTCGTGTGGATTCAAAGGTTCGATGTTTACCACGTCGTAACTTTTGGCAATGCGTCTAAATTCTGGATCGGTTTTGAAATGTTGATCGTACTCGTACTCACACATTTCTACCACTTGGTATCCTTGACTTTTCTAACTTCAGGCGTCGTTGTTATGTTTCCTTGTACAACTCTTCCATGGTGAACTATGAGAAAGGACTTTTCAAGTGTCGTTGAGGAAAATAAGCTAGGCATCCGTGAAATAATCATCGCTGTAATTCGTAGACGATCTGGGGGGTTTCTAAATCCCAGCTATATACAGAAAGACTTCCAATTTTCTTGTCTCCACCGTTTCTTCACTTTCACACCAGGAATGCAGCCAACGCAAAGCTTTGGTGGATCGACGGCTGACCGAGAGATAGGATTGGGGGGTATGATGGCTAGTTTGTTCATAGGCATGAACTTATTTCGATAGACTAATTAACACGCTTTAGCGATGGTAGAAGTTTCCTTCAAAGGATCGATACCTCCGTTATCCAAAAATAATTGTCGAAAATTTCCATAGCAACGGCGTAAAATGTCCACATTGGATCGGCAATATTTCAACATTTCTTCTTGAAAGTCAAACGGGTTTGAGGAGTGAGTATGGTACCAAGTGTAGAATGCTTCTTGTTGTTCTGTGTGCATACCATCGGGGTCGTAGTAGTGAACGTCATGCAAATGTTGGAGCACAACGTGTTCATTAGCTTCGGTATTGAAAAAGTGTGGAAAATAACCTTTGGCCATTTCTGTCATTCCAAACGTTTTGGGCATTCTACTCAAAGGCATGGCTAAATAACTCGTGAAATCTTTAAAAACTGTACTTGTCCCACTTTCATGTAAATGAGTTTGACTCTGTTCATGGTGACTATATGAATTAGGTGCCTTATTCTGAACAA
Source organism: Margaritifera margaritifera (assembly GCA_029931535.1). Lineage (NCBI taxonomy): Eukaryota > Metazoa > Mollusca > Bivalvia > Unionida > Margaritiferidae > Margaritifera > Margaritifera margaritifera. The sequence goes on from JAQPZY010001510.1 coordinate 1,320,457, forward strand.
TATTTGAAAAGAAATTGTCCGTCGTATCCTGAGAAATTGTGATCCATGACTGTAGCATATCGATGGCTCTCCCCTTAAAGATGAATGTCCTCTTCGCTCCAAATGTCGTCGGTAGGGTCTGAAATCCATTCGGCAAAATCAGGAAGAGTGCGGGGTCGCCGAAAGATTTGTTCACGTCCTCCTGGAATCTTACTACAATTGGAACAGTGACAAAATTTAGGTTCTTTTATACACTTCTCGCAAGCACGTTGAGCTACGCAGAGATTGGGGATTTTAATGCCGGTCTCTTGGGTACCTTTAAAGTAAAAAAAAAAAAAAAAAAGATAAAATCCACTCGTTTCTTTTTGTTCTTGTTTTGGTCTCCCTTGAAGTCTTCCTCCAGTTCATTGTCATATTTTTGAATGTAGCATTGATGTTCAAAGTCCACGATTTTGTCACAAAAGCGGCATCTTTTCTTTCCTGGACAAACGTATGCCTTTGATTTATCGGTTCGAAGAAGATGACCACAAGTGGAGCACAATCTCAATAATTCGCAAGCACTTTTCTGCTCTTGAACTTGTTTCATGTGATGTTGTTCGTAACAATATGGAATGACAAAGGTTCGCTTGCAAGTCAAGCAATGAATTCGTCCTTTTCTTTCAGGAATGTATGGTTTGGACGCTTAACACCCACGACATCTCTCTCCGCAATGAATGTGTTGGTCGCGAGTGGTAAATCCTTGGTGACATTTCTCACAATAGTAAGAGTATCCGAGAAATTCAGTGATACTGGTAATATCATGGAAATGCTCTTGGTGATGATACACATGAATGTATTTTCCATCTGGGAAATCGGGTCCTTGAAGCATGAGAGCTCCGCGAACGACTTGAGGATATACTTTAAAAGTATAGCAAGGAGCCAAGACGTCTTGAAATTTTTGCATTTCATAAATGCCAAAACACTGTCTCTTTTGAAATGCCTGCTTGCTTCAAAAGGAGTTCTGCTTATTTTGTTGTTTGGCGTTGTCTGATTTTCGAATCCTCTCCCATGCTCTTTTCCATTCTGCGGTCTCATTCTTCTCGGCATACGTTTGACCCACAACGATGTTATGGGCTAAGCACATCTGATCTTGTGAGTTGTCAATTTGGACGCTATTGCGTTTGGTACTGCAATTTGGACGCTACTGCGTTTGGTACTGCAAATTTCGCCCACCAATAACACTTTGCTCTAGGAGGTGAAAAGTGGGTCACGTGAAGAGTGGCTTTTCCATCGGTCATGTTAAACTCGTCATTAGACTGTTGAACGTGTTGAATTTTGTCGATAACTTTGGAAGGTGTTAATTCTGTCGGTGTACTAAACTCAATCCAAATAGGAGACTTTGAACTGCTGTGATGGATGGAGGGTCTCAAAAGATCGTCCTCTTTAGCTCGGCCTTGTCGTTTCAATGTCTCTAACAAGGAGTCCCACAAATCTGTAATGAAACATGCGGCTTTCTCATGTGGCACTTTAGACTTGAACTCTTTAAATTCCGCCGTGTATGTTTAAGCCGTGGTTCTAAATTTTCTGGAAATCAGTTTTTGCGTCTCTCTAATGTGAAAATAATCTTCGGGAGCTACTGAACGACTTTCTTGGTGGCTGTATATTCTCTTGGTCTTGTGGCAGAGGAGGTAGAGGGTGTTGATTCAGGCTCACTCGTGTCATGTTCGAAATCACTTGCATAAACTTGGGCTAGCACTTCAGTCAGCGTATGAGGCAACACCGAAAGTCATCGCCGTCGCCTCTTGGCTTCTTCTTCTGGTTTCTCCTCAGCAAAGTGTGATCGTTTCGTCTTGATTCCAACATTTGATTTGACTAAGTTTTAATCAAACTCGCTCTCTATATATAGAGAGAGCTTCTCACCTTAAGATTATATATTCATTCAGCTTTCAGACTGTGAAGAAGATGGAAGAATCAAAACAGATCGCCCTTCTCGTCAGAGATTTACAGAGAGTCATTCAAAACTATACTTCCAATAAGAATACGGACTACTCCTCTCGAGATAAAAGTCAAGATACTTACTGTGTTTCCCAGGCAAAATGACAATTGGGCTCCAGAATGTCCACGACGTCAAAGCAAAGGAAAGACAGGAGAAAGAGCGACAAAGGTAAAGATATCTGTTATCATTGTCAGGAGAAAGGACATACAGAAAGTGAAAGAAGGAAAGAAGAAATGGACTTTTTTGATGTGCTATGCAATTTCATTGTGATTCTGTTTTCAAGAGAATATACTAAAGAAATAAGTAAGTGTCTCTTTGTCTTTATTTTTGTATGGTATAGATAAAATACTTCATCACACTCACACACGCACATCATTGAATCATGGGGAAAGGGATTCAAGTTTTACTTGATTTGGCAATCAATGAGTAGTATATCTTTTCTAAGAGATATAGGTGGCCCTGAAAAGGACAATTGAGCGTTTTGTTGTTGTTGTTGTTGTTGCTGTTGAAAAAACGTATGGACTTGACATCATCAACTTTAACTGTATTAATCATTTTCCATGTCCAATTTCTACTCCTCCTCCTGCTGTTGCTGCTTTGGTAGTGATAGTAGGAACTGCTGCTGCTACTGACATCTCAGGGGCGGTGAGCGTGGATGGGTACATAGAAGGTAATTTAGAAATTTTGGTACGTGAAGGTCTCTTTCTCTTGAGTTGAGCTAAAGAAATCTGATACATTTCTCTCAGATACTTTAACTCCGCCAAAATGCCCTGTAACAGACTTACCATTTGATTTTCACTCCCTTCCTTCTGTCCTTCACAATTCAAAGTTTTCGTCTCTCTTATTCTTCTTCTCTTTTTCTTTGTTACTCTTCTTGCTATTGTTGAAGAAATGCTTCTTTCTGTCATTGCAAAAACTTCTCCAATTCTTCTTTTTGTCTCTTTCTGCAATCATCTACCAATGGTAAAGATGGAGAAGGGGTGAAGGTAGTACCGCCGTTGCAGGCAAACAGTCTTGCGGAGACGACAGGAAATCAGCCAAAGCTAAATTGAAGTCATCCTCTTCTGGAAGAAGAATACTGGTTAGAGCTGCATTAGTAGTCGTAGTCATAGCACTACTATTACGAGGTATCCGCAGCAGGCGCACCCCAATACATTGTCTTCATTGTTTCAGCCATAGGTATGGTACTCAAACTGCGCCGTAATGGTAAACCGTAGGAACGCTGGTGCGCCTATATATTGAACGTGACATCATGCATCCGATCTATTCTGATTGGAAGAGAGACTCACGCTCTGACTGAATTTTGTAATGCACGTTTTGATTGGTTGAACATTTCAATCCGTTTCGATCTGGTCTTAGGCTATATATACAAGTGTATACTCCTATGGTGTCACCTGTTCTAAAGACATCTTAAGCAAGATGTGGACTAGTGTAGAGTCATCATCCATTGTTTCAGGCATGCTGTTCAATCGGGACTACGCCATGTATGTGAATGTATCGTGGCTATTACAAGGATCACAGGCACAGCGATATGGAAGAAAATAATGTATGTGGGGAGGCTATGGTTTATGAAGCAAGTCTTATTCTACGGACCCGCCGTGCGACTAAGTTTGAGAAGAAGAAGACCAGTGAAGCGATGCCACATATGTTAACAGCCTTTGGTTAACAAATCCCAACGGCCCTTTTCAGGCCACCCGGATCACTAGAAAAAAAAAAAGAGAGACACTAATCTTGTTTGCCAAAAGCAATTGTGTTTTATGTTTTATGTATGTTTTGTGTATGTCTATGTTGTTGAAAACTAAAATTTAAAACCCCCTTTACCCCTTCTCTCTTCTGTGTCATAGTATGTATGTATGTATGTATGTATGTATGTATGTATGTATGTATGTATGTATGTATGTATGTATGTATGTATGTAAGGGTATAGTAGTGTGTGCATAAACACTCCTACCCTTTTCGTTGTTGGATAGCAATCAAGAAGCGGGTGCTCGATTGTATATGTGATGTGTTGGATTGTAGATAAAAATTGTAACATTACATTTTCCCTTGTCCCTATAAACTTTCGACCCTTTTTCTCTTCACCATTTTAACACCACATTTTCCTTTGTCCCTATAATCACTTTTTACACTATGATACCATTCCCATGTTAAACATATGGACCAATTTAACATAGGATTTCCCCTTGTCCCCATACCGTCTCTAAACTAATAGGCTAATGTTAATTCCCGTATGTCCCCCAATACCCCCATACAACTACTTTTAATTGCAAGTAAAAGTCGGAATATATTGCTTCAAAGTTTTATAAATTCAAGGCCAGGTTATGTAGCGAAAAAACTGCCAGAGCACAAAAGTTGAACTCCTGCTAAAAAAAAACTGAATTTGAAAACTGTACTTTTAAGTTTGAATATTATTCGTAAAATTTTGTGGATACGTGTACACCATAAACCAAAGACAAAGCGATCTTAAAATTACGATTCTGGCATCATTTGGTTTAAAGTTGTTTTTGAAGTTGAAACTTTTTTTTCATGTTCATCCAATTTCAGTTGTTGAATTGTTGTGCTTGTGCTCAGTTTTAATACTTAGGGGCAAGGTTACAGTTTATTTAGAGAACCTGCCAACAATTTTAAAGAAGCAGGAATACCCAATGAAATACATTTTATTTAAAAAAAAAATTTTATTCTTACTTGAATCATTTTTTTAGGTCATTGTTTTTATTTTTGGCTCAACTGGTGATAGACAAGAAGAGCTTGTGTGATGCTTTGTCATCTATCTTCCGGTGTCTGACATCCGCTAGCACAAGTATATTGTCATTACTCCTAAACTATTGGGAAGATTGCCATGAAATTTTACTCATACTTTCAAGGTCTAGTTGGTCCTGAATGAAAATGGTGATCCTTGGACATCCAATACAGCCATCTTGAAAACCTTGTTAACACCAATCCTCCTGAATGAATGGTCAAATCGACTTGGGGTTTTCACAGAAAGACTTATTATGATGTGTAGTCGGTTTAAAGAGAAAATGGTGCTGATCCAGTATGTCCACATTGTGGTCATCTCAAAAATCCTGGTAAGATGGTCATATCAACATGTTTTTTTACTAAAAGATTTTATGATGTCTAGTTGATCCTAAATGAAAATGGTGCTGTTATGACATCCATTATGGCTGTCATGGTGGCCATCTTGAAAATCCTGAATGAATGGTCATATTGCAATGGGGGCTTTTCATTAAAGGACTTCTCATGGTATCTAGCTGGTCCTAAATGAAAATGGTGCTGATCTAACATCCGGTAGTGACCATCTTTAAAATCTTGTTATCGTTGCTATTCCTGAAGGGACGGTCATGTATCGACATTGTGTTTTAACTAAAGGACGTATTATCTAATTGGTCCTAAATTAAAATGGTGTTTATCTTACATCCAATATGGCCGCCACGGAGACTATCTTGGAAATCTTGTCATTACTACTCGTCCTGGTAATATCAGCATGGATTCTGGTATGTTGGAGTTTCTCAAGAATATTATATGTGGTTTCAGTACGAGCAGTTGAAAAGAATAAAAGGACTGAATAAACAGACTTATCTTGGATTTCTGGAAATTTTTCGGCCAGTAGAACATCAACGTCCCTTCCAAGGATTCTGGTTAACAAAATATTGCATTACAACTCTTTTCTTTTGGTGATTGAAAAAAAAATTATTTTATAGATCAATTGTTAACTCGTTTATATGTCCACCAAAAGGTGGAGCATAACATGTTATAATGTTGTCTGTCCGTCTCTCTCCCCGTACAACTGCTCGTCAGGTCGCAATTTTGTTTCTGCACAATAACTCGAGTTCTCCACTGTCTAACTTTTTAAGTCGCTTGCATTTGAGGCAAGGTAGAACCTATCAATTTCTGATTCAAAATGTCCAGGTCACAAGGACTGAAGAAAGGTCCAGGTCAGAAGGACTGAATAAGGATAACTGTTTCCACACAAAAACTTTACTTGTGTACCAGATTCAAGAAAGACGCCTGCTGATTTTGGGGTTAAAACTGAATATACAATTTAAACATACACATGGCTTTAAGAATAATTGTAATGATTAAGCAACCACAAAGGAGTATCAACGACTTCTTCTTATAGCCTGTGAATGAAAATAAACCATTTCTTTGTATATATATTCTTCTGGAGTATAACTCAGTTTCTAAAATAATGAAAGAGTACTTTCAACAATGCATTCAATTTCAATTGATTATTTTTATGAGAGAAATGTTTTTGTCATACGAAAAAAATCCTCTACTAAGTAATAATGAAAACATACCATTTATTTCTGAAACATTTATACAGGAATAACTGTACCCCCCTTATATTCAAGTAAGATTTACACACAGAACTGAAACGTCCTCAATTTGGGCATAACACTATTCCAAAGATCTTAAGATTTAATTAATTTAATTCCTTTACTGTTTCATTAAGAAAGATTTATTAGTTTTCCTTGTTGTTTGTCACTTGCATTTCAGCGGCGATTGGGGTTGGTGGAAAGTATTTCTCCATAAGATAATCCATAAACCATTCGGGCAGGTAAGGGTTGAGTCGAGCTAAAACCTGTTGGAAAAGACAAAAACAGTAAAACAACCGGAATCCTGCAGTGAAGTAACCCTGATACAATTATCCATTCACCCTCTACCTTCTTCCGTTCCACCAACCAAAACCTTGTACAATGAGGCATATCAAAGTTCTGACTTAACCATTAAAAAAAATGTGTTAACTTCATTCATTTCCAGTACGTGAAATTTAATGGTTGCAATTGGTCATATAAAAGACAGCAAATACTAGTACGTGAAAACACAAGAAATGCTGTATGTGACGGCACCAAAGATTTCAGTATTTTGATGCTGCGAAGCACATTAAAAAAATTGCTTTTTTTCGGTAAACCGTATGTACAAAAGCTCCTCAATTTTAGTGCACAAAATTAAAGGTTTTATTTTCGTTAATAAACAAACTGACCAAACCCCTAAACCACTCAAAATGATATTCTTTTAATCTGTTTATATACCAGAATATACATAACTAGGAGTATAATATGACGGGAGTTGTCACTCAACACTATTTTAATTGAGCTTTGTCTCCCCACTCCCACCATATGGTTTTGACTAAATTTTTCGTTTGTAATGGTATCAGTTCACCCAAACTATGACAAGTACCCAATATAGATTAAATTTTTCAAGGTAAGACGCAAATTCTGTTTTTAAATATAATGAGTTCATGTGTATTACGCAGTTTGAACAAGAACACTGTGCAAGGAACATAGGAAAAAGTCAAGAATAATAAGTAGGTGTCTTTTTTTCCTGAAATTAGTGCATTTTTACAAGGTCTTAGAAATATATTTCACACGCTGAAATAAAATTTACATTAATGCCATCTTCATTAACGTCCAATTCAAATTACATTATATTGTACCGTATATGACCTGTACTTTTTGTAAAATCTGGTCAGTAAGCCACGGAGTCATTGTTGTTCGGTTCAGGAATATAGCAGTGACTAATCCATGTATAGAGTGTCCAAAACGTAAATAATGTTTAAAATAGAAAATCATACTTCAGTTTCAATGTGCACTCTAAGTAAGGAACTTTGCAAGTAAGGGCTCGTGGTCTCCTATTTATGGAGGATTTTAAGTAGAATTGTGAAGGATTTCATCACTTAAATCTAAAAAGTGGGGATCTAAAAAAGAAGTACAAGGTAAGCATAAACAGACATTCATTCACACCTAGATGGTATATGTACACTTTCTTTCTGTTCTTCTCTCTCTCTCTCTCTCTCTCTCTCTCTCTCTCTCTCTCTCTCTCTCCACCGAAACTCCTGGTTTAGCAAACCTGGACGGCAACATCTTGCATCCCCGGTTTATCTTTAAGAAGCGTGGAAACAGAATCTTCGCATACGAGGAACAATTATCTAATAAATCGCCCCCCCCCCCCCCCCCCAAAAAAAAAAAAAAAAAAAGAGAAGAGAGTTTTAAGTTATTGTTGAAAAATTGTCTGGGGTCGAAAGATATGCAGCCCACGCCATACCCCCACAAAGGTGCCACGGTGGCTCAGTGGTTAGCGTGCCGGACTCGTGAAGGGTGCGTGTTCAAATCCTACCATCATATCAGCCTAAGTCAGCTACTGTGGTGTCTCCTTGGTCAAGGCACTTTAGTCCAACTGTCTCGGCACTTACTGGTGTTGCTGTGCCGCAAACATCAAACCAAAGAGACCCATATACAATGTTAATATTCCCCACTTCCCCAGATTACTACTTGTCATTGCACATATTTTCGGCATGTTCGTTCATTGTAATATAAAAATTAAAACATTTTTCTGTGAATCAGAGAAGGAAACATATTGTAATACTGACAGAAGAGATTTGATCTACGTGCTTTTTCAGTATGGTTGGATTTTTAAACAAATGCACTACCTCATAAAATAATCCCATTACTTGGTCATCCAAATAACTATTATTCTGCACTTTACGTACTTAGTAGTAGAAAAAATATAAAAAAAAAAAAAAGGGGGGGGGGGGTCTGCGGAACAGTTTCTTGACCGAGGACTACGTTATAATGCATGATAAATGACTTTTAGAAAGTATAAAAACACAGCATTGTAGCAACCACTATTGTAACAACAATGCACAATTGTAATAAGCTACAATAGTGGTTCCAAACGCTGTTTAATTGAAACCAATATTGTAATCTGCAATTGTAATAAAGTTACAATAGTGGTTGCAACCGCCGTTAAATTGAAACCACTATTGTAATAAAAATCTACAATTGTAATAAAGTTACAGTAGTGGTTCCAACCGCCGTTCAAGTTAAACCACTATTGTAAAAACAACATACAACTGTAATAAAGTTACAATAATGGTTCCAAATGCAGTTCAATTGGAACCAATATTGCAATAAGATTCCGCATTTTTACAATAGTGATTCCAACTGTTGTGCAATGGAAACCACTATTTGTAGGAACGTGTAGCAATACAATTTCTAAACAAAACCAATGAGATACGACAATGATATTACAATTATTACGATAGTGGATTGCTATTATAATACTGGTTGCTGAAGACCTTTAATACAAAGTCAAAATGTTAACAATGATGCCGGAAACGTGACACGTATGTCTAGCTACTTGCTGATGCAGACAAGGGAAAAAAGTAAAGAAAACGGAAACCTTTACATAACATCATGATTCCCGTACTTACACAGTATTTATCAAGAAGACCGCTGCAGCCATCTATGAGGTAACGATACTGTGGATTTTCATTAGTTACTGAATCATCCATGGCGTCCATTACTGGATTCAGATTTGGATAGGCGTATTTTTCTCTTGCGACAGCATCCACACTGTGAAGTACATTATCTAAATATTTCCTGCCGTATGTTCTTTTCGTTCCTTCTAATGCTGCTTCCCACGAATGGTTTAAGTCTGATTCAAATCTTTCAAGCTGAAATATTGAAAAGTGCAATTTATAATTATTAAGCAACACAGTTTTTATTACATTATTTGATGCCTATATTGTACATAAATCACCTCGCGGTTATTAGCAAAAGATACAAAATCTGACTGAACAATATAATATATGTCCATAAACGACAGAAACATGTGACAGGTGACCGAAGTTTGCTAATTTGGTTTAGTGCCTACAAACAAATGCCTGGAAATGTGTCACTCAAGGCAGTGCATTTTAGTGGATTCAAACAAATGCGTGGAAATGCGTCTCTCAAAGCAGTGCATTTTAGTGCATACAAACAAATGCGTGGACATGTGTCTCTCAAAGCAGTACATAAATGCGTGGAAATGTGTCTCTCAAGGCAGTGCATTTTAGTACATACAAACAAATGCGTGGAAATGTGTCTCTCAAGGCAGTGCATTTTAGTGCATACGATCATTGCATTATCATCTCTAAAAGCTCTAGCTTGAACAACCGTGTCCAACCGATCAACTACACAGCATTTTTTTTTGCATTCCGTTCAGTCATATGATATATAACAACCATATCCAACCGATAAACTACACAGCATTTTATTTGCATTCCGTTCAGTCATATGATATATAACAACCCTATCCAACCGATAAACTACACAGCATTTTTTTTTTGCATTCCGTTCAGTCATATGATATATAACAACCATATCCAAGCGATAAACTACACAGCATTTTATTTGCATTCTGTTCAATCATATGATATATAACAACCCTATCCAACCGATAAACTACACAGCATTTTTTTTTGCATTCCGTTCAGTCATATGATATATAACAACCCTATCCAACCGATAAACTACACAGCATTTTATTTGCATTCCGTTAAATCATATGATTTATTATATGCTAATTTTTTTCTCCACTAACTTTGCATTGTAGGAATCGTGCAGTATTTTTCCATACTGCACAGCTTCATACTGCACGACACGTGTGTCTAAAAATAGTATCGCGGTTTAGAAACTACTTTTTATTGTAAACAAACAATGTATTCTCATATAGCAGATACTGGAGCTTTTGCTTTATTAGATTTGTATGTGGATGAAGTAAGCAAGCTGTTTGAGTCATTTTAAAGTTGAGATGATAAAGCTGACGATGTGGATGAGTTCATTGAGTCACAAAAGAAACTTTCAACCAAGCAAGCGACTGAACGTTCTATTCGCAATGTCCAGCGGTGGCTTTATGACAACAAACGTGAAACATGCAATATTGAAAATATCATTCTGATAATTTAAAAACTTATTTAGCTTATGGTTCAGACTATGAACCGTGCTCTCTAGAGTCTGTAACAAATGGCATAGAAAGATATCTTAAGGCCAAAGGATATTCCATCTATCTCAGAGACTGTCCATTTTACAAGTCAGTCCAAGCACTAAATTCGAAAAAAAAAAAAAAAAAATAAATAAATAAATTTGGCGGGTTTTGGTATAAAAGCAAGTGCCTCGGAGAAAATAAGCCAAGATAACAAAGAAGCCTTATTCTCCGCTGTCGAAATGAGCTCTCACACCCCAACCGCTTTGCAATTTTCCCTGTTTTAATTGTTTGAGAAAATGTTTGGCTTTATAGTACAAGTCATATAGGTCATGGAGCTGGGGTCCCTCCAACAAAGATCATAAAGTGAGAGTACATAAAAATATGTCGTCTAAAGCTGATAATAAGAATAGCAATAAATGTATGTACGTTTCTGCATCTTCAATTTCTTCAAAATGCACTTTCTGTTCCACGACGCGAATTGCACTGCAATATAGACTACATTTCCAAGAGAAATCACATTCCAAAGGAAAATTTACTGCACTTCAAAAACAAAATGAAATTGATATTCCCTTTAAATAAATGTTTAATCCTGCATCTTATTGAGAATTTGAAAAGAATTTCATATTTTGTCCACCACCTTATGATTCCAAACTATCAATGGCAGAACAGAAAAACATGTAGCTTGCTGTCGAGGCCAGTCCCTCCAGCTACATGTACATCGTATGTAATTGACCCAGCTAATAACTCCAGTTCACCACAACGGGATGGACAGGAAAACAAAATCCCTCCATTCAAGACGGACCGGGAAAGTTGTTTCATTCACAATATGACTCTAAATTTCAATTTTAAAAAGACCAAAATGAGATTTCTTTTTGAAATGAATGACTGAACACGCGGTACGCTATCAAGTTCAAAAGTCACTGGGCTGTGCCATGTGCTCATGAATACTATTATTGTGTATTTGTTTAACTACGGTAATTGTGTATTTACTTTGGAATCTAGCAGAAATTCAATTACTTTGTTTCTTGTAGTGTGTTCTTTTTGTTATTCAACCTTAGGTAGAAAAGTAAAATGAGTATATAATAAAAATGTTACTACATTTGTATAGGAAAATATTAACTCTTTTTTTTCTGAGCTATACTAAACTCCTAAAGTCGTACAGTATAGCTCAGATAAACTCGTTAATATTTTCCCATACAAATGCAGTAACCTATAAATATAACAACCCTATCCAACCGATAAACTTACACATCATTTTATTTGAGTTCGGTTCAATCGTATGATATATCAACCCGAATGAGGAAATCTTACGTTTTTGCCTGAAAAAAGTGCTGTGATAGCAAAGTTGCCTGGCTCTATTATGATGACTTTTACCCCAAAGCGCTTGACCTCTCTCCGAAGGCAGTCAGAGAATGCCTCTCCTCCATATTTGGTCATGACGTAGGTGGCGTTTCCTGGAACAGCTATCCTCCCTTTTACACTAGTAACGTTGATAATTCGGCCTGGAAGAGTGAGTATATATATATATATATATATATATATATATATATATATATATATATATATATATATATATATATACATACACACACACACGCAGAAGGAAACCCGGAGAGGCCAATCATCTCCGGAAACAACCATCACACCGAAAGAATTTATGAATTAGTTGATTATCAACTTCAGCCTTGGGTGGAAAAACTGCCTTTATATTTCCAAGATACAACGAACGATATCAACAAAACACCGAAAACTAACATTTTATATAACACACTCCTCGTAACTATGGACGTCTGTTCCTTATACACCAACATCCCACATGAGGAAGGTATCACAGCCTGCAAGGAAGCATAGGACGGTCGACCTGATCCTTCCCCGCCTACATACTATTTGGTCAAACTTTTAACATATGTTCTTAAGTTTAACAATTTTGTAATCAACAACGAACACTTCCTACAAATTAATGGCACTACAGTGGGCACTATAATGGCACCTTCGTATGGCAATATTTTCATTGGAAGACTCGAGCAAAAGCTCCTCAGTGATGTACCCTATAGACATCTAAGCTGGTGCAAATTCATGGACGACATATAATCAAAATGGATCGAAACGGGCGACAGCTTCAAAATATTTATTGAATTCGCCAATAACATCCATCCTACGATTAAATTTATGTCAGAGTCATCAAACAGGTGGTCCAACATCTTTTTGGATACTCAATATACCCTCCTGGAGGGGAACATATAAACTGACCTGTATTCTAACCCAAATGACTCGCACCAGTATCTACTCCTAATCAGCTGCCACCCCCCAGCATGTAATAAAAGTCTTCCTTTTGGCATGTGCGATCGGACCAAACGCATAAGCTCTAATCCGGCTACCTTTCGAAAGAGACTCGGAGAGCTCAAGGGGCATCTTAAAAGGAAAGGAAAATAGCTACAAAACTAGACTCCTCGATAGAGAAATACCCTTGAAATATACAACCAAGAAAACCATCAAACGCGTCGTCCTCTTCGTGGTTCCTTTCCACCCCGATGCCCCAAACTAACAACAGATCATCTGGAAACATTGGCACCAGACTGAATCCGTCGAAATTCTGAAGGGCATATTTCAAGAAGTTCCTATGGTTGCGCACCGTAGACCAAAACATCTGAAGGACCATCTGGTACGTGCCAAGGTAACTTCAAACAAGACCACAGATTCAGGCGCATATTGCTGCAAGCGTCAGCTAATTTGCAAACATATGCCTGAGATCAAATCGTTCAGAAATTCGACGACAGGAGTTAGCTTCACAATCAGTCACAAGTTAGGATGTCGAACCAAAAATGTAATCTATCTTCTTACATGCAAGATCTGTGCTACTCAATAATATTGGCGAAACCGATGATTTCAGAAAACGAACGAATAACCACAAGAGTCACATTCGCAAAATAAAAAAAAAAAAAAAAAAAAAAACGCGAAACTTTCGAACCACTACAACTCGACTGGGCATTCAATTGAGTCCCTCGAGATACTACAATTGAAAACTCACGGAGAGTTCGGTTTAAATGAAAAAGTCTAACATTCCTAATGCAGTCTTATCAAACTACAGATAGGCATCAGTTTATCAGACGTACGCAATGATAGCGATAATATTTACCCAAGTAAATATTCCGTAACTCTTTAAATGTATTATTATTATTATTATTATTATTATTATTATTATTATTATTATTATATCTCTTGTCTATTATCACGCTGCGCCATGCTCTTGACATATTTCCTTAGTACCTGCATGCATAACTTTAACGGGATATAATGTCTATTATACATTTTGTAGATGGCGTTGATTTTTTGCCGCGAATGGTGTCCGTCCTTTGTTCCCAGCCTGGAATTAAGTCAAAACATTTGGTTCTCTGCTTGATATGCACGATAATCTATTGTTTGAATTTTGTTATACAACTTTGTTTGGCTGATGGCGGCATTTCATCAAGTTTGATACTTGTTCAGTGCCAAGAAACATAGGGTGGTTATTTGGACTCACTGTGATCTTGCCGCACAATTGAAAAGTGTTCAGTTGCATCCTTTAATAGATTTCACAGGCTTTATGATCAAAGTATTACAGAGCCCAAGCTCAGTCTCTACACAAGCACCCGCATATGACAGCAAAGCCGATGAATCAGAGTCGGACGATATTTACGATGACTAGAAGACGATGATTTACAATGACTAGATGACGATGGAGGATTTCAGAACTTTATCAGACAATGAGGATGAATTCTTGGACTTTGTACCAGATGACATTAGATAGTGACATTGATAGGATACTGTGAATAACAAAAATGTGGACTTGACTCTCATTGTTTATTTGTAACACGTATGGAATGCACATATTACGGGATATTGTGAATCAGATAATTCTGTACTACTTTTTTTATACCGGTATGTGACCTATAATTGATATCCTGGATTTATCATATAAATGGATTTAAAATGTCAAGCATTATGGATTTCAATGGATTTTATTATATGAAGATGGACAAATTGTAAGTTGTCAATTTATTTGTAACATATTCCACCCAATAATGTAATTGTATCTTAAAGTGATTTTGTCTTTATTTTTCCTATCTATCTATTTATCTATCTAGTTTGGCTTGTTTATTTTTTCGAAGTGTAACTCTGACTCACTGACGACTAATCACCCCTTCAGACGAATCTGACTTGCAAAATACACCCGAATTATAGGAGGGTCAAAGAGAAATTGGCTTTTTGCAGCCATAAAAAGGAGTGGTCGAATATATATATATATATATATATATATATGCATACCGATAAATATTGAGATGTCTGAATGCGAAGGACTCTTCAAGTTGCATATATTTATGACATAAACATTTGAACAACTTGAAAACTTCACATTTTGTTTGGGTTGACCTTAAGCTCCCAAGGTATGTGCTATATTGTTTTCTTATTTTTTAAATACATACTCAGCTTGATATATTTCATAAAGGATAGCCAGTACATGTATCCAATGATTGCTATCAAGACAGTACTTACATTAATTTAAAAGATATCAAAGAAATTGATGACAAGCTACCTTTATATGTCCGGATCGTAGGAAGAAAAGCCTTCGTGACTCGTACCATTCCATACAGATTGACCTCAGCATTGGACTTGAAGCATTCTATTGGAGCCATCTCTATGTCACTAAGAAATTCTATCCCAGCATTGTTTACGATGGCCCACAGCCCTGTGAAACATGAACCGTAGAAGTAACTAGTAACATTGTAGCACTTGATTTTTTTATTTTTTACCTCTTAAGTCCCATGTTAGATATTGCTGCCGTCAAAGGAACAGTTTGATGGTCACGTACCAAACTCTGTGGTTCTCTCATGTCTTCGGAGTTTGTTCTACGTCAGAAGCTACCTAATGCTACTACTTGTTCCCTATGCGAGTATGTAGGTAGTTAGTACTTGGTCTTAAAAAGAAGTTAAAGTTTGCTCTTTTTTCACTTTCGAATTGCCACGTAAGAAATAAGTTGTCAAACTATAATGTGTCCAGACATAATTAAGATATGAACCTTAATTGCAAAAGGACTGGGGAAAACTAAAGCGGCGCCAGATTTTCAAATGGATTCTTGAGAACAAGATAGATATATGCTTTCTGCAAGAAATGCACTCTATATATAATGTGGATAAGAAAGGAGGGGGAGGGGAGAGGGGTAACGTGAACCTAAAGCCAAAGACCAGATATATTTTAAATAAATTTACAGAAAAATATATTCTTATCGACATATGGCGTAATTTACACCAGAAGGAGCAACAATTTACATTGTACTCCGATAATTTTTCTCCTATATACTGTAGACTTTATTATTTTCTCGTCTCCGACAACCAGATAAACAGTGTTTTGAAAGCAATGTTATAGCATCTGTTTGTTCGGATCGCTTGGTAGTTACGTTTGACTTTGAGCTTTTAGAGATACACGCGGTCCTTGATACTTTAAACTGAATAATAGTCTTCCATTTGATGAAGAATACAAGCACACAGTACGAGATAATGTGAAGGCAATTATGGAAGTAAAAATATCAGCTGATTTTTGATTGGATGAATAATAGTAGCAAAACATTTGGCCATACTTAAATTAATATTACCAATGATGGTTCTACCAAACCCCACAGCTGAGAAGATGAAGGAAATAAAATCAAATATTTTTCTATATATATGGGTATAGAAAACTAATCACGTATCTAGAAACCTATCATAAATAGCTATGGTGACGGTGGCCTAAAACGATGAATATATATATATATATATATATATATATATATATATATATATATATATATTTATATAGATAGATAATCACGCACTGAAAAGCAAGTTGGGTCAATAAAGAGAATGGTTAAATTTGGAAAATATCTGTACTTGAAATAATTTAAATAATTTTTCTTAAAGGGAAATTGTCCACCACATAGAATTCATAACATGAATATAAATACTTTATACAAACAGATACTAAAAGCATGGGGATTTTTCAATTACAGAGAAAATATATCCATGACTCGGTGGCAACCATTCTGGAACAATGATAACATTATACACAGAATACAAATGTTCATATACTGAGTTGTAATATAAAAAGGAATCAAATACATATGTATTCCTTCGCACAAAATAGATCGTTAAATGTGAAGCCACTACTCAGTAAATACATCAGGGGTTTTTTTTGTTATAAAAATATCACATACTAGTTTCTTCCATTTCTAAAGATTGGTTAATCTCTCTTAAAATAGAGTCAAAACTTAATAGAAGTGAGCAGGACCATTTAATAGACAAGCTCATGAAAGGTTGAAAAACATGTTATCTTTTTTTTGTAAATATAAGATAAAGCAAAATGAATCGTCAGTAGTATCACATGAAAAATGGGAAGGCATATTCAAAAACCATCATTTTAAATCTAAGTTGATACACGAGACACCATTTAAATGTACCCTGTATACAAAACAAAGAACTTTTCAATACAAGTTTCTCATGAGTATTGTAGCAACCTACAATTGTTTGCATTACTGTAAAATGTAACATAGATGTGCGATTTCTGTGCAGTGAACGAAGAGAATATGCTTCTTTTATTTTGGGAATGCATAATATATACAAGACTTCTTTGGAAAGGTCCAGGATTTTGCAAAGAAAATAATATAGATTTAAACATCAACATTTTTAACATGGTCGCTTGTTTTTTCTTTTTTTTTTTTAAGTGTGCAACGAAATGACAAGGAACTGGTTAATTTCATATTAATTGTAGCAAAACAGTTTATTTATGCATGCAAATTTTCTATAAAAAAATTTCTTTCAATTGTAGTTTTTCGCTCGATTCTATATGATCGATACGACATAGAGAAAATTATCGGTGTTCATCAAACTAAATATAATAAGATAGAAAAGAAATGAAGCCTCTCAAAGCTACTCACAGTCCTTAGAAAAAATTATTGTTCTTGCAAAAAAAAAATTTTTCCCGACATGCACGTAGATAATATTATAGTGTATTCTGTATACAAAAATGAAAACAAGTCGGATCTAAGTGTAATACTATAAACATTTAAAGCTTAATTAAGTACTGAATTTACATAACACTGAATATTTATGTACTTTTTCTTACGCAAAATAAAGAATTTTAAAAAAGTTTTCTTTGAGGCGGTAGTTAAAAAAAGAACTTATAAATTCTTTTTTACTAGAAAATTATATTCCGCCCATGGGGCAATATATGATTTGAACAATATGTTCCAACTTCATGGAAACAGGTATCAACCACCATTTCAGTTTCCAGTTTAAGTTTTGAAATATATTAATAAAGGACTATTTTTCAGTTGGCTTTTGTACCGCCAGCCCAATAAGACTGAGCTGGCTGTTTCGTGCCCCATCTAACAGCAAAATTTTGGACTACATGTCTAATGCATGAATGGCTTGGTGGAGAGGCACTAACTTTGGCTTACCTGTTCATATTTCTGTTGTAGCCGCCGTTGCTGTTGGTTGTTAAAACCACGTTCCGTTGTTGCAAGGTTCTTCTTTTAGCTTAATGACCTTTGTTTCTGATTATTCTTGCTCTCGTCAATAAATTATACACTGATCGAGGGTTTGCAGGTAAAGTGAACGTGCATAGAATAGTGAGGTAATGTTACATTACTAATTTTTATAAATGAGTGGAGTCTCGACAATCGACGACTTCAATTCTTGGTCGAAAGTAACCGGCAATCACAAGTCTCGTTCAACCAAACTATCGCATGACCACGCGAAACTACGTCAGGCTAGGACCTTGCCTTAAATTCAAAGGTGTGTACCATTCTTGTCTATATAGATTGAGAATAGACTGGCAACTTTGCACTCGAGTAACACCAAAGCTGTTCACTGCATTCAATTTGCAGTACTACCTTTTATGTGAATATAAAGTTTTCTCCACATATTTGTTTGACTCAAGCTTGTAAAAAAAATTGAAAAATTGACTTATGTGTCTAAGACTGAGTCTTCAGGAAAAAATGTTTTATAAACTCCAGTCTCGCTCCATCACTCAGAGTACCGCGAGAGTCTGGTTGAACGAGGCTTGACATTCACCTTTCTCCTGGCAGTTTTGCACAACATAATCTCTGGCCTTGTCCACGCTATCTTGTTTTGTGACGTCAAGTGGAACGATATGAAGATTGTCCCTGCCCATGCGTCTCAATTGTTCAGCTCCATCTGCCTCCGGATACAGGCAACCTGCGAAGACCGTAAACCCTCGCTGGCAGAGTCTAAGAGCAAAATGGTGACCGATACCTGACAATTTTGAATGGAAACAATATTATTAGTAATCAAACAAGTTGATAAATGTTCACAACAATTACATTTCCGATTATTATTTGAATTAGGCTGAGTACAGTGCGACGCCTCCCTCAAATTATAAAGGCTATTGCATTAAATAAGATCGGATATGACATGTCATTTACTGGAAGCAAGTGCTTAAAGAAGATATGCTAAGTTTAAAGACCTGAACGCTGAATACCCATCCATTACATAACCCTCTCCGTCGGATTATGGTAATATTTAAATTATTTTTGTGCTTTGAAATGGAGTAAGGATTAAGATGGCGTGTACCAGGAACCAGTAAATTTAGTCGACAATGTTTGAAAGTGTCTGAGGAACTCTTACAATTTGGTGTGGTTTTTGTAAAGTCTTGAACCCTGAAATGGTCCATGGCAAGAGACAACTGATTCTCTTCCCTATATTTTATCATATAGTATAATTGCCTCCCCTGGTTATGCACGCATACTTTCAGACACTAACAAAGGTACAAATCAAAGCTCCATCTTTCAACTTTAAATAGAATAATAGCAATGCTGGGCCTACCTGCTGTAGCAAACGTCAGCTGATTGATACTACCATTCTTTCCGCAGAAAATAAAAATCTCCTGTTTATCCTTTTCAAACAATTTTAAAGTCAGAAGTATTGTCTCTAGTATTAACCAATATTAACCAATATTAATCAGTCATATCATTTTCATATACAAATATTAGTCACATATTTCTCTAATTAATTAGACCAGTCACATTCACCGTTTTCTTTTAGTTGACTCATACCAATATCAGTTAGAGAATGTGACATCACAGCATAGTTCTAAGGGTCAAAACATTATACTTCGATCATCATAGGGGGTCGAAGCTCATAAAAATGATACACGTTTATAGACAAAGCCTTGTAATCGATACAATTCAATCATCTCTTTCGAAACAATTTTGGATTGTTATCACAATAGTGGTTTGGATTGAACGGCGGTTGGAACCAATACTGTAACTTTATTACATTTGTGGGTTGTTATTACAATAGCGGTATTGTAATAAAGTTTTGTTCTGTTCTTTTCTGTTCGTAATGACTAAAATTTTCCTTCAAAAGAGGCAAGTTAGTAGTTCTTGTGAAACTGGAATTTATGTTGATAACTGATATCACAAAGCGTAATTTGTTTCAAAGAGGAAAAACAAATTCTACTCATGGCGATTGACAATGTGATTGGAGCGCGCTTAAGCCACGTGGATAACACAAACAAGACCTTGAGACTCAGACACTTTTGTTACAGAGCCATTGGAACGGTATTAGAGTTATGATAGAAAAACAGAAATTGGCTTCAGGATTGATTAATTAACCCGTAATTAAGAGTTTTGCTGAACAGATATATTTGAGAACAATATCCACTTCAAATCTTTTTTTATCTTTGGATTTATTTTGAGAAATGCAGTATTTAGTTAACATTACAAAGGCAGCCACACCACGTTTTTATAATTGATAAAATGACCAAAGATACATCATTTTGTTATTTAGTCATGTCCAACAGTATGATATTTAGTCATGTCGACCCAGGCCTTTCTTATTTTAAACTAAAACACAATTAATGGAAACGTAGATTCATAAAGTTTTTATATCAAGTATATAATTATGTTTAAATCTAACGTTCATTATTTTCCCATTCCAGCTGTAAAAAAGCGCATTATACACACCGACTTCATCTAAATATTCTTTAGCACATGTCATAAAAGTGAAAAATGTAACACCCATTAGTTTTATGTTTTAAAAAGTCAAATCTATATTTCTTCTACTTAATTATGACGAAAGTAAGCTTGAGTGATTAAACCAAAAGACTTTCAAGTTCCGCATACTTTTTGGATTTATATCCATAATGACTTTCAAGTTCCGCATACTTTTTGGATTTATATCCATAATGACTTTCAAGTTCCGCATACTTTTTGGATTTATATCCATAATGACTTTCAAGTTCCGCATACTTTTTGGATTTATATCCATAATGACTTTCAAGTTCCGCATACTTTTTGGATTTATATCCATAATGACTTTCAAGTTCCGCATACTTTTTGGATTTATATCCATAATGACTTTCAAGTTCCGCATACTTTTTGGATTTGTATCCATAATGACTTTCACTCTTGAAGACAGTTATATATATAAGCGACTGTATATAACATGTGTAATACCTGTGTCACATCCGGTAATAAAGACACACTGCCCTGTAACAGGGATGTGCCGAGCCGTAATTTTCTTGATTTTTCTAAAGACGATGGAGAGACCTATCAGAAGGCATGCCGGTAGGAAAAGTTCCACTATGATGGAAAACTTGATGGCTGCAAGAGCAATACCTAGTGCAAGCAGAGTTGGGTCAAGGATCGACATGGTACCTGTAGAAGAGATAGAAGGTGCTTATACAAGGTGAAGCCTGGATGGCGCAGTGATAAGGCGCTTGATTTGCATATGTAACTGTAGGTTATAATGTGTTTCAGTGATTGATAACATGAAAAGCAAAACTATTTATGTATTTGCTTTGTTAATCGTTGACTTACCGATTCGTAATTATCAGCTCTTCCTTTTCTTTCGGTGGTCAGCATGATTTCCTTTTAGGGATAATGCATTAAGACTATGTTCGAGCTTGGAGTCTTTGATCAGACTAACATTATGAGTCCCTGCTAGCGTGATACCACCTCCTATTTGTATGTACGGCAGTATACCCATATCGTGTCCCTCCGTCATAAACCTTTACTCGTCTCTAAATTGTATTGAACATATTCTGACCAATCAAAAGGTGGGATTTGTCCATTTCGAATAACTTTTGAAAACCTGGAGTAACATTAATTGCTCAAAACACTAAGCAAAGTTTTATGACGGAGGTACCTAATAATTGATCCAAATTAATAACGTTACTAAGAATAAAGTTGAGATCGCCTTTTGTAAGAATGCCAACTTAGAGCGTTACCAGCTGTAGAAGACAAATATTTCTAATGTGGCACAAGCAGGAAAAATATTTTCGTCCTTGTAATTCCAGCTGCAAGGAAATATCGATGATGAGTACAGCTGCATCCGTTTAAAGCGATTGAATCATGTATGTGTTAATCCAAATGTAATAATGGTTCTTGCCTTAATTAATGCACTTTCAAAATGCCCCTTAATTGACAGAATATCTTATATCACGGCTCCCAATTTATATTATGTTTAATTCTACTGTGATGATTACTTTGATCACGTAATCTCCTGTAAGTTCTACAATGTCTTAAGTAAATTAATTCCTGCAGTTTTAAATGTTTGGCAACGATTACAAGTATGATACTCGACGCAAATTAATAAAGCTACAGTAGCGTAGACTCCAATTTGGTATTCTTAAAGTAGGTGCTCTCAACTTTATTCCAAGTTCATAATTAATTTGACTTACTTAACAAATGTGGGGTCATGTCATACAGATGGAACGAGGTGATTCGGTTCGAGCAAGGGACACGTACCGAAATATAGATCAATTGTACAAGTATACAAGCTTTTGAGGCGTCAAGAGAAATCTGACCACGAGAAACACTTTGTTTACTTGTCTAATATGTTTGCAATATTCTGTCAGACCTTGAAATTCAAATAGCACGAAATATACACGACCAATCATAAGACATGGAAGCTAATGTGAGTTGAATCAATAGTCCAAGCCTTTGTGTAAATTTTTTTTCTCTTCAGGATTTAAAATTTACAGATACTAATCTATGTGTTATTTACTAGTATTATTTTTCCATTCAGACGGAAACGTGGCATAACATGCAGCAGGTAATACGCAACTTTACTTGTAACAGCTATATTTTGACCTTAAGTTAGTTAATGCATAAGTCATGATAAACTTGACCGACTGACGTTAGGTGGCAACCGTTTTATATTGATTCCTTATACCTTTGATCAACTGAGTTTCGCCTTTATCGTGATTTTTCAGAGGTTCCAGTTCATTTGAAATTGCAGGAATCGACAAAACCGAAATACAATAGCTCCCGAACTTTAATTCTGAAACAATTATTAGAACCCGAGTTGCATAAATGTAACTCAACCCATAAGACAACTTACCATTCTTAGGCGATTCAAATGTGCAGAAAGTTAATTTTGAGGCCAGCAAAAGTTCAACAATTGGACTAGATATTTGTCTTCATGCATGCTTGGCTTTCTGTGTGTTCGTTCATAATGACATCCCTTAAATAATATAGACCACTAAAATCACCAAGTACCCTTCCCCCTCCCACCAGCTTATTCTGTAACTAAGCTGTGAGATTGCCTACCTTTCTGGGTTGTTGTTAAACTCCTCTTATACCCGTCATCTGAGGATGTGTGAATGAATATGCCCTTTACCCGGTCACCCTATCGTCTGATGCATACCCTAACACCTGACAATGTGGCAATATCAATTTGTACACTCCTATATTTGTGCGTAGTTTTTATCTTTGCTAGTAGAGAGCAGCATTTTCTATTTTGAACACTGACTTTAACAGATGGCGCTGTGTATACGACTCATATCAGAATGGGTCAGTCTATCTTTAAGAAGGTCGTATATGCCCTAACGATGATGACAACTAATAGTGTCACAAGTATATTTCTGGCACATGCATCGCATGCAACTACAGATTTTGATCATGAATCACTTTTAGAAAATATCAGAATTCTGTAGTAAATGAGAAGTTTTGAAATATTTATCATGCAACATCTTATAGCATTATTTCAACGTAACAGTAATTATTTTCAAAGGATTGGGAAAAAATTATTTGTTCGGTTTTAAATGCATTATTATGATGTCATTAAAAATATGGGATTAAAAATTTTGAAATCGCTGCAATCACGATTAGCCCCCTATTATTAAGAAATGGATTCATACATACCTATGGGATACGTATATTAGTAGATGTGACATATTCTGCCCTCACCTTGTCCAGACGAGTTTTGAAGGTATTTATAGTAGGTGCCTCAACTACTTAAGATAGCAAACTATTCCAAGAGTCAACAATCCGATGACTAAATACATTTTGTCTTGTGGAGGTCCTACAGTACATCTTCCAATACTCTTCTGTAACTTGAAAGCATGATTTCTGGTGATTTTCGCTTTATTAAGTGATAGCAGATGTTTTCCAGTGTTGTAATGATCAAATGTGAAAACTTGTACACCTGAAACATATCTCCCCGGACTCTGTTGAAGCTCATGCTGGGTAATTTAAGCCTCACCAATCTCTTCTAAAAAGGTAGATCTTGAAGATTAGGAATTAACTTCGTCGCTCTTTTTAGTATACATCCTAACAGTAGTTGGTCATTGTTAAATTATAGTCACTATGTTACATTGCAAAACTCAAGATGTGGTCGGACTAACGCTGCGAATAAGACCTACAAAAACAATCTGTGTGTTTCCATTTCGTTGTTTAAAAAAATGTGCCGATCGGTTGTTCAAAGATTTTTTTACCCCTTATTTTTTTTCAAAGGGATTTGTGCCATAACAGGAGGAATTGGTTGTAAAGTTGAGGGTAGAATGACTCGGTATGTTATTTTTAGAGCTTTCCTACCCTCCACTCTACCACCCGTTATGTCACAAATCCCTGTCACCCCCCCCCCCTTCCAGTTACAGGAAGTGAACAACGTTTGCATGACTTAATTTTATTTCTTTGAAAAAGATCTTTTCAGTATTATTCAACAATACCATGTTATTCGATGGTTTGATATACATTCTCTTATAGTTTCGTAACTAATTTGCATTTGTCCGATATAACTTGCTGTAGGTCTGAAGTCAATCATGATTACCGACCAGCGTGCAAAAGGTAACCATAGTTTAATCATCCTTTCTAGTCTATGTCATTTAGGCGCTTAAAATATTTTGAAAAATAGCAAGCATCCTAATGACTGTGATGTGTAATACTTCTACCAACGAATGAAATTTAATCCGGACTGGTCATTACATTAAGAAAATCCGGAATAGATTTCTTCTTTTTTTGGTTGAAAAAATGTATATTGTTGGCAGGCAATAGTAGGCTCAGTATGGAAACAGGAAACAAAACTATTTTTCTTTTAGGCCTATATACCCAAATGCTTTTTGGAGCAGTTCCAAGATATATTGGTTTTATTCACTTGGATCTCAACGTATTAGGAGAACGTTATATTAGGATGAACATTAGATCCCAGATCTTTCTCAATAGCTGATGGTTCACAGTTAGGGTTGTTGCGGTTAACATGAAGAACCTTGCATTAATTTCGATTAAAAGCTAAGCTGCCAGTCATTACACCCAGTCCACAAGATGGACAATATCCTGCCGTCTTCTGACTGCAGAATACTATATACGTTTGTACCACCTACAAACAGTCTGTACAAAGATATAAATTATGTATACTTTACTACCAGTAGTAAAAGTTTGATGGTGCCCCGATACAACTATGTATTTAGATCAAAAGCTACAGGAAGTAGCAACTGTTACAAATGTTGATATTACATATGACTATCTGAAATCTAAAGAGTTCCATAACTCCTGCTACGTTTTCAAATAAATGTCCATTACTATAAGAAGTATTGCAATGTTTGGATGTGGGAACTTATTTATGTCCACGTATTGGATATGGGAACTTAGTATTATCCACTTACATTTCTACATCCAGATGTCAACCATGCTTGTATATAAAACCCGCTCGAAACACATATCCCAGATACCTACATTGTATGGATGACCGCTTGACATATAATATAGAGTGATCAGTGATCTAACTTGGTGTATCAAAAATGCTTATATGAACCTACTAACAAAGATTTACGGTGGAAATTGGGACACTTTCTTCGCAAATTTGTAAACAAGCCGTGACCTTACATCCACTGATTTAATAGTAAAAAGCGTTTCATTAAATGTGTATATGTATGCATAGACATGTCTTATTGTCCACTTCAATGTATCAATTTGTATTGAAGGTGATATACTATTATATTAGACAACTACGATTTTCTCAGTGGTCCGGGTTACCAATAATTTCCCAAGAAACATTAATGGGATGTCCCTTGATATCTATCTTTCTATCTGTTGTCTGTATATCTATTTACTTGCGTATTTTAAATCAAATAGTAGCTACGTATTTGTTTCTGGTAAAAACCTATATTCGTACATTTTGCGGGGTGAATTTTTTTATTTAAGTTTCCTCGGAGAGGGTCTTACCTCGAATTCATAAAATTGAATTTTTTTTTTTATCTGCCAGTGTATTATAAATTTTTAAAATTTACATCATAATTCATTATAATAAGCAAAATGAACTGCATTTTGATTTGTACCAACGACGTCTAGACGACCTGATGAAACCTTTTTGCTCGCAATGGGCCTTTGGTTTTTGTTCCGCTTTATATTTACCCCTTGATTAGATATTTTCCACTCAATATACTAGTATCTTGAAGAAGAAAAAAAAAAAAATGAACACGAGGAGGAGACAGGAGAAGAGGAAGAAAAACAAAGAAACGAAAGTAAAAACTAACAAGAATTAAACCTTATGTTGTCTGCGGGTCATGACCATAAGGCTTAGGATAATCCTAAACAGTGTCAGTTAACTTACTTGTTACGTTTTGAGTGGTGGTGGGTTTGGTGTGTTCTTGTCCATTAGCACAAAGGACCGTTTTCAAAATTGAAGTGATCGGATATTCTACATATCATTCGGGATATTTCAAGGACGGCAAAGATAACATTCAACTAAATTCTAATGTCGAGCGTCTCTCTGACATAGTTTTGAAAACGAAGTGACTCAGGCACGAATCATCATATCTTCGGAGTTGTTTGTGGGGTTGGAGGGCTTGGGGAATTCTGACCCTCTTTCGTCGAAAACAATCTTTTTGCTCCTTTTTCTGTATATATGTTCCATATTACAAGTTAATAAAACGTTATGTCCTCAATAAGTAAAGAAAAAAGTCCGACTCGAAGAAAGATTTCAGCCACCACTCCGCCTTCGCCCCTCCCCCCACCCGCTCCGCTCCTGAAACGATCTGTGCTTGACGATACTATTTATACATTCCTGGGCTGATCCTTGTGGCTATTGTATTTTATTCGTACTGATGTATGGTCTACCAGATAGAAACAAGTCAGTAAGTAAAGTTTTTCTTGAGTGTGCTACCAAGAGTTATCAACTCAGAGGTAACGTAGAAGGTAAATATTCTCCCTTCAAAACCTTATTCCATCAGTAGATGTGAAATAAAAAATATTGTCTCAGGTGACTTAGCGGTTGGCCCCACCCTCTACCCCTCCCCCCTCCCCCGGGAGGCTGAGACATTCTTCGAGACCTGTAAAGTACTGTTTTGCTCCAGCCCTCATTAAGCCACTTGGTTTTATCATACAGGTCTATACTTATCTATACCGATAGTCCTAATAGAAATCTGTTTAGTCACGCAGACACAACTACCAATTTTGAATGCTGTAGGATATCTAAATGTACCTTTCAACAGGTAACTGCCATTTACTCTGTATGTCAAGCGTGTAACCGCAAGCCCATATTATTGATGCTTGTTAATTGATCGCTCACTGAATTGCATGTGTGGCTTCTACAGAACATTGCCACTAGTTAAACAACTTTACATTCATTATTGTTACGATTTAAAATTGCCACATATTTAACATTAGTGAGGTAACATGTGTACGTGTTGCTTTATTATTGATGCGTTTCTGCTGCTGACTATTGACAGTTTCAACGCTTATTGTTGTTAGGTCTGATTTTTTGGCAGTGACTGGTGCAACTAATTAAAATACTGCTATAAACACTGATGGTGCACGACCTGTTGCTGCAGATAAAACCGTACCGAAGTATGGCGATGGCATGTGAGGCTGCCATAGTTCTTTATGAGACTCTGAAAACATGTTAAGGAAGCTGCAGTATTTATCCCAGAGTGATCGTGTACTCCAGAAAGTTATACAAACGTTCTAGCGAGCAGGCTGTTAGCGGATATCCCATATCTTCTATCGAGCGTATATTATCCGGTGGGGGAGTGATAAAGTTGGTTTTGCTGGGCAAACAGATCAGCCACTTCATTCCATACCTCTAGCAAATGATTATCGTTTTTGTCGAGGCAGCGGAAGCCGGGAGCTTTTTCAGTGCGCGCCGCCGCGTTTACTGTGTGAATGTGTGCTCATAGTTACTCTGGTAACTAAGCTACATACAAACAAACAGCAATTTATTTTGCGCTGCGAAGCGGCACGCTAATGTGGGCACAATGTACCATATGGTGGTAGTGCGCTGGGGATAGACCTCGAGTCAGAAAGTTGTCGTCCCGACGGTTCCAGCTGTTCCAACGGTTCTGCTGTTTCTGCCGTTTTCCGCTGCCTCTGTTGTTTCCGCTTCAGCTGACACCACGAAGCTCACATTCATGTGGAATTAGCAGCAACGTTTTTCATGATTGCTTTGCGTTCTTCGGCTTTTGCGAGGGCTGTCAGTTCGTGTTTGCAACCTGTTCGATAACGATTGAATCGTGCTTCTTTTGTGCATTCGATCTATTCTGCTCTTAGTATGACGTATACTTTTCGTATTCGTCTAAACTCATCTTCTGATATTACATTGAAGCACCCTGATACACATTCCTCGTCTATGTCTGGTTGCTCCCCCATGCTTGCCTAGGCTATTGTTTTAAGCTACGTGAATTCTAATTACTGCTCAACAGTAGGCTAAAGATGGTTAGAGTGGCTGAAAATCCCGTCGTGTGTGCGTTGACGTTGAGACCCTCGCAGCTAATGGCGTGTCTGGCGGCAAACATAGACGCAAAGTTAGTTGTAAGGCTTTCGTGTGAGTCGTTAGCTGGATCAGCAGTACTGCCATTATGTGCCCTTAAAACCACGTTTAGACGGATTGAAAGCGGCGCCTACGTTCCATCACCGCGACTTCCATTGAGGTTAATGTAGTAAAAACCACCATTCGGGACGGTGATAGTGTCGTTGGCTTTGCTGAGTGTAAAGTCGTCAACGTTTTTAAAGCCTTGCTTTTATTCCCAGCGATACAAACAGGACGCATTTATTGCTGTAAACCGACCAACTGAAGTAATTCTGTCAGGCATTAAGTACACAAGATCCTCATTTTTCACAGAAAAAGGTGGCGTGGCATCAGCCTCTGCGCCGCTGGAGAAGACCGCCAACTTCTCCTGTGTCACATACTTGACCAGGTCTGCCTTCGTTGTGTACTGGCAGCGGTCATCACCCGCTTCGAGGTCCGCAAAGTGGGTGTCGCCACTAAATGGAAGCGATGGCCTCAAGGCAACCGCAGAATGGGTACTAGAAAAGCCAGGACCATGTAGACTCACAGTGTGCGAGCAGTAGCGCTTAACTTTAGAAGTGATAGTGAGATCCAGCATATCTACTGGCGTGTTGTTTGTTTTTTCTTCATCTAAAATACATATATCGAGGGCTCATGGATGCCGCCTTCACGTAATCTGCGTTAATGTGGTTTTCCATAGAAGACAGTGAGCGTGTCCCCGTAGGCCTCACCACCCACATGAATAACTTGTAGCAGGGTACTGTTTTTTTTCCATCAAGAATATTCCCAGTTGTGTTTATCTGATTGAGATGGACATAGAGCTGCGGGGATGATGATAAACGCTGCTAGATTGGTGATGTTTATTGTTAGGAGCTTTGCCGTAGTGGACTTTACGCCTTACAAATACTTTTAAAGCAATCATTTTGTGAGTTAGAGCCATGTGGCGGATTTACCTGCCGGCACTGCGCAAAATTCCCCAGCCGCAATGTGATGTTTCATCTCCTAACGAGGTACACCAGACCAATCTATTGTTTTTGGCGGACGACAAAGTTGGGCCGCAACAATCGCCATTGACCCTGGATGGGAGTTTATGGGCGTCGTCTCGGAGTCGTTGGCCAAGCACGGCGTGTATGTTAGGCAGACGGAGGCCAGCGTAGACCGTGCGCAGTGCATTGTGGAGAGGTTCAACTGTACTCTGGTCAAGCGGCTGTTATTCGCGTAAAGCGTGTTTGCGACAAGCACATTGCCAGCAAAGTGTAGCAATGAGTAGGTGAAGCGGCTGCCTGATGTTGTGGCGACCCTAGACGGTGAGGTAACGCGGATTACAGGCAAAAGATCTATTGATGCTATTCGTGAAACAGCTAGGAAGGCGGCACAAGCGCCAACTGTGTGGGCCACACAGGCAACCGCAGAGCAATATAAACTCCTGGACTCGAACACCCAGGTGCGGTACCTATATGCGCATGGAGAGCTAAAAGGAGGTCAGCGCCGCGCCACCAACCCTGTGTGGTCACTAAAAGTGTTCAGCCTACTAGGCGGGGTGGAGTGGGGAGGGTGGAGCTGGTCTCTCATCAAGCTCTCGTCGCGGGAAGGGGGGGGGGGCGAACTGGTTTAAGAACCCCATTCGCATATAGTGCGACCAACGAGTCATATTCACTATGGGGTATCTGCCCTCTCTGGAGCAGCTCACTCAAACGTTTGATATAAGACATAGCGCTGCACTATGTCAAGCATTATATATATATATATATATATATATATATATATATGAACCCCAAGTTCGAAATCGATTTTATTTTATTGCACTCATTTTAAACTTTATAGCTACAATACCTATTATCTTAATGGCTTTTCTTTTTTTTTTTGTACTTTTGGTTAGCTTTTTACATACAATCCCTAATATCTAAATGGATCGTATTTTGCTGTGCCTACATTAAGCTTTACATCTGTAATCCCTATTCTCTAATTGATGATTTACATTGACTGAAGCTCACAAATACCTTTATTTAAAATATCTCCTTGCTCTGTTTTCTGCTCTCTTTATGACTCTTGCTGCATGATTACCATCACAACCCGTACAGATCATATAATCAGTCCATGTTCAAGTACCACGCCTCCAACATGGGTAGAGTCTACATCCTAATAAACTCTGTCATATACATGCCATAATGCTCGCCAACACAGGTTTTCCCCACATAGCTCTCTACTTCCTATTTTCAGCCAAACGCACTTGTTTTTGCCGTGAAACACTATGTCTGCGTGAAGTGTTATACCCTTTTCTACACATTTCTTTAAGGTTAAAACTGTTACCATTGCTGCAATGTCATGTAAACGCATCACATTCAGTTCATAAAGCGATCCATTAAGAAGCATTAATAACATGGATTTGCGGTTACACGCTTGACAGACGGAGTCAATAGTAGTTACCTGTTGAAACTCGTAGCTCGTACAAAAAGTATATTTTGATACTCTACATCATTTAAACTTGGTAGTTGTGTGTTACATAGCTAAATGGTTCTATTAGGACCATTAGTATAGGTAAATACATTATATACACCTGTATGATAAGATAAGATAAGAATTCTTTATTTCAGACTGCATGGTCCATACATCTAAATTAAAATATACAATAAAATAAAATATAAAATATAGAAGTATTTTAAGACATAGAAGTTCATAGGTGTCTTATGTGCAAATATACAGACCCATCTACAACTACAGAATGTGTCTGTCATTGTTAGGAATAAAATCATGTAAGACATTTAAATAGTAATTTGTTCCATCTATCTATAATCTGAGAACTTAAATGAATATCACAGTTCCACAACGATTTCAAGATACAGTTTTTACTATTTGATATTCGTGTCATCATTGAAAACACATACTTTCTCATTAATTCTTCAAAACTAAATACATTATAGTTTACAAACATGGTAGAGGCACTATTCCATCTTGGAAGGCTTAGTAGTAAACGAAGACTATTATTATAGCCAATAACTAGTTTTCTTTTCATACATTCACTAAAGTTTGTCCACAGAGGAGCACAGTACATTGTACAACAATACGATTAGAATAATATAATCTTGTTATTCACAGAACAATTTCTAAATTTACGTAAAAGCATGTTTGTTCTAGTACACAGAAATCTGTAATGTCTCATCATATCTTCATCATCTGACGCGTTGGATTTTAGCATATGACCCAAATACGTATAACTGTCGACATATGCAATAGCATGGCCGTTAAGAATTACAGAGGGATGAGATGGTAATTTGAAAGCAGTTGATTGAAAAACCATGCAGGCCGATTTTTGTGTATTATATATGTTATCATTCTCAAATGCGTAATGTTCATATATCTTTAATAATTTCCTTAAACCTGCGATAGAAGGACTTATCAATGACATATCATCAGCAAAACTAAAATTGTTAAGAAATGACGCATTTAGTGTCAAATGTATCCCCACGTGACACTGTCCCAGCTTACGATTTAAATCGTCTATGTATATATTAAATAACAAAGGCGAAAGAACACCTCCCTGCCACACCCTATTGGTTACATGAAAGGAATTGGATACTGCACTTCCCCAACGTACATAGTAAAATTGTTTGCCATACCAGTTAACTAGGGTATGAACAATGTAAACGGGTATTTGATTGTCGAGCAACTTTTTAAACAGTGTCCAATGATTAATCCTATCAAATGCCTTACTAGCGTCTAAAAAACATGCAAACACAGGGCTACCGTGTTCTAAATAGTAGCTGACAGTTTCCTTAAATGCATAGAGGCATAAATCTGTTGAATGTTGTTTTTTAAAACCAAACTGATTATCAGAAATTGTTACTTCACACGTTGTAGTACAATACATTCAAAAATTTTCGAAATAGTTGTCGTGAGAGCTATAGGTCTATAATTATTTTTGTCTGCCATATTACCAATTTTGCTTTTCAGTAGCGGGATAATTGTAACTTTTGTGAAATCATCAGGAACAAAGTTATGTACAAACATGCAATTAAATAGAATTATTAAAATAACATGTAATCTATTATCTGAAAATTTAAAATGTTCTACATATAAGAAATCTGATCCTTGATTTTTACCCCCTTTTGTTTAGCTATGGCACGTTGGATCTCCGACAATGAGATCAGATAAACCATGTGAGCTAGAGAAAGACAGTACTTTAACGATTTTGGATGGCTCCAGCCCTTGGAAGGGGGAAGGTGGGGGGTGGGGGTGGGGTAGTGGCTGGGGCCAAATAGCGAAGTCACTTCAGGCAATAATCTTATTTCACATCTACTCGATCATATAAAAACATTGTCCAGTGATGATAAATAAACTATGGTGATGACTTGGTTTCCGACTAGAAAGAAGACCGGCCCGTACATAGCTTTGAGATTTTTTTTTTTTTTTTTTTGCAACAGTTTTTCCATACATGTGCCACTTTGGATTGTGTGATTGACGTTTTCTCCATAGCTCTTTCAAACAATTGATTCCCACGCAGAAATATTCTTTCTTAGATTAAGAATTTCCTCTTTGTGGCATGACAATTAAAATATGGTCATGATATATAAAGACCTTCAAGCAAGCAGGGAATGCTTCTAACAAAAAAAATTAAAAAAATAAAAAAATAAAAAAATCAGTGGCTTTAGGAATTCAAACCTTGCCAATCTTAAAAATAACAATATTAATAAAAATCATGCATTGTCATTACCAAGTTAGAATACACATTCTTCCCAATACTTAATTATAACAATATTAATGAAAATCATGCATTGTCATTACGAGGTTAGAATACACATTCTTCCCAATACTTAATTATAACAATATTAATGAAAATCATGCATTGTCATTACGAGGTTAGAATACACATTCTTCCCAATACCTAATTATAACAATATTAATGAAAATCATGCATTGTCATTACCAAGTTAGAATACACACTATTTCCAATACTTAATCACCTTTCACATAACACATTTTCCATTATATTTTCGAGATAATTGCTTTACGCGGTCATTATTTTCGTCCAAGATATCTCCTCTAGAATATTGATGATTACTATCTTCTGTTCTTGATTTATATACCAAATTAATCTTCCGTTTTCGACAAAATGTCATACTTTGCACTTTAACTTCGACCCATGATTATATCAGTCACAACGTTTGCTTAATTGGAATTGATAAGATGTAATTTGACGTGGATTAATGCATCAAAATAAGACAACGGCTTAGAATTTTCTCATTATTTGTTTTATTAATTTATTAGAATTTACGTCTGATTGACTTTTGATCAAGTAAAGAGCATGAAGTTGACCTAATTGATTTACAGTATTTCCCTTTATCATCCGTAACTGTTAGTTAAACATATGAAAACGGTAGTTTATCAGACTTACAGTCGAAAATGTGCGCAAAGGTTCAGAAAAAACCCCATCAAAATAAAAATAGATCTACTTGAGGCTATCACAGTTATATTTTTCCAGCCTTTGTTGATATCACGAATAAATATTTCGAAATGCTAGGTGTGAAATTTAAAACATCGCCTATTACTCGATAATTTTAGGAGAACTTATTTATTTATTTATTTTATTTTCCGTCATATTTTTTTATAAGATGACGCTGAATTTCAATGATCTGTTAGAAACATTTCAAACTGAAAAAAAAGCATTTACACGAACTTGTAAACGTGAAAAGCATTCAAACACAGGGTGATATTTTGAGTCTCAGCTACAAGTTCTTTCTTTACAACAAATCTTCATTAAAGAATAAATGTATATTTGATTACAAACATATCAGCCTAAGCTTGGTCTCAGAGAATTATTACGATGAGCATATTTCGTGTAAATTATTTGCGTTATTTGCTGACAGCGAACTACAGTAGGAAAAATACCTTTTTGATCAGTCAAAACGTTTTCTGCATATCTTTTAGGGTCTTAATTGTTCAGACAGCTATGTAGTTTGACGATCGACGTACATAGTTTAATCAAGTATTATATATGGATATGACTGGGTCATTGCCTCCTGGCTGCGGTTGCTTTTTTAAGTAAAAAACCATTCGATAGTTTCTGCAAGAAGGCTTAACACATCTGCCCACTCTGTGATAGTTTTAGAGTCTATTCAGATAATGTAATCAAAGTCAGAAACCCAGTTCAATTATATGCAAGCTACTTTCTATTCTGTACACACACATATTCAATCAGAGACGTACTTCTTTGTGACAGTTACATGATAACAAATTATCTTCAACCACGGAAATGAAAAAGGGACTGGATCTTGATAATGAACTCCAGTAATGCAACGTGAGTTTAGTAATACATAAATATTATTCTATTTTAATAATGGTAGTTAGTATGTACTAACTTTAAATATAGGCCTCTGAAATTAAAAACTACAAAGACAACAACTTTTACAGTTTTATGTGTCCACCAACATTATATATATATATATATATATATATATATATATATATATATATATATATATATATATATCTATATATATATATTTATATATGGTTAAAATGGCAGCATTGTTGCCTTGGTCAGGACCCAAGGAGATATGCTAACTGCCTACTGAAACAGTATCCTATCCCGTCAGTGTCAACCAGATCAATCAGAACTGACACGCAAACCCTTCCGATATACCCAAAGAAAGAGGGCAAGAACCTGGGTCCCCAATCTGAGATGCCCGAAACTAATCCGCCCCTTCGGCTTTCCTGGCATTAATTGGTCTGGATAGTCGCCATCGGTTGCGAAGGTCGTGTTATTCGCTCCGGCATTCCTTGAGTGGACCATCCAGTTCACTATACCTGCCCCAACCCCCACAGCCCACCCCCATCCCCGCTGCAGGTAGGTTGGACCTAACACCTAGTCAAATGGACTTTGGATCCGTACCTGTTCCCAAAGGTCTCGCCAGTGTGACAGTCCCTATTTTATTCGAACAAGATCCAAATGGGCAAAATTAAGAAAACTCTTGGGAATAAACAACCTTCCAGTTATTCCAATCCATACATCTGATCAAGATTTCACTGAATAAGGTATTTAGCATCGGCAGTAAGTACAATATGAAATGTTATTAGGTCATGCTAGTTTTGACTCTTCATGTGCAAGAGAATTGCCTAGTTTGATTAAACATCGTCATATACAGATTAATTAATATTCGAATAATTTAGTGTGAAAAAATTCGTCCAATTCGATGAATACAAGTTCCGAGACTGATTTAATTTCACCACTAGCATATTCAGTAGCTAGGCAAAGCAAACCAAAAGAATGCTGGTTCTAAACAGAATTTTTTCTTGCATATGATAAAACATTTGTTTGTTGCTGTTGTTTTTTTTTTGTTTGTTTGTTTGTTTGAAGTGCCTATTTTGTGTTATAAATTTATGTCTCCAAAACGTGGGACAAAGATCCAGATGACCGAGGTGATGAATTATAAATACTGCAAGCACTGTTAATACTCCGATATTTTCTGTAGCTGGTGTCTTGGGATGTTATGGATTCTTCCTTCTTAGCGTGTGTTGAGAAGGTACGTCTGAAATATAGATAAAATCAACTGCATTACTAGTGTAATTAAGCAGGCAATCCGAGTGTTCAGTAAGGGTGGGTGAGAGTTAAGTTAATGTGCTGAAGGCGGCACCCCGACAAAAGCGCGCCGACATAATCGCGCAAAGACGAAAGCCTACAACAATTACCATTTTGTGTCTCTAGTAAAGAAACTAACAAATACAGCATTAAAGATCATTAAGCATCGTTTATTAATTAATATCTCAATATGGCGTTAAATATCAAATTACATCATCTATTCATTAATATCTCTATATGCAGAAATATGGC
This sequence comes from Margaritifera margaritifera, assembly GCA_029931535.1. Classification (NCBI taxonomy): domain Eukaryota; kingdom Metazoa; phylum Mollusca; class Bivalvia; order Unionida; family Margaritiferidae; genus Margaritifera; species Margaritifera margaritifera. The sequence goes on from JAQPZY010001510.1 coordinate 1,357,025, forward strand.
GTTAAAGATCAAATAACATCATCTATTCGTCTCAACCACAGCCTTCGTCACTTCATTAAGTTCTGGAGTGGGAGCATGATCAAATTTCAGCCCACCTTTGCAGTCTTTTTTCACACATCTCCATGACGTACTACCATCCGAATGAATACGATCTTTACGAAGCCGATAGCCATTACGTAAAATGTGTTCTTTCTGTTTCTACGATTCGGTTCTTTCCATAACTGCAAATGTTTGGGCCTAAATATATTCGTGTGCTATTTATAGAGTTTCAGGTACGCATATAGCTTTGAAGAATGACTCTACAAATAATATTTGGAACTTAGAAATTATGTTACTTTTCATGTCTACTTCTACTCTTCAGGTTTTGTCGGAGCGCTTTTGTCGGCGTGTCGGCGCGCTTTTGTCGGGGGTTTTAAGCTGCGCGCTTTTGACGGCGCGCTTTTGTCGGGACACCACTGAAGGCATTTGAAATGATGTGTTATCAAGATAGTTTCTCAGTCGTTGTACTTAAGTTAAAGCAGATAAAGCGATGTTGTGCATGTACCTTCGAAGTTTGAGAGTTCTGTCCCTTAGACCAAATTATTGTATATATCATAATATTCTTAACAATATGAACCATAACATAATCCCTCCATTTTTTTTATCACTTTCATTAAAGGCGGTTAACTATTTTGCGATAACCGTAAAGTACGTAAATTATATATATATATATATATATATATATATATATATATATATATATATATATATATATATAGAGAGAGAGAGAGAGAGAGAGAGAGAGAGAGAGAGAGAGAGAGAGAGAGAGAGAGGGCGGGAGTTCTTTCAAGTGACATGAAAATCAGCATCCTTTTACGACGGGTTTGAACTTTTAAAAAGACATCATCAATAATTGTTACATAGCAGAAAGAAAAAGGAAATTTAAAGAAAGATAAACTAAGGAATAATCCAACCATCCTGTATTTTGGTTTCGGTAGCAATCAAATGGTAGGCACACAAGTAAACACTTCAGCCGAGAAGTAGCTGACAAATGAATGTATATAAAAAAGGGTGATAACCAGAGAAAACGTCAAACTCAATTCAAAGAAGCTTTAGTATGTTGGACCATCAAGCAGAAAATGTCTCTTACAATGGTAGTCGTGGAACAGCACTTTGGCAGAAAAAAAGAAAAAAACAAAGTTGTGGTCTGTAAGTTGAGTTCATATATATATATATATATATATATATATATATATATATATATATATATATATATATATATATATATATATCCTCTTGCAGAGAAGAGGCTGGCTGAAATTATTAAATTATTATAGATAATTATAATCTAATTAAGACGAGATACGTATGCTGTTGATAAATCACCTAAACTGTCCCCAATGTAAAGTAGTGAGCATCATAATCAACACTGTTGAGATGATGGAATCGGCATCGTCTGAAACTCAGATAATATACGGTTGCTCTTGACGACCGATACACGTTAATTCCAGAGTATGCAAGAAAATCAATTGATCACTGTCACATGGCTATGGTTGTTTGAATACTCAAGTTTCCTCCGCCTCAAAAATCGGCTCTTCGCTTCGATTAAGTATAAAACTGTTCGATAGTTACTGTGAGAAGATCTAACACATCATGCAGAGCACAGATACTTTTTGTTATTGTATTCATATTGTTCTATCACAGACAGAGACCCAAGTAAATGACGACAAGTGCTACTTATCTTTCTTTGCACGAAACTATTCAATCAGTGATCTACTTCAGTGTGACAGCAATATCAAGACAAATTATCTTCAATTACGGGGCAGCTGATGTGACTGAATTCTGACAATTACTGAAACAATGCATAATTATTATGGCTATACCTAAGAAAAACTTAATTTGAATAATGTTCAAAAGGATATATTAACCTGAAATATATGCCACCGAAGTTTATTCCTCCAAACAGAACCAACCATCATTTTTATAGTTGATGCTACATTTTTCATCGTTGTTTTCGTGGTCATCAATATACTTTCAGTTGCGCTCATATACATACACACGCATATATATATATATATATATATATATATATATATATATATATATATATATATAAAGAGAGAGAGAGAGAGAGAGAGAGAGAGAGAGAGAGAGTGAAAGACCAACAGACAGGCAGACAGATACACAGAGAGACATAGAAAGAACTCTCTTTCATGTGATATGTCAAGAGGTATTTTACAACTGTTTGAAAGTTTAGAAAGAGATTGTCAATAGTAGTTGCAGAAAGAAAGAATAAATGGATATTCGGAATGAATGATTGAAAAGAAAAGATTGGAGAAATAATCCAACAGCAGTACTTTGGTATAGGAATTATTAAACGCTGGGCACACAAGTACACACTTCACTTCAGTCGGGCAGTATAACCTGGGAAATGTCAAATTAAATCTATAATAGACTTTAAAATATTTTGACCATCAGTTGAAAGTATCTCCTACAATGGTATTAGTGGAGGAGGCACTTGGCAAAAATATTGTTGTTTGCATGTTGTCTTACAGCAACTTGGTCAAATGATTATAGATAATTACAATCTAATTATGATGAGATACATTAGCTTTTAAAAATCTTATAAATAGAACTCACTCATCAGTCTTTTCTGTCGCTAGCTGGCGTGGGCATAAAGTGGGATTTCTAGACTTGTTATCTATTTCAAAAGGCTTTGGTCATCAACCAGATTTCTGAAATAGGGAGCCAAGAGGTCGAGAGTATAATTTCCCACCTGAAGGAATAATGTGTGGGCGAGTTACATGGTTACCAATTTCGTCATTATTATATATCCAGAAGTAACAAAATACATCATCACTCGTTTAAATAGATTAATCGTCGTCCACAGAAACTATCAATTTAATTTACAATTTGTCTTTGACCGTAATCGAAAATACTTTTTTTCTATCTCGTCCAACTGTCTCCAGAACTTGATAGCGAAACATGTAGCAGCTGCGTCATGAAAAACCTAACCTGATTTTGACAGATACTTGAATAATCACCCACTCATTGTAATTCATAGAAACAAGTCCATCTGGGTATATGGTGTGAAGAACGTCATGGAAAGGATTTGTTTAAAATTTACTTCTAGAGTTATAACAATAAGGATATTGAAAAAGAAGTCATTACTTGTATTGACAATTATCGGAGAGACATTTGAGCCCAATTTACAAACATAAGTCTTTAATTTAAGTTTAGACATAAGACTTTTAATTGGTAAATTTTAAGTCAGACTTAAATTTTAGCCAATCATATCAATGGACTTAAGACTTAAGTTTAAGCCCAGACTTAAGTTGTGTTGATGAAATCCGAGCCTGGTCTTCTTGTGCCCGATCTATCAGGGTGGGTTTCAGTTGTCAACTGTCATATCAGAGGTCCAACAAGAGTGTCACGAGAGTGGACAATAAAACGTCAAGAATATGTAACCCTCGACATAATCACATATTTCTCAGTGCACGAGGAACTTGCACCTGCGTCAGTTATGTTCTCTCTGTTTTTCATTAGGAATTACTTTGATAATATTGTTACACTACTGTTGTAGGTGTTGCCCAATCAAAACCACCTTAACTGTATTTGACTGTGCTTGATATTGGTTCTTACGACTTCATCTCGTCCATCTTAATAAAGAGTTAATATCACTGAGCTTAAACGTTAATGCTACAGGCGGCCATATGCTTTCAATTTGCATTCATTATGAGGTCTAGACATTTCCAAAGATTATTGGTCTGGATTTTTCTATAGTGTAAAGAAATAAATCATTGAAAGCTATATCATCATCGTTTGAATACCGCTTTAGATCTGAACGTGATAATTATGCGTAGCCTGAATCTTTAATGAAATCGTTATCCTAGTCCTTGACAAAACTTGTTAAGACTGTCCTTGTAATATGGACAAGGTGAATAGCTCGCAATTCCTCTTTCATCCAATAATTATCAATGCTGTTCCGATAGACTCTGTATCGATTCGTCAATGTGTAGAAAGCCATTTATGGCTTTTAGGACATTCTGACTTGCGTGAGTGAAATCTGGCACAGTAATGATATATATCATCCTGATAACTTTAAATACATTTGAGAAAACGGATCTCTTCAACTGTAGTATCTGGTGGCAAACAAAAAGTGGATTAATTTCGAAACTGGTAATTTAAAAATGTTTTAGTCTGAGTGTTACGACTATGGGTAATGTAACAAAAGAAAAGACTCAAACAAGCTTTCAAGATTTAAAATACAAATCTTTAATTTCCTAAAATATTAAAATATTTCAACAAACAATTAAAATGAAAGAATTAAAAATAACTTACGGTATAGAATATCCTTAAAAGTCCTAAATTGTTTTAAAGTTCACTGTTCCGGAAATTAATCCAAATATTCCGAATGTATGTTCCGAATGAAGTAACCTTTACTGTGCTAATGTGTTGATATGGATAAATTATATCCAAATAATCCTTGCAAATGTGGAATCTCGCAAGTTCTAGAAATGTTTCCAATAATTATACGAAGCTGTATAATAATTAATTTGAAGACACAGTACTAATCCAAAATGCACTGTATTAATCACAAAAGATCTCCAAAGAATAAAATCCCACACACAAAATGAACCAAATTCGTTATGACCTCTCTATTCATTGTAACTATGAAGAATGAAGAATACTGCTATTAATTCAATAATATAGTCTCCCACTGCGCATAAACAATATAAAAACCCATTACGTCTTAAACAAACAAATGGGTATTTCGAAATATTGCAACACTCTCCAAACCAATTAGAAATTAGGTTATGCGTGACATTTCTAAAGTACTAGAGAACCAATGTTTTAAACGTAAATAACGTATTGACACTGAAGAATCATAGAATCTAGGTCAAAAGTTCAACCTCACGAGCTAACACGTGATGTACTGATGCTACAAGCGACAAATTCCAAGTCCAATGTACTCAGTGAAATATTGATACAATTACCAAATGTGTACTCACAAAACGACAGCTGTTAGACTAAGAACAGAGATCATAAACTAAAAACTATACCATTATTAAAAGAAAAAGATGTATAATTCAGTAACACTGAGCTATTTTAGGTCAATACATCAATCAATTCATGGTCTCCAACTTATTCACACTTATAATGACATTAACTACAGGCTGCTGATTTTGATTATGCAGTTACATCACCATTAAATCAACAAGAGGTCTATTTTTACACACAAAAAATCTTTTTCCTTATAGTCAATTCTTTTATTGACAGAACTAAATGGATTTCAACTCATAAAGCGAGTGGATCTGATAAAATTAGTTATTATATGCTAAAAGATACATCATCTGCTAGCACTAAACCGTTATGTTTACTTTTATATCAATCATTACAAGAAAATGACTTTCCAACGCCCTATATTATGCCCACGTAGAAAAAGGGCGATAAAAGTTATACTTCTCAATATCGAACGATTTCACTTTTAAGTTAAAAATTATGAAAAAGATTAGTTTCAAATACTTATGCAACTATCTTAATGAAAATAACTTAATCTACAAATATCAATCTCAGTTTTTCCATTTCATTCAACACTTTTCCAGCTCATTTATATTTACAACCATATAACAAAAGCCCAGGATAATATAAAGTCTTTTGCGATGTTTCCAAGACCTTTGACCGAACTTGGCATCGATGTCTTCTGTATGAAATGAGCATGAACGATTGGTTTGAAAGTTATTTATTGGGTGGAAAACAGTGTGTATTTGTAAATTCATTGTTATCTAATTTCCGGTCTGTGTGTGCAGGTGTTACACAGGGATATGTGTCAGGCCCGATTCTCTTTCTTCTTCTATATAAATTCTCTATATATATGAAATTGCAAACGAAATGTTCAGCCTTGCAAAACTTTTGGCTTATGATATCTCTTTGAGCTATTTGCTAAGAAATATTACGTATATCAAATATGTTTTGTAAGTCTTAAGCAAAAATCAATGTCTGATCAAATCTAATTATTAAAACCAAGTCGATATTATTCACTGCAAAACCAGCAGCCCATCTTCCAACAATAATATGATACTGAATTACTTGTTGTTGTAAGTAGCTATAAGTATTTTCGGGTTGCCCTCAGTTGTAACGGAAAAAAATGATAAAATCATCTTCAAAATATATGCAACACTTTGTATAAAATGATTGGTTCACTGATATTATCACAATTTAAAGTTAATCGAATTTCTTTGAAAAAATAAAAATACGGGTCCTTTATACGTCCCCGTTTGAATATGATGATGTTGTTTGAGACGGGTGATTAACAAAGGATTCTAATAGACCTGAAAAACTCTAATTTGAAAAGACCAGAATAGTTACGGTACTCACAATACATGTTAAAATTAAAAACTGTGTACTTTCTATCAAGTAGTGACTAGGAAATATACAGATTACTTGACTAATTGTAACATATTATATGATATACGTTACAGAAATCATTACTATTGTGAACATTCTATTATGTACATTAGAAATAGCTGAAATGTCTTTTATAACTTCACGTGTGCCTCTTTGGAATAGGCTGCCTAAAAATGTAAAATATTGTTCGGCTCTATTCCAGTTGAAAAGACTTGTAGTTTATGAACGAGAAAAACCGCCTTTCTATTATGCATATAGTTATAGGAAAAATTAGATTTTTCATGCAAGATTAATAAAGACCTGTACTCAACTTAATAACGATTTGTTTGAAAATCTTATAATTGCCCCCCCCCCCACACACACACACACTTTGTATTTGCAGTGAATAATGTGACACTGTTCTCCATTCTTCTTGATGTAAACATTACAGAGTGCATTGCAGAAATTATTTCCTTTAATGAGTCAATTCAACATGCAAATGTTTTGTACAATCAAAATGACTTCGCTTGCTGTTGACGGTGATTCAAACTGGCGACATTCAGATGCCATCATAGTTTCTGTGTGTGTGTTTTTTCTTTCTTTTTTTCTTTTTTCTTTTTTTTTCCCAGACCGATCCTCTTTTAAGCGACAATAGGAATAACTATACCTTAGACTATGTCAAACGGAACATCTCGAATCGTGGGGGTGGAAAAATGTACCAAGACGAGTGCATATAAATCATTATTAAATGTACTAAAGAACCTACGTCAAGAACTACACTCGACAAATCTATTAAGACTGGTTAAGGACTGAGAAGAAAACTGATCAAATTTACTCTTAAATAATCCTGACTTGTAAGATGAAATATTCAACTGTAAAATAACTCTGGGGTGCTTTCAATTCGTCAGAACTATCAAGAGGGAACTCAAAGCAAGATAAGCATACTACTGTTTGTGTTGGGTCACATTTTAACATTCAGCTAATGTGTGAAACAAATACCCTTCTTTTATCGGCATAGATATAAATTATTCTTACATAACACCGATGCATGTCTCCATTTTGAGTTAGGTAAATATGAATGTACAGAAATTCCTTCCACACTTAAAGCGCAAAATATGTATTTACATGCATATTTTATATCAAATTAGAAAATAGTAACAATATTGCCATAATGATAAATTCCTCTTATCAGATAGGAGAAAAAAGTCAAAAGTCATGAAATTGTGAAAAGTTATCTTTCATGATTTTGTTTTTCACTGTTGTAAGCATATTGCTTTAAATTATATTTTATTTTCCATATGGAAGTTTGTTACGTTTATGAACATTCAATGCCAGCTTCAAGTGACAATTCATGTATATAAGTTACCCGACGGAAAAATATAATTGATTCAAAGATACTTTAATATTTAACTGAGATATATTTTACGCCAGAAAGAAAATAAATGCATATACTTTTTTTGTATGAACGATTTGCAAAGGCCAGCAGAATCAACCGACAAGCAAAGAGGAACCATTGTAATTTTCGAATCAAACAAACCTTAATCAGTGTATTCATACACCGACTAAATAATATACAATAAATGTGCCTATAGGAGATTTAGTAACATGTTTAAAACGAGTACAATTCATGACATTTGAATAACGCCGTGATTTTGGACAACTATATGGGAACGTCGCCAGTAGACAAAGGAAAATATAGAACATATTTATCATAAAATCTTCTCCAAAGTACTAGTATTTAAATTTGTTCATAAAAGTCATATTTACTGGTATGATATGCTCAACGAAGTTTAGACTATGAAAATAGCAGGAGAAAACCCTGAGATATGAATTGGATAGGTTAGTTTCAAATCATTTGAGCAGAATTTGTGATCGACAACGTTGTGGTAGGGGTGGCTAGAAAATTCTACTATCTTTGACAATAAATGGGTCTGTTTTCCTTTCATAGAGAACACATAATAGATAGATAGATAGATAGATAGATAGATAGATAGATAGATAGATAGATAGATAGATATATAATAGGGTATATGATGCTTATACTAGATGGTATATACAAGACATCAAGTAGTAATGATAAACATTAAAAATAATTTAAAGTCTACTGATTCTATACAAGTTGTATATATTTTATTCCGAGTTCGAAATACATATTTTTGTATTCATTGTAATGCTTATAAATGTGCACAATATTGTTGTATGTAAATGAATAGGATTGCATTTAACAGTTTCACAATGAGAATGCTCAACAGGAAGCTGCCAGTTACAGTTTCATACTTGATTTATGACGGAGTGGGTGGAATAATAAAGGAAACAAATGTTATTAAACAATGACAACTTCACAACCGAAGTTTCATTTAACACTTAAATTATACTCTTTACATAATAATTGCGCTTTGACAGCTACGTTGCTATAGGCCACGAGAAAGGAAGAAATTTGTATCATCTGAGACACTCCATATGTTGTGCACAGGAAAAAGACCTGCGTGTCCTACCCGCTGCACAAGAAAAATGGAGAGCATATTCCAATTATGAAACAATACCCACCCAATTACAGGAAAACGCGCACAAAGGCAGTACGAATGCGTATTTCCACTGACGCTGACGATACCAATTAGCTTGCACAATTAGTAAAATAACTGCATGACAAATAAATTAGATTTGAAAATTTATATTTCTCTTGATTTTGTTTACAATGATTGTTTTATTGAACAAAAGGGCTAACATCTATTTGTAGTTACATCAAATAAGGAAGTTGCACAATGAAGCAGCTGGAGACACTTAGTGACAAATGTCAGAGTGGGTCAACTGCATCAAAAAGATGACTTCGATTTTTTTCCCCAAACACAAAGTCGCGTCATGAGCGTTGTTTGCAAATAAATGAGATCAAGAGGTAAATACACAAATTTATAAATGGTACGCTGTCTAAATAAATGAAACTATTTTCTCGCTTGAATTGGAAAAGAATGTGCCATCCAAATCATATCAGGCAGTTAACTTAATACACGGTTACACACGAGTGAATTGACCGTCTGCATTATTTCTTTTTTGAAGATTATAGGGCGGCAAAAGCAATATATGACATCCGTTATCAGAGTGAGTGAAAGGCTCACCTCCGTGTTAAATATTCTACTTCTGTTCTCTCTGATTCCAATCAAAAAGAACCATCGGTTTTGATTGTGAATTGAACTGTAGCTTTCCTACAAGAAAGAAAACTTATCTGAGTAAAACGAGTAATATGAACAAATGAACAATACAAATAGCAATTATAATGACTCTTGCATATCAACGAATATGTTAATCATATATATCTGTATAGCCCTTGTGCTTGTAATTTTCAAGAAGAACAAAAAAATATATTAAATTTTTTTTTTACAAAAATTAAAAGGAAAAAAACAAAACAAAAAAACAAATCCAAACAGACATTACATTTAAGTTCTCTAAATTTCGTGATTCACAACGTCTAAAAAGTGTGAGTTCGATAAGTAATCTCAATTGTAATTTCTTACTCATCGTTAACACGACACCTAAATTACTATCTGCTGTGGGCACACAATATAAGTCATCGAGTTAAAATTAGTTACAATGTATTTTCAATGTACTGGAAGTATAAAAATCTAAATTATATTAATGTATCTCGCATAATAGTATTATAAAGTGGTTTACAAAAAACCATGGTGCAGATTTTGAATGCAAATTAAAAACAAATCATCTTTTGCCTCTCATTTTTCCAAACATTTTGCTAAAATGTCCAAATAAATTATACCAATATACACCTTTTACTAATAAACGGATACCTTTATTCCTTATGTTAATGGTGAAATGTAGGAGCAGCGTTGTTTACATAAATATACGCCATAAATAACATTTGCTGGTCCCATCATCAAAACTACCTTATGATCTTTCGGCATATCAAGCCTCATTTGCATAACAAACAGGAAAGTTTTTCCTGGAGTTCAGGGAGTCGGATTCTTCATCAAAAGGACTCTTACTTGAACTGACTGTGTTGATCTTGAACATAACAATTTAATGAACTCTTACATTGAAATTAAAAGAAATAAACGTAGACCTCTTATTATTTGTTGTTTGTATTGTTATGTATATTGAATTTATACTATGTGCCCATGAGGTAAGTTGTACTTTAGTAGTCATTTTGTAAACAGCATATTTACTGCATTTGAGTTCAAGGTTCGTCTTGTTTACATAGCATTTAGTAGTTAGATTTGAACTTTCCATGTTTTGATGTGAGAAAAGTCAGGTACGCACCGGAAATTTCCATTAGAGTTACTCATATTCGAGAATATTCTGTCATGTGCCTTATCCTAATATATATATATACGTTTGGTAAACAAGATTTCATTCCTATACTATACTTCATATTATTAAGATCAGTCTACTAAGGAATTTATTTTAGTAATCAGATGTTACAGTTGTGAAAATCAGAGCACATTCAGAGAGAAGAATTATTTATTTGAAATATTCATTGGAATTACTATAAGTGCTCATACTCATTTTAGATTAATACTTGACTTATGATTTTTGTGAATTCATTCAAAAATATACTGGATTACATCTTTCAGGCACATCAGGACATTCAAAGCTACTGGAATTCACACAGAACATTATATATTTAGAACTTGTGATTAGGACACTTTGGATTATTGCATTATTTGGACTTATTGTAAGTGTCTTTTAAATTTTCACCTTAATTGTCTAGAAATAAATTGCTTGTTGATTTTACTTACATTGTTGGTTTCACTTTCTTTCTGTTACATTATTTTAAGACCTAGGGTCGTAACAGTATAGGCACTTCTAAACAAGGTCAGACTGGAACTCATCGTTAGAAGAAAATCTTAGCTCACTTGATAGCAGTAATGTTGATTGTATTGTAACTGGTAATTTTAGTATAAATGTCTTTGATAAAATTGGTTCAAGAAGCTATTACACTTCATGCATTTTAATAGTTTCAATGAAGTCATTGAAAATCCTAGAAGAATAGCACACAACTATTCTACATGATCGTATTTTCTGTAACTTTGACAATAACAAAACCGATTCATGTGTGATACCTGTTTCTGTTGCAGATAATTTCATGAATTGCATTGCCTTTGATGTTAACATGTCCAAAAATTCCCATACTTTTATTACTATTAGAAATCTTTTTAAAACAAACGCTTGATAAATACAGTCTTGTCTCAGACTTCAGAAAGTCTCTGTGGGATTGAATCAAATATAATGTTGATGTTATATTAAATCTTACTATGCATTAATATCTTAATCTAGTAAGAAACAAAAATAGTCCTGGTACAACGATGAAATTGACCAAGCTAGGCATGACAGAGATAAAAAAAAGCCCAAAAACAAAGCCAACAACTTGATCACACAACCCAAAACATATTTTTAAAATTCTAACGTTTATTATTCTAAAGGTGACATACAACCAACATCATGATGGTTGGATTGGTAGACCTTGTTTTCAAGAAAGCCTTTAACACTGTTTTAATCACTCCATTAATTAGCATAAACAAAAATATTTCGGCATAAAGGACACTGCATTGCTATGGTTTTGTGAATGTCTATAAAACAATGCAATTCGCTGTAGCTAATGGTAACCTTTATGACTCGAAGATCATCAATACCGTTGTTCTGCAAGGATCCATCCTTGAACCGCTTTGGTGTGTCATTGATGCAAATGATCTACCAATTTCTCTTAAAGAAGCCGAAGCAAAGATGTACGCGGATGATACAGCTTTTTACTTTGCTGGCAAAAATGTTGACAAAATAAGATTAGTTCTGCAGTCTAAGCTTACTGATATCTATGATTGGTTAAATGACAAAAAACAAAGTCTCCACAAAACCAACTCTGTGCTCCTATGCTTTACAAAAAATAAAGGAAAACTTCCAAAAACTAACATATCTCTTAAACTCAATAATGAGACAGTATCAAGAGTTGAGAACAGTGACTACTTAGGTTTAACTTTAGACAAGAACTTAACTTTGAACAACACTTACAGGAAGTAATTAGCAAATTAAATAGATCTACTGGGATCCTGAAATATATTTCTTTTTTCATCCCAAACCTTACTATAAATATCTTGTGTTCTCTCACATATCAATTATTGTTCTAATATTTGGTGTTTTCTGCCAAAGACTTATATTGATAAACGTCAAAAATGAAAAATCGCAATTTGCGCATACTTTTAAATTGTCATTGCCGTTCTCACACTGTTTATATGTTCAGTCAGCTGAATTTTCTGTTTATTTTGGAACAGATTATATACAACAGATGTTGCTTTATGTGGAAGGTCGTGCATGGTTTGGCACCTAAACACTTAATAGGGCATTTCACATTAAAATCTCTTGTGATTTCTTACCGTACTAGATCAGTTTCAAAACTGGATATGTATATTGATATAGATCACTGCAATTCTTTTAAATTGCTGGGGTCCAGGGTATATAATGACTTCTAACTAGATATACAATCCACTACAAACTTTGTAGTTAAGAAAATATGTGTCTAATATATACAATCTTAGAGATTCACTTTAATGCTCAGATTATGTGATAAATGGTATTTTCAGTTTCTAATTCTTATAAAAACTTTTAGTTGTTTTATGTTTAATTGTTTTGTGTTATGTTTTATATGTAATAACTTGTTTATTTGCATGCGTGTTTGTGTCCTCTAACACAAATGTGTTTTATGTATGCAGTATCTTAGTGTTTCATGTTGTTTTTATTTTCGTATAGTTCCTTACTAACCTTTTCCCCCTGAGTTGAATTTATTGTCTCCCTGTTCTTTGTCTATTACGTTCTCTTTCGTTAACTGTTGCCACGTGTTAATTTACTTGTATATGTACCTGTTTTAGGAACCTTTGAAAAACAACTGTCACACAATTAAAATGGTATCGAATCAACATCTTAAATCTCAAAATCTCAGGGAAATTTAGTGGGCTATGCAGGCAGTTTCCAATCCCTCTGCATGTTAGTTTGTGATCTTAGGGGGTTTATTCTCATAAAGCAGCACTAATTACGTTTCATAGTTGATTTTACAAAAGTGTTACAACTGATTATTTCTAAGGTATGAAAAATAGACTTCGTTCACAAAAAAATAGACAAAGGTGGACACATACACACACACACAGACACACACACATATATATATATATATATATATATATATATATATATATATATATATATATATATCATTGTATATATATTAATATATTCCAGGGAACGAAACTAAAAGGGCTCAATCAACATATTGTTAATTTATGAGGAATTACTTATAAATTTATTCCAGCAAGATTTACCTCCCTTTGAAACTTTTCTTGCAAATGAGACACCGCATTCTTTAAGCAACAGATTGTTGATATCACTGTTAAACCAGATGGTTTTTCAGAAAAAGTAATATTGTTTTGAGAATGTCTTAATAATGATCATATCAATGATCTATTATATAGGTTGACTGATACAGATCCTAGTAATTGTAATATTGGTGATATTGATAATCATATTGATGAATGTAATTTCGTACTTAAAAATGCTGCTGAAAATCTGATATGGTTCTTACAGTTATATGTTTTAGAGGTAATATTAAATGAAAGACACGACAGACTTATTTCACTAGAGAATGTTATTGAAAGTGTAAAGATTACCGTAAAGCTAAAATATTTATTGGCTTGTCAGAGCTTTAGAAGTCCATGATTATCAAGTATATTGCTGTAAGGAATATAATAAAGTGTTGGAATGCCAATTTAAAGAGTTTTTCAAAAGCCAATTATTGTCAAAATCAGAAATCTTCCTTCGTACAGATGATCCAAGAGCATACTGCATCCTTCTGAATAGCTGTGACATTAGTGGGAGATCTGTTGTGTATAAGGTGGCATTGGAAACTTGTTACGATCATTTTTTAAACATATGAACGAAATAGTTACTGAAATTGTCATTGTACAACTGCCCAGCATTATCTCTGAAATTAAAACTGAACCAAATCTAGTCATTGCTAAATGTGAGATTTTAAAAGCCATTAAGATCCGCAAGGACAACAAAGCAAGTGGTGGTGATCAAATAATAAATGAATTCTGGGAAGCACTCTGTTGATAAACTCATGCCTGTTTTTGTTCAAAGTTTCAACATATCATTTTACAGCAGCATTATCCATAAGAGCTGGTCTGTAGGCTTTATTTGTCCTACATATAAAAATAAAGGTGATCTTGATAATTACAGAGGAGTAACTAGCTGTTTGGGCAAATTTTTACTTCCATTTTAAATAACAGATTAAGTCATTATCTCAAAGATATTGGTTTTATAAAAGGTTACAACACCCTTGATCTTATTTTCAATTTAATATGTCTAACTTATAAGTTTTTGCATAGAACAATAAATTATATTGTGCATTTATTATCTATTAAAAGGCTTTCGACTCTCTTTATATAATTGTTTCTGGCAGAAATGTTGCAACATTATATTTAAGGTAAAATGTTTAATGTTGTTTAAAGTGTATACAAGAATGTCAAGAATATTTTCTCAGTCTGCTCCGAAATTGCAAGCATGACTTTAAATGCTTTGTATTTATACTGTCAAACATGGAAACTTGACGTAAATGCATAGAAGACAAAGGTAGCAGTATTTTCCAAGTCAAGAATGAATGAAGGTTTAAATTTTACCGGCAATGGTGAAAAGTTTGAACTATTAACTGATTTTTCAGTATCCAGGTCTTACCTTATTAGGTAAAGATAACTTTAACTAAGCGAAAGCAAGTCTTATTCAGCAAGCCAGGAAAGCTTTATTCTTTGTTTTGAGAACAGTTAGAAAGCTGAAATTACCGAACAATCTCCAGTTGCATCTTTTTGATATTATGATTTTGACAATATTACTCCATGGAACATATATCTGTAGATTTTAAAATGTGATACAATGGAGGCATTTCTTATGCAGGTTTGTAAAACTATTTTAAAAGTAAGTCTAAACCTAATATCATATCTTGTTTATGGTAAATTAGGAAGAGTCCTATTCATTATCTCTATGAAGGCTAGAATGATTGGCTTTTGGTAGAGAATTGTTTGTAGTTAGAAGATAAAATTTCTCTACTAGAAATATTTTTCATTCCAGATGGCTGATATTCATTATGGATATTCTTAATGAGTGTTGACAAATGGAATTATGTGATCAACAATATGTAGATAAAAACTTATATATATCAAAGAAGGTCACAAAAACCTTACAGGATAGTTTTGTGCAGGCATGGAAAGATGAAATTTCAATTATATCTAAGTGTATAAATTATAAAATGTTTAAAAAATGAATTTTTTTTTGAAAGAAAAACATTTGACTAAACACCCACCAGACCTGCTAACATATTTTTGCCGTTTTAGTTGTAGTAGTCACAAACTTGCAATAGAAGTTGGTAGATATTTCAGTATTGATAGGTCTGAGAGGTTGTGCCCTCTCTCTGACAAACAAGAACTGGGTGATGAGTTTCACGTATAGTGTTAATTGCACTTATTTCAAGTGAAAAAGAGATACGTTTTACCTAGTAAAACAAACACTGTTAGCTTGAGTGGAAAAGTGATACGGTTTTACCTAGAAAGCCAAACACTGTTAACTTTGAACCCTCATGAGCAACATGGGATACTTTTGTACTAATTGGATTAGCAAAATTGTGTACATTTGTATTTACGAACTTTAAATAATGATGTTACCTTCCACTCGTCTGTTCACACTGTACATAGTTCATTGTTTACATTTATAAGCATTCATTGGCACTAACATACCTCATGAGGGGTCTTCAGTGACATAGAATGACTCAATGTCTCATGATAGATTTTAGTCATGGAAAGATCAAATGTCAACTAAGTCTAAGCGTATGGATTGCAGAATATTTAAAAACGAATTTGATTTTTAAACGTACTTGATTATACTCCCACCAGACGTGGTAACATGTTTTTGTCTTTTGTTGTAATAGTCACAAACTTCCCACAGAAGTTGGTAGATTTTCCAATATTGAGAGGTCTTAAAGGCTCTGCCCTCTCTGTGACAAACAAGAACTGAGTGATAAATTTCATTCTGTTTTAACTGCACTAATTTCCAGAGGGAAATAATTAAATTTTCAATTATACATCTGCGTACTAAACTAAACACTGTTAACTTTAAAACTCTAATGAGCAACACAGAGACTTCTGTACTAATTGGATTAGCAAAATTGTGTAAATTTGTATTGTCAAACTTTAAATGATGATGTTGCCTTCTACTAATCACTTTACATGTTCATACTCCATATTTCATTGTTTAACTTTTATGCATTAATTTGTATTAACATGCCTCATGTGGGGCCTTTAGTGAAATAAAATGTCTCAATTGTCAAATGTCTCAATATTTTCATTTTAATGCCTTTAAAGGAGAATTCTATTCGCCGTATACAACTTTGTCGATAACGATGTCATTTACTTTCTCTGAAGACAAATAATTCACATCTACTACTGTTTTTGGCTTGTATCCGGCCTAAATTGCAAGCCAATATCATAGACAGGTAAATACTGAAATGTCTGTCTTCTGATTGGTTAGTTAGTTATCTCATTCTCAAGCGACGTTATTCGCATAGCCACTGCTTTTAACTGGTTGGTAACCTCGCATATGGCGAAGTGCATGATGTGTAATAAAGTGCCGGAATTCCCGTACTTTTGTGATATATATCAGGTAGGCCAGTATTTTTCCATTTGAATTACTCATATTCTGATGTTACATCGGTCATGTAGGCATGTGTATTTATATAAAATTTTGATAAACAAATTCATTCCTGTTCTAGATTTCCATTTTCTAAAGATCAGTCTGTAAGGAATCCATTTTAGTAATTACAGATGTGCTGTTTAAATCAGATATTATTTGAGAGGCATTTTTTGTTTACAATATTCATTGTAAATACTAAAGTGCTCATTGACGTTTGGATTAAGACATGGTTTGGGGATTTATGTGAACTCATTCAGATACATTCTGGATTACATCTTTGTGGTTCATTAGGCTATTAAAGACTATTGGAATTCATTGGGAACATTCTATCATTTTAGACTTGTAATTAGGACATTGACTATTTGGAATTTAACTCACAAAATGTAAGTGTCTTTTGAATTTTCACTTTAATTGTATGGAAATAAATTGCTTGCTGATTTTACTTGCTTTTATTGGTTTCACTTTCTTTTTGTTACATATTTTAAGACCTAGAGTCGTAAGATAAGAAAGTAAGTTTAGGTTGGCGAATGATGTTTTTTGTCTTCTCACTTTTCGAGACGCTGGTTAATTTTGATCTAGAAAGAATTTTGAAAAATGCGACTTCGCAATTAAGAGTTACACAAAGCTTTGCAGTATTGTCTTGGGTTATTCTCAAGCTCCCCTTTAATTCCTGCAGTGATAAATTTGGAAGTAAAAGTACTGAATCACACGAGTACCGTACAAGGCGCATTCGGAAAAGATTTACGACGATAATAATTTTAATTTCACCCACCAATATTTATTGCAAAGAGATATATCGTTGTGATAAGGAAATGTTGCCGAGATGTAAATCTATCAGCCTTGAACCGGAAATGTAGTAATTGTTCCAAAATAATTTCTATATAGAGTATCGGCGGGGACCTTAATTTTATTCGGAATACTCGTACCCATGGTATAACAAAACCAAACCTGTATCGTATTGTAGCCTTGTGTCGGCTGCTACGGTCGGGGAGATAGCAACTCCAGAATATTTTTTCAAAGTCCAAACACACCCGGTTATAGTATTATAACATATTCAATTTGTTATACCAAAGGTCGGAATATCTCAAAATTTAGAACACTTTTGGCATGTTGACCGCTACTCCGTCATCATAAATTAAAATGCTAAGATGTTAATGCACTTGTTAGATTCTCTTCATTTTGTCAATCTCATATGAGAGAGAGATGCATATTTTCTGAGTAACCCACATGAAGTACCCTATTATCGTGGGAAAATACTTGAAGCTTTTGTGAAAATTGCATTCACTAGTCAGGTTGAATTCTGTGAAAGATTTGCTGTGACATACACCTTTTATGCCAGCGTGTCGTAATGGCTGATTTAGGTTCCGACTATTGAAGACTTGATATCACATGATATACCACTCTACAAAGTATCAGCGCGAAAACAATCAAAGCAATAATAGCATTGGAATCACTCAAGGAATAACATTACACGATATTTTTAGGGATTTGTGTAGAACTCGGTACTAAGGACATAACACGGTACAGAGTTCAACACATGTCATTGGACAAGACACTTCCATTACTCAACAGAGCAAACTACAACATGGCGGCCCAACAGCCTTGCCATGCGAATCTTCTGCTTAGGAGTTCAACTAAACTGTTTAATGGTGTGTATCAGAGACCAACAACAATATTTTGGCTTTGTTTGGGTTAACACCGCTTTAAGGGTTATATTTCCTAAAAGCACTTCTTGAGCTCTAACATCAACTAAGCTGGGTTACTGGTGTGAATCAGAATCGCACAAACAATAATTTGGTTTGGTTGGGGTAAAAGCTGATTGAAGTATTTTGTGCCTAAACGGCACTTCTAAGTTCTGACATCAATGATTGCTGCGCATCAAAGACGTACAACTTCAATTATGGCTTGGATGGATGAAGCCCGCTTTAAGGAGTTTTGCCTAGTGGCTTGGATGGATGAAACCCGTTTTAAGGGGTTTTGCCTAGTGGCTTGGATGGATGAAGCCCGCTTTAATGAGTTTTGCCTAGTGGCTTGGATGGATGAAGCCCGCTTTAATGAGTTTTGCCTAGTGGTTTTGGTTGCTTTTGTTGGGAAAATGAGAATAAAGTGTCTTGCCTAAAAACACAACACGGCAGTCGACTCGGCCTGGTTTCCAGCACTCTAACTACTGAGCTGCCGTGCCTCTCTCAAGTGATTTGTATGCGTCAGAGAATGACAACAATATTTTTGTTTGGTTGGGTCAAGCCCGCTTTAAGTTATTTTGCCTAAAAGGCACTTCTGAGCGCTACAGCGCCTCTCTCAGCTGTGATTGGCCTACACCAGAGACACACAACAACATTTCTGGTTTGATTCAGTTAAGGATAGTATGAGGTGCTCTGACGTTCACCTGTATATTATGGTCTTCAAGTTTAAAATATTGGGATAACTAGAGAAAACTATGGACGATGTTTGGGATTAATTAGTCCCCAAATAGGAGGGCAGACTCTATACTTCAGCACAACACAGAGTAGAGCAAGCAAAATAAAAGAATAAGTTTGTAAAGTGAGAACAGCTTTAAGAACAGCTTTATTTTCTTCGAGAATATTCCATAATTTGAAGATGTGACATGATAGAAAAATCCTCTTTTTGTGGCTGAGAACGATAATATTGAGAAAACTTCCAACAGTAGTATTTGATCAAAAAATCATTGATTGTTGCCATTGACCATTAAATAGTCGATAATTCCAAATCTATTAACCATACACTATGTATATTTCCGACTGCCAGAGGAAAGCATTTAATTCAGACTTATAATTGTAATATTTGTTCATATTTATAATTTTAATGAATGTATCTTACGTTCTTATGTGGCTAATGACGAGGATTTGATAGTCCAGTTTCTCGCAAAGAGTAGTTTAGGTACAGAGGGGCCAGCGACATTACGTGGTCTGTGTTAGGTTTGGGAATTTGTTACAACATATAATTATTGTCTGGAGCATGAAATCACGCTATGAGTATTATTGTAGGACGAATAACATCTGAAGAGCAAGAAACTAATATAAAAATAGTGATCCGTCAAGATGAGACACAATTGTCTTGTTTAAAATGTATTATTCGTTTCCACCGTGATGGGATACAATATTTCAAGGTGCATCTCATATTGTAGTTTTCAATAACACCAGATGCTATGGAGGAACAAAAAGTAATAATAGAAATTAATTACTCAAAGCCTTCCATCATATTATTATTAAAACGTGGCATGTTTGAGGAAATCGCACATATAACTATAATCTAGTCCAAAGACCATTTTGCTCAAATGCTATTGAGCATTTTATATAAAATTATTCTCATATTCGCTCTCGAGTTTTGAGTAAAGAATGTTGATCGATATGCTGATAACAAATGTAACACCTTTTTTGAAAACAGATTTATGAACTAGAATCGTCTTTAATGTTACACGTAGTATGAAAATGGCGGCCACTAATTGTTAATCATCTTAAACTGAAAAATATAAGTTTAACTTATGTTGGAAAATATGTTTTAGTGTCGCATAGCAATGTGGGTAAATTAATAAATTTGATGTTAAATTTATGGGGATATATTTTTTACATGCGAGAAATACAGAAATGGAAAAAATAGTAAAAGTATTTCACCAATAAATTTCTATATTTAAATATTATGTATATAATATATGCTGCTTTATTTCACTGTAGAAGAGAATTAGCGCTTGGGATCCTTCAACTGATTCAAATAACTTCATTTGTAACCAAAATATAAAGTTTCGTAATCTGTCATTGAATTCAACTGGTCTAAAATAAGATAATAAGCTGTTCGCTATGAGACTTTGCCCCCATTTGATCACCGTGAGAACCCAGTATATTGGACAAATCCAATAAATATTTCCCCGTCAGCTCTGAACTTCTTTACCGTAAATCGTCTTCTTGTTTTAAAAACAATTATAACTTCATTGCAAACATCAACAATATTCTAATCTGCCCTCACTCTATTCCAAAAAGTGGGGAGTTAAATCCCAATACAGTCGTAAAAAGTATGTATTTCGTTAACAGGCAGTATTATTTGTGAAGGTCTATCCTAAAATGATCATTAAAGGCCCTGTTTTGCAAGCACATATCGGACGATCTTGAAATTTGTAGCGTTCTCTGCAAATATATACATTGTCAATGGAGAAATATCTTGATTGAAGTTGAGGATAACAACAGTCTTTCACAAGTAACAAGATGACTCTCAGGCAAATAATTCAAATTGTAACTTAATCTATTCCGTGGCTGTGTTCACAGCGACTGTTTTTGCATTTGTGTAAAACACAGGATACAAATGTTATCGCAACAGTATCATAAATCATAATGAAGTAGCTGGAGACACGTCGCGATAAATGACAGAGTGGGTGGTTCGTATTTGAAAAGATAATTATCAGCAATAACCACGTGTTTTCTTAGACACAAAGTCGCGTAATGGAAGTTGACAAAATTGATATCCATAGATCGATAGACTAATATATAGATGGTAATGTGTCAATCTGAAATAATTTTCTGGCTTGAATGCGGGACGCGTGTGCCACCGAAATTAAGTAATGCATTTATTAGCAAGGAGCGAACAAACGACCTTTCAGCCATCGGGTAGTACTGAATTGACTGTCGTTATTTGCATCTGCCTATCTGAAGCATATCAAGGTATTGCGTGTTATATGATATCCGTATGTAGAACACATTCTAATGCGTGTTATACGATATCCGTATGTAGAACACATTCTAATGATATCACATTGATGGTAATGCTGACCCGCATTGTGAAATACTCTTCCTTCCTTGTGCCTTATTACGAGTAGATAAGCTATCGGTTTCATCCAGCAGGAGCTGGAGACATACGGTTGGCAATGTTAACTTTTCTGATTAATTGTAATTTTCTTTCCGGAAGGAAAGGAATAGAGAAATTAGCATGCATCCCAATATATATCGAAGATTATATTTTTTATTGCTCAGTCTTACATACACATACGCGCGCAGCCTTGTTGGACAAAGTGTACGAATGTGGCCGTATCCCTGCATCAACATCAGATTTCACTCGGCATCGATGCACTGGGGTGTGTTGTTATATTTATCCCTTTTTCTGGGCTGCATCAAAGCAGATAACTCTGCATCCCGCATCGTGGGTGTATTGGATGAAAAAATCCTGCTACGTTCTGCAGTCGCACAGCAGAGATACATTTTCCTAGCAGAGAAATAAGATGTACTCTCTTTTTCCCTAGTGCATCATATTCACTCAGAAATAACGATGCACACAAAAGGGATTTTCAACTTGTCAGTTCCACAGCAACCGGTGTGTATTCTCATTTGCGTATAAATGAAAATACGATTCAGGATCTGTGCAATTTCACGTAAATACCTGCCAACATATGGTAGTTTCTTTTTTCCTCAGTAATGACAGCTATTATGCTGAACGATTCGCTGAAAGGGTTATTTCTCAACAGACAATCAAATTTGACTCACTTATGAGGCCCTCGTGTATACTAACTGATCGGTAGCGCGCGCCGCCCCAGAAAAGCAAACGTAAAGCAATCGTACCGGATCGGTGTCTTCACTTGGAAAACTTTTAATTGCATCCGAAAATTTCCTTTTGTAATTTTTTTTCTATTAAAATAGTGATTATACGTGTGTGTGTGTGTATGTGTGTGCGTGTGCGTGTGTGTGTGTTTCAGACTCGGGCTTCAGCCATCGTGGGGGATCGGCGAACGTTGATAGTAGGAAAAAATATGTATGATCCCTATACAATTCACGACCCTGTAACATTTCAGTTCTGTGATTGAATTTCCTAATTTGCAATTTCGGAGCAAGTCCCGTAATAAAATCTGGCATTTCATATACTGCCTATAATATGACTCGTTTTAGAAATATGCTTAGATTTTTTAGTCATCTATTTAAACAAAAATCTTTTACACAGTTTGAAGGAAATAGTAGGGCAGATTAGAACGTTTTCTTTATTAGACATCAAAATGTTGACATCTATTTATTCGAATTGATTTGCATGCTAGCAAAGCTGCTAATTTTGGAATATCGTCACTCTTTTCACTATTACGAGAGAGAGAGAGAGAGAGAGAGAGAGAGAGAGAGAGAGAGAGAGAGAGAGAGAGAGAGAGAGATGCAAACTTAATTAATGGGAAACAACCGACTATGGAAAAACGAGACAAAACGCTGTGAAAAGTGGGTTAAGAAATCGAATATTGAAAGGAAACCACCAAGGAAGATACAAGCTCTGTGTACGATGCTAGCCGTAAAACTGAAACTTACCAGAAAACCGACGTGTCACGTTGGCGTGTAAGGTGCTTTATCAGATATAGAAAGGGAGTTTAGACCATACGTGGGAGTAACGACTGAAAGAACAAAATTAACGTTATCTATAGAAGAATTTAATTCTTTAGGAACTCGGATATTTCTAGGAAAATGATTTGATTGATTGGTTGTTTGCTTTAGGTTTTTTTTATTTTATTTTTTGAGGGACGTTGTGTGTGTATGGGGGGGGGGGGGTAATGCGTATATTGGTCAGTCATTTTGTGTCTTCCCAAACCTGAGCAAGCGACTGGCACCCTCACTAAAAATATAAACACATTGTGAGTTTACACAAAATGGACTTTGCAGAAAATTGCTTATGGAATTTGCCTCTGATTATTTTATTTGAATGTGACAGTGTGTTTGTGTAATTCAGACTTTCAGTTAGAGTTCCTTGTTCCGAGAAATTAAAAACCGGGACTAATTTTGTCTATTTTATTTATTTTGTACCCAAATTACGGACATGAAACTAGCATTTTACCATAACGTTCTATGGTGCTTGCGATCGGTTTCCACTTTTTCCGCAATCTAAATAATTAAAAATCTTCGCAGATCGTTGATCATTTTTTTAACTTACGTTTCAAATGGTCTGGATAAACAAAGTTGCTAAGTTTGTTAGTGATCTATAGTTCCACCCGGTAGGCATCTAGGTAGATACATACACCTCATATCATGGCCTGGTCCTGATTTCATACAAGGTATTACTTTCTGAGTAATCTCAGTTCACATTTTACAAGCTGATTATTTGTAAACTACAATATGTTGTTCGTCCTTCAAGTTCGAAGATGACCATGACATCACTAATTGGTTTGGTTTCTGTATGTACGTGAGTCGCTGATCAGGCCAATTTGTACTTTGAACTGTCTGTAGCACACTGGACAGGAGATGCTTCTTGGGGTTGCTTGATCAATAGAGGACGTGCTGCAGTTCTGAGCTTTACGCTGCTCTCGCATCTGCACTGCCTCTGCAATTCTCCTCAGTTCAACGTCTGTAGCTCCAGTATAGATGAGACTGCGCCAGGTGGAGCGATTCTGTGCGAGATCTTCCCAAGACTCAGGGTCAATGTTGAAATGTTTCAAGGATGACTTGAAGGAATCTTTGAAGCGTTTCTTCTGACCACCCTGAGATCGCTTTAGAAGTTTTTCATTTAATTCCTGTCTGCGTAGGACTGAATCTCACCTGCCTTGTTGCTCAGCCATGAGTCTTGTAATTCTCTGAGTTTGCATTTGACAGTCCTTCTGATCTTGTTAAGGGATGCTTTCTTAGATAATGAAGTGCTGTCTTCTAAATAGGCCTTTTGTAGCTGATGTTTCTCATTCAGTAGTCTCTGTTTGGCAGCATCGTTCTCAGGGTTTTGGATGCAGATGAATACACAGAGTCTCTGAAGGATGCCCAGTTTTCTTCGACATTCTCGGAGTTGGCATCAATTGTTTTTAGTTGGCTGCACAGTTCTTTGACAAATGCCTGTTTCACATTCTTCTATTTCAATTTGGAGACATTTAGTTTTTTGGGCCTTGTGCTCGTCTGCTAGTCTGAATCTGGATACTGAGCTTGGAGACTATGAACCTGTGGTCAGTTCAGCATTCTGCACTTCTTTTGACCTTCGTGACTTGGACATCCTGCTTGTCTCTTCTCCAGTGCTTGAAGTGCGGGTACATCCAAGATGTCTTCTTGTGGTTTAGCAGGTGGACGGCTGTGTTGGTGATCGGAAAGTCGTGTTCAACACATTTCCTCAGTAGGAGGACTCCGCTGTTGTTGCATTTGCCAAATCCATTTTTGCCCATGACACCAGACCATGTCTGGCGATCTGTCCCAACTCTAGCATTGAAGTCACCAAGGATGATGAGCTTGTCTGCCTTCGGCACTTTCGCGATAAGAGACTCCAGGTCTTCATAAAATTTGTCTTTGATCTCATCTGGGTTGGTCATGGTGGGTCCATAGGCGCTGATGATAGTTGCATGTCTTTTTCCAGACAGTGGGGGTCTAATATGCATTAGTCTGTTAAACTACAATGCATTAGTCTGTTAAACTGCAATTCATTAGTCTATTAAACTACAATGCATTAGTCTGTTAAACTACAATGCATTAGTCTGTTAAACTACAATGCATTAGTCTATTAAACTACAATGCATTAGTCTGTTAAACTACAATGCATTAGTCTGTTAAACTACAATGCATTAGTCTGTTAAACTACAATGCATTAGTCTATTAAAGTATAATGCATTAGTCTGTTAAACTACAATGCATTAGTCTGTTAAACTACAATGCATTAGTCTATTAAAGTACAATGCATTAGTCTGTTAAACTACAATGCATTAGTCTGTTAAACTACAATAGGGTAACTGCATTAAAGCGGGGTTATGAAGCAAATTGGTTACTATGGGATTTGAATTAAGATACTAACTTTACGTTTTACTTTATGGAAATTTTACAGTGGGGCAAAATTTTGAGCTGAGACCCTATTCAAACTGAGAAATTTTTTTGAAAGCCAAGCCATTGATTACAAATTGGGTGTGTTAAAATTTCAGAAAACATTCCCCTCATAAAATTATATTAAAAGTAATAATTATGTAACAATTAAGTATTAATTAAATGTGTAGTATGCACTGAAGTATTAAACGACATTGGTATTGAGAAGATATAGAAAACGTTGAACACAAAAATAATAGCATATTGAAACATTTGAATGGGTTACTAACTTTTTTTTATAACTTTACGTACACATCCCCATTTTACATGTCATTCTAGTGCGTAGAAATTGATGGCAATTGGCTGTTTCATTAAAGGCCTGATACGGCTGTTTCTTTGAAGGCCTGATACGGCTATTTCTTTGAAGGCCTGATACGGCTGTTTCTTTGAAGGCCTGATACGGCTATTTCTTTGAAGGCCTGATACGGCTGTTTCTTGAAGGCCAGATACGGCTGTTTCTTTGAAGGCCAGATACGGCTATTTCTTTGAAGGCCAGATACGGCTGTTTCTTTGAAGGCCTGATACGGCTGTTTCTTTGAAGGCCAGATACGGCTATTTCTTTAAAGGCCTGATACGGCTGTTTCTTTGAAGGCCTGATACAGCTGTTTCTTTGAAAGCCTGATACGGCTATTTCTTTGAAGGCCTGATACGGCTGTTTCTTTGAAGGCCAGATTTGGCTATTTCTTTGAGGGATTGCTTTTTATCACTTCTCAGATAATAAACCTGCTCGTACATTGTCTTACTCGAGAAAATTCCTCAAGCAATTCTGACAAGATGAAAGGATACTTAATTTTTATTGGAAATTTTGCTCTAAGGCGATATTATTCAGAACATGGAATAGAAAGAACCATTCCAAATCATGATGTTACCTTTATTATATCTCAATCTTGTGTTGTATTTATTATTTCTTTCTACCTGCCAAAAACTCAGTCTAACAAAACTTAAATTTTAAATATTATACTACATTAATTTTTGAGGATGAATCCATTAAAAGGTTCCAGCATTTATACAGAATAATGATCCGGACTGCTTTGGTAAGATGAAAAACATCATTGTAAGTTTCTTTGAGTATCCTCTTTAAATACTTCTATAGATCAAAAGGCTAAAATAATGCGCCGCTTGGTTGACTGAAGTTTGGAAATAAATCTGTAGCTATGTCTTGGTCGAAATTTGTTAAATTATCCATATTAGAGGACAAAACGAATCGGTGGTCAGCGAAATTACACAGTCATCTAATTATCGATAGCGTGTTGATGGAGCAAAAATATATTGATCGGAACAAGGAAAGACACGAGGTGTCAACTCAGTGTGAATGTCGCAAAGTAAAGTGCTTACATATATCGAAAGTGTATTTATTGCCGATTTCATGGTACGTTACTTGTGCAAGAAAAGAATATTCTTTATAAAATGTTACTACAGATATATAGTTAATTACTTTTGAGAATCGTTTCTCAAGCCACATAAGAAATGACATAACACTGTTATTATGTGCATGTACATATATACATTTATTGACGCCATCGTTTAGATCATGTGTTTCTCAATTACTAAGAGGAAATGGACAGAAAGCTGAGACTTTATGTTCATACTTGCGAAAACCATTGTATGCTTATATTTTATCATGAATAATATCCACATGATGAAAACAATCTCTTTTAATGAAGCCTGCATTTACATGAATCAGCTGAAAGATGAATCAAGTTCTACGATTTATAAAAAATGAAGAGCACACATACATATTTACTTTATTTATTTTATCTCTTTGATATCAATAAACTGATGATCAGGATTTTACTTATCAAAATGATTAGTTTAGTGTCAATTTATGTATTACCCCCGCGATCAATAAACTCGAACGGGTCTGGACAAATGTTGTAACAACGTCCTCTCCTTCAACGAATGAACATGCTAGACTACAGCCTTTCTCTCAGATAAATTATCGTTTGAACCCACTCCACCCCTAAGATGCTTTTGAGTTATAATTTGAACAAAAAATAGGTGATTTCTAAGATCTTGACTTTGAGCTGAATAATTAGTACAATAAAAAAGATGTTTGTCTATGTCTCATGGAAATTGTTCCTGTGTGCTCCGTGCTGTTGCTGACGGAAAGAAAGACCTAGCAGTACTCGTGAATCAACAGTTATATGAGTAGTACGTATGTGCATGCCTTAGAGATTTACAAGGGTAATCTCTCTTTAAATAATTCAGGTGCATATTATTTAATATTTTATGCATGTTAACATGTTTGGAGTATTTTCCTTCATGTAGTACATTCTGTCCACGAAGTTTAAGATATTTTTCAGAAGCATATTTTAGCAGCCCCGCTAAAGGGTTCTAGCGGAAGCTTTTCCAACTTTTCAGCATCAGGCAATGTGCAACCATTCAATACACTGCTTGCATATTCGACAATTGGCCTAAATAGAACACATACGATGAAGATACAGTTTTATCTTTCAAAGAGTATTTTCATTTTTGGAAGTGAAGGTAAAACCTTCTGACACTATGAGCTATTTAAATTGACCAAATGCTGTTAGGAAATTAATACGATCCAACATGATTATATGACTGTGCAAAAGCTTGTTTAGTATTATTGTTCTGTCATTTAAGCGCATAATTTCAAGGTTTTCCCGCTGATTACGTTTCAGAGTCACTGTTTGGACAATTGTATCAAGAGCATGATTCATTACCATTTTAATTTCTGCCAGGTATGGAGACGAATAATGAAGAGAAGAATATTCAATAAAACGATGCATTACAAAATAATACCATTATATACGTATATATATATATATGTGCATGTGCATACACATGTATGCATGTGTGCGAGTGCATATATATGTGTATGTGTGTAAGTGTATATATGGGTATAGGTATGCATATAGGTGCATATATACGTATGCATGATGTGCTGTGTATGTATACGTACATGTGCGTGTGGTTGTGTCTATAAGTATATACATAATACGAAATATTGTTTTTCATAATGTACAATTTACGTTATGTTTTACATTATACGATAGTAATGCACATCCCGTTTTATCATATATCTGTTTGTACCCTAAAACGTTTAATAGCTACTCTATACACACACTGCCACCTGATATATATATATATATATATATATATATATATATATATATATATATATATATATATATATATATATATATATATATATATATACGCATTACGTTGCTCTCGTATGCAGCTTGCGTGTGGCCTGAAATTTCAATACCAAATAAGGGCTGTGTTCCGTTCTGTTCTATATAAAATTAAACAGAGAGAGAAGTGGAAAACCCATCAGAAAACATTTGAATATGACAACAGTTTATAATCGAACAATCATACAAATGTATAGTTATAGATCTAATTCCTTCATGAATCTCATTGATATCTATCAAAATGCAAGATGTAATAGTGTATGATATATGATAGTGAATTCCTAATTGTCACTCGTTGTTTTCATTTAAATAAGTATATTGAAACCAAGCATGAATATTAGCACATATAACGTATTGATGTAATCTTAAAATTACACATCGCTGCCAAACTCTAATAAAAACTCTGGAAAGTTACATAAAATGTATGTGTCAGTTTTTTTATGCTGATTAAAACGGTGATAGTTTCCAACAACTGAGCGATTACAACTATTCTATGGCAATGTTTAGTTTTTGTGCATTCATTTCAAATCAATAACTACATAAAATCGATGTTTAAACGAAAATTGGTAGATTTTTAAAAAATCTGAATAATCGTTGGTCAGTTTCATCAATGTTAGTTATATTTTCAGATTAAATGTAAACAATGATTGCCTGAAAAAGATTAAGCATTAAACAGAAACAAATGCGCGAACAAATATGAGGGTTTGGCAACGATAAAAAATGCAATGCCTCAATAAACTGACCCATGAAAATTAACATATGTTTCATTTTCTTTTATAAACTATAGTTCCAAGATCATTGCAAACTTTTTCAGCGTATGAATCTCGCATGATGTACCTTGAAGTAACATCCCTATTGAGAGAGAGAGAAAGAGAGAGAGAAAGTGGAAAATCCATTCGAAAACAATTGAAAGTGACAACAACTTGTAATTGAAGAATTGAAAAACTCTAATTGTCTGCCAACAGGTGTCAGACATATGTTGAATACTTTAAATTCAAATGACTGCTGACTAGTCTGGTCTCGATTTACACTTGAATGATATCAAATCACACTTGGAGTGTTAGTCCGATAAAGTATCCCCCAAAACTGTGTTGATACTGATGGACGATTTGTTGGTCGGATGTCACCTGTTCTTTGATATGTGCAATTTTGCTACACACAAATATTTCCGGAACTCACCCACATACAGTTTAGACACTTACCGGTATTTAGTAACAGCCGTATGTCGCCACGAAATTCAAAATGGTCACATGACACAGGGCTGTGTTATTCCACGTGGATTTACAAGTCGTCAAACATAGGATTGGATCCGGAAATATTCTGTACATAACGCCAAAAGGACCCTGCAACATACGGTAGCTCAATAGACGCGAGAAATACCAGCAAGTGTCCAAAATGTAGACCGATATATTGCAGACAGATCTGTCTGTAAATCATTCCTCGATTCTATAGAGATATCATCCCCACACATGTATCAGTATCAACGTGGATTTGGGGGTTGCGGGAGGGGGATGCTATATTGGACTATTGGAGTGTTAACATTGTCTAACCTTGAACGTGGATATTGATACATCCGGGTAGTTTTAGCTATGAAAAAAGTG
Organism: Margaritifera margaritifera; assembly: GCA_029931535.1. NCBI lineage: Eukaryota > Metazoa > Mollusca > Bivalvia > Unionida > Margaritiferidae > Margaritifera > Margaritifera margaritifera. Next base: position 1,387,673 of record JAQPZY010001510.1, read on the forward strand.
ATTATTTCAAAAGTTTCATCTTCCCACCATTTTCATCACAAGTCAGCGACATAATCAAAGGTCTGGGATCTTTGTTAACTGACGTAATCATTTGAATGAACTACTTGATTCTGAGCTGTAAATAAGTATATTTAATCTTTAATGTTAAAGTTTTTATACATCAAATATGACACATTCAGCTGTTGTTCTATCAAAATTGTTTGCTTAGTTTTGATGGTGATTCAAACAAGTCATGTTAGATTTCAATAGAAAATGCTGAAACAAATTCTCTTTCAAATTCAGTGCAGATATATTACCCTTTGGTTATATATTCCTCTCATGACTTACTATGAAAATGAATTGCATGGGATGATCCAGTATATTTCCTCTTACTGGACATTGCCAAGCACTTATTAGGCTTGAAAACTCGCCCCGTTTTATCTCAGTCTCGCTCACAATAACCCCAAAGTACAAACACTATAATCAATAACTGTAAAGCCACTGGGAACACCTTATTGTTCGGGATGTAGTAAAGACAATGATACAGCAACACAAATCATCATAAATTATTAGAAACATACCTGTTCTTGGAGGACAACTGGTATATCTTACAAAATTAGTAGACGACAAGAAAGAGAAAAAAGCCGGCCAAATTTTCTCTTGCATAATTAACAATGATGGTATGACTGGTTAGAGCAAAGATTTATCTGTAGAAAGACTCGGGATGGCTTTCATCACACATCTACTAATAAGAAGGAAATTTGTACGGGGTTTTCAAATTTGTGTTTTTGCTGGGGTCACGTCTGGATAGTCTAATAATATAGAAAGGAAATCAAGATTCAAAATATATTTCCGTTTTATAATAATAATCTTTATACTTCTTGTAACATACGCCACCGGCCCAGATTACATACATGTATGAACAATATGGTACAACCACGAAACATAACAATTCTAGGACTAACACATTGACTCTCTAACTTTTATAGATGTTGCTAAATTATGTAGGATATTAATATTATTATTGATTCTCTGCATACAGTTATAAAACTTTGTGTGATTTGCATTACAATAAACGTACAAAGGTAAATAGTCATTTCTCAAATTATTACACATGGGACATTTAACAACAAAGTGAAACTCATCTTCTATATCTGAACAAGAAGGGTACAGTTTTTCAACATAGGGGATATTTTTTATACCTACCTATATTTACCATTATAGGAAAGGTTTCATTTCTGAACATACATAGTAAGCAAACACTGTACGAAGAGTTTAAAGAATCTATATTGTATTGACAACTCAAATCGTTTCTGATCTTAATATAAAATCGTATTCTATCCATTGAATTTATATCTCCATTTTGTTCTTATAGAAAAATATCTTTGCATTGTTGTTTACATATAATGAAAAAGACGTTCTCATCACCTACCCGTTGATTAACCCAAACTTCTGCCATTCCGTATGAAAACAGTAGATTCTTAATTTTATTTACCCAACAATCACAGTGTTTGCCCCATGTCAATAGTAGGTTATAGCTTTGTTTGGGGAATCTATCATGAATCATCTTTAATAATTTGAAAGTTCAAAGTTTAATAATAATAATAATAATAATAATAATAATAAGGGCTTTATTTATAGAGGGTGACACTATTAGTTTTGTGGAACTAATATACCTTGTGGTCTTATGTTATTTACATATTTACATGAATGTTCATAGACTCATTAAATCTCTCTCTCTCTCTCTCTCTCTCTCTCTCTCTCTCTCTCTCTCACGTATGTTCTCCGGTTAAAATGAAAGCATATTTCCAAGTAAAATATAATTAATGCATTTTTTTCATTTTTTTTTATATCTTTTTTATTTTTATTTTATTTTACATTTTTGGTCGTGGGAGTGGTTACATATGATGATAATCAAAATAAAGTCATATTCATTACATTTGTATGTGACCACAATATGTTAAGAAGTATAAATTAGACCATATTAAAACTGGGTTATTTACAACATTATTTAATCATTATAGTTAGGCAATATCAATGAAGGCGGAGGTGTTCATATGTAATATGGGTACAAGTCGCGTAATAACCAGATAACTTTGCTATTCATCCAATTTATCAGATAATAGTGAAATGAATTTATTATTGAACTTGCCCTTGTTTCCTTTGGAGTACTGTTCTAAATGACTGAACCTGAGCAGTGAAAACTGTTTTATGAAAAGCTCTTTGTTCGATTTTGGAACAAGTAAATGGTTGACTGAAAAAGACCTTAAATTAGGTTTGTTGCCTTGCTCTCTCACATTAAATAACTTTTGCATATACACTGGAGCTGTGTTATTCAAAATTTTGCACAGAAGTGTTTGCCTTTTTTTAGGAAAATTATTTCGTTAACTGTTAGAATGTTCATATTATTCATTTTATATTGCATGTACTCAGTGTTATCAATGATAAGTATGCATGTTCCTTTTGTAGCGGAATAATGTGTGTATATTCCAATCAGACGTGTTTCCCCTGACAACAGACGTGTTTCCCCTGAATACAGCTTTTATAGTACATTTTCCTATGTTTCACTGATCAATATGGTTAAATTTTGTATAACAACCACAACAAAGAATGTATTTTTCTACATACAGCCTGGATATGTTCATTCCATTGCAAATTGTTGTCAACAATTACTCCCAGAAATTTGTCCTGGGCTACAATTTGTCGACATGTATCATTCAATATAAGACATAAAGTACCATTTACTTGGTTTGCTATCCTTTGTTTAGTATTGATCATTAAAACCTTGTTTTTTTTTTAGTATTTATCTTCATGACATTTTCCTTACGCCAGGAATCTAATTTATCCAGAGCCATTTGTAAAGATACCTCTAGGTCTGACTTGGATTATTTAAAATCAGACAAGTGTTGTGTCGTCAGCATACAGATCAGTGGATGAAATGTCAATTTTTAAAGGCTAATCAATAATGAACAGAAGAAAAAGTATAAACCCATGTGGTACTCTTCTTCAGAAAGGTTCTCGTTAACTACGACACATTGTGGTCTATTTGAAAGGTAGGATGCAAACATTTGTGTTGCTGCTGCATCACATTTATATATCTTCAATTTATTCACAAGAATATTGTTGTCTACAAGGTCGAATGCCTTTCTTCGGTCAGCAAATGTTGCTTCCACTAACTTTTCCTGGACAAGTACTGTAATCCTTTTCTCTACTACTGTCTTATACGAATGAGTTTCCCTGAACCCGGGTTTGATTTTGGTGAAGCATATTGTTGGATGAAAAGTACGTCATAAAACAACCATGAACATGTTTTTCGAGAAGTTTAGACAGAGTGGGTAAGATATAGGTCTGTAGTTACAGATATCTTCTTTGTTACATGGTTTATGAATGGGAGTAACGTTTACTATTTTCTATGTTTTGGGGAAAACTGACGATGATATGCTCAAATTACATATATACTAATAACTTATATTGTCAAATATTGCAGCAGCAGCAGCCCTCAAGATAATACATAATAATTTCATTGTAATGTTGGTAGATATTTTCCTATATTGCCATGTAGTAGGTCGTTACTAGTATGAATTAAAACAGAATACAGAGACTAATGGACAGAGGAAAATGTAAGAAAGAAGTTCGTCATTTTGTAACATTTTGTCAGTTTACACTTTTTTCTATCAAAATCAGGAGATTCTGAAACTTTTAGTTAGAGGCGGTGTTCCTTTCATAGATAGAAAATTAATTATGAGTACAAATTTTGTTCATACAGATTCAGCTATGAGCAGTTGTTGCTTTATTGTAGTGTAATGATAAGAACGCCATCGTTGGCAAACGGACCTTATTTTAATTAGGAATAACAAATTCCCATTGCCAGCAACAAAATAATTGTCTTTTAGTACAAACAAACAAAATTTCCACAAGAGACGACTTTTCAGTGATTTTGGAGAGGAATTAAAGTCTGGCGTGATCCCCCGATATATATATATATATATATATCAAAAGAAGATACAAAATGGGTAAACAAATGCTATGAATGTGATGGAACAAGTCAGAAAAACAGTGGAAACTGCATTAGGAACAATCAATCGGAATTCAAAATGAAACCTCTTGTTCTTGCATAAAAATTGTAAATATGTAGTCACTAGATCCGTATCATCAGTCAAAATGGTATCAAAATATAAAGTAGAATTAAAACTGGTGGTAAAGGGCCAAGTGTACTAATTCTGCTTCAGGAATCTCACTATGCCTCAGAGAGCATCTGTGTATAAAGAAGAGAGAGAGAGAGAGAGAGAGAGTTCATAGTCTATATGCCTGCTAGCCATATTTGTGCCCATTTTTCCAAACCAATTTCCAGTCAACATATGGGTTTTTAAAATTTCATCAAATATATTTTTGTAGTCCTCTTCTTGTAAGACAGAGTTATTAAGCTTGCATATTCTTCGTCGACATTTCTTCCTGTTCTCGATTTAAAAAACTAAACTAGTTGCTGCGGGGTCTAATATTTTATCTCTATTCTATCTACCCTGAGCAATTCCATAATTCCATAATTCCATATGTTTAAGTATACTCAGCTTTTTCTCTTTAACTTTGTATTTACATCTATTCGCTTATTATTGTTTATAAAATCTCGTACTTGCTTACTAGTCAACTAAGTAATAAATATATGTGTGTAAAATCATCACTTTTATCTCTTTATTTTTCATCCTATTATTAGATTTTCGACAGAGTATTGGTGCACATACTTACTTGGTTTTTTCATAAATTTAAATTTTTCTTCTATTGTAGTTAGTTGGTACATATACATATATCATATGCAATCCATTTAGTGTTATATGTATTAGATGGTACATATACATATATCATATGCAATCCATTTAGTGTTATATGTATTAGATGGTACATATACATATATCATATGCAATCCATTTAGTGTTATATGTATTAGATGGTACATATACATATATCATATGCAATCCATTTAGTGTTATATGTATTAGATGGTACATATACATATATCATATGCAATCCATTTAGTGTTATATGTATTAGATGGTACATATACATATATCATATGCAATCCATTTAGTGTTATATGTATTAGATGGTACATATACATATATCATATGCAATCCATTTAGTGTTATATGTATTAGATGGTACATATACATATATCATATGCAATCCATTTAGTGCTATATGTATTAGATGGAACATTTAAATGTATCATATGCAATCCATTTAGTGCTATATGTATTAGTCTTTCAATGAAGTATTCATCTGCCATGATAGCTTAAAGATCCCTTTTTATTACCGTTGTAACTCCGGTACGTGTTTCATTTCTACTATTATTATACATAACTATTGCATTTAGTGTTTCATTTATACTATTATTATACATAACTATTGCATTTAGTGTTTCATTTCTACTATTATTATACATAACTATTGCATTTAGTGTTTCATTTCTACTATTAATTATAAATAACTATTGCATTTAGTGTTTCTTCAATTTGATAAATCACGATTAGTTTCTGAAGAGAGCATTTCTTGCAAAAAGGTTATGTCCGAATTCCTTGTTATTTCTAACAGTTTTTTTAAAAATTATTTTCTTATCATCTAGTTCATTTGTGTTTATGGACATACTACGAAGGTCTATTCATCCTATGATGTCTCATTTGTACTATTACAGTCAGAATATTTTCTCTATGCTTTTCCATCTTGTTATTTTGCTATTTTAAAGCGCATTTCTATTTTCTTCTTTTCGGTTTTGATGATAGTGACTTTGCATTTGTTGTGATTGTTGATTTCTTTTGCTGGTTCTGCTGTGGTAGTGGTGGTTTCGATGCTGGTTTGTGTGTGTGTGTGTTGTTGTTGTTTTATCTGTCTATATTGTTGAATGGTTATCCTTCTTCTTTCTAACTATTCCTGTTTTTTTGTTCCCAACTATGGAAGCTTTCAATCTTGACAATTATTAACGCATATGTTCTGTCCTCAGATCATCACAAAGGGCTGCTCCTTATCCATTATATTGATTGACCGCCTTGGTACATGTATTTATGTCACTTAAATTACTAACGAATAAACAAACAACATGATGCCCAGATATGAGCAATACAGTTTGGGACTACAGGGTGAGCACATACGAAATTGTAGGCCACATTTGGTGGTTACAGTAAAATGGATTGGGACGGAAATAATCAGGAAAAGACGACCCTGTCGCTGTCCCCTAGCTGGATCTGCCTCTGAGTAACACATCGAATATAAAGTATTATACGCACACAAGTACCAAAAGATATTAAAATTTTTGATGATATAAGGATCATCGTCCACTGAAACAATCATCTTAACGGACTACACGTATTTAAACATTATGAAAAAATCAAAAGTTTATATGTCATCACAACCTAATGAAATCGACGGCAATACAAGTTTTAACATAATTTTTATTCTGACTTCTATGACGAACCTTCCCATACTTGATGTACTTTAATATTCACGAGAAAAGCCCACAAGCAATCCTAGACAGATATAAGGCAATATAAGGATCATTGAAACTTTTTGCACTGGGATGATCTTGGTTAGAATATGAAATAGAAAGAACTATTCTTTCGAATTATGAAACTTGATTATTTTCTTTTTGCTTAATCTTTAACCGTATTTGATAGTGTACTATATATTGTTATATACCAATGTGTTTCTGCTGACGTAATAACTATTCAGTCGAATAAAGCTTCATTATCATACTACATTGTGTGATTCGAGCTTCTATCTATTTGAAAGTTCCAAGGTTCCATTATTTATTCAGAATAATGATACAAGGTTCCATTATTTATACAGAATAATGATACAGGGTTCCATTATTTATACAGAATAATGATACAAGGCTATTTTGGTGAAAAGAAATACAGTCCAACTTCACAAGACCAAAACCTCTGTAAACCGAAATCTCTTTGAAACCAAATCATGTTACTGATACCAAAGTTTTCTTGTTTAAATTTCAATAAACGTTAACTCAGTAAACCAAAATCCCTGAACTCTGAAAATCGAATAAAAATTTCAGTTCTAGATGCCAATTTGAGACTAAAATGAACCCCGTAAAACCAAAACTAAGTAAGAATATTTGGCAATCCAATTGTCCTTAAATAGTTGTAAAGCTATTCAGTGTAAAATAGTAACAAACATATCACATACATTTATGTTGAAAATTGACTGACTATTGACGTTTTGTCAAAACATAAAATATTTATTTGTATGCAAGAGGCAGACCTACCAACTTTCTGACAGTGGTGGTGGTGGGGAGGGGGTGAGAATCAAAAGGTGGGTCTTGTGGTCCCAAGCGAGGTCAGTGTGCGCAACCCATGTAAGTGACGTTGTACAATTGACCATACGTTACCTAGACGTACAGGCCCATAGAAAATGATTGGAATTTTAAATTTGAATAAAAAAAATACTTGTTTTCTTTGAAGAATTGAATACACTTTGAAGCAAAACACGTTGGTAGACTTAGCATATTCATATATCATCACCAATTTGTCTCTCTCTCATACACACAAACATACACACACATGCACATACACACAATCGCACAGATATTAAATACAACTATAAATGTGTTCACAGATACCCAACCACAGTGTCCAAAATGACCTGAACACAAGCACTAACTAAAGCGTGACGGACGGACAGATGGACATGGGTAATGTTATATTCCCTACAACTGTTGTGCTGAGGCATACAATACACATGGTTTCTGTCTTTAAAAATCATTACCAAACAAAATCAGAACTCAGCATCCACTTTCCCATCATTTATGATTTAGTCATGAATTAGTCCTAATTGTCACCATTTGTTGGACGGTGGAGTACATCATTTACTTATAGATGCAGACATTGCTGCTGTCAATAGTCCCTTGGAGGGTTGGAATGTGATTCAAGTTTTATTAGTGTTAATCCTTACACTCATTAAAGACTGGATGGTACTGTTGTTCAAACTTCCCTAAAGATTTTCTAAGCACTTAAAATTATCTTGCTGCATCCGCATTGCTCTGAAAGAGTATTAAACATGCAATGGCCACATTTGTTATCATGTCAAATCTGGGCATTCATGATGGTAGATGACACCTGCGTGTCGACATTTTCCCTTCGAAAAGGAATCGCACACTCCCACTGCTCCTAACATTACCATTCGAACTACCGAACAAAAATCACGCTTTATATTTTCATGACTTCATTAGTCTTATGCACGGCAATGAAGTGTAATAGCTATCGTTTCTTCAACATGCATTTCTGATTTACTTAACCTCCAACGAATGAGTTGTTCCACTTCGTGTACGTTACCTATGCAAATTAGCCTAATGGGCTCTCCCACAGCGATGCTCAAAGGACAAGCTATACAAATCACCCGGGCTATTGTCAATCAATTAAGTAATCTGTGACATACTCGAGCTATTGTCAATCAATTAAGTAATCTGTGACATACTCGGGCTATTGTCAATCAATTAAGTAATCTGTGACATACTCGGGCTATTGTCAATCAATTAAGTAATCTGTGACATACCTGGGCTATTGTCAATCAATTAAGTAATCTGTAACATACCCGGGCTATTGTCAAGCAATTAAGTAACCTGTGACATACTGGTTGTTTATCTCTTATCGTCTTACGGGTTACGAGCATATATTGAGGTGTAAAAAAGCTCGCTTTCTCTCTCTCAGTTAGATTTAATTAAATTGTATTTTTATAAACACCATGGTGTTTGGTGTAAGGGATGGGGTCGAAATCGTGTTTTTCGTGTGACACACCGTGAAATGCTTGGTATTTAAGTAGAAATTATTTGTATATATATATATATATATATATATATATATATATATATATATATATATATGTATATATATATTGTTTGTGGGTTTTGGGGGGGGGTTGGGAGGGGGGCGTTTTTTCCCCCCGAAAGTGCAATGTTCTTTCTCGATAGTTGATGTCCATCACGCGGATTTTTATCGTGTTGTATTGGAATTTGAAGTATGAAGAGGACATCTGATCAGATATCTTTTTCAGGTAAAGCTAGTGAACCAACAACTTCTCACAACCGAAAATTTCAGATGATCCGGATGGATTATGGTCTTTACGGGTTTTATTCGATGTACATTATTTTAAATGACTTCGAAGTATCATCATTGAGTACTTACTAAGATCGAAAAGGTGAATTAATATGCGGCCTGGCAAACTGAAGCTTGGAAATAAATATTAAACTAAGTCTTAAAGTGTGTAAAGATTGTCCATATTAGCGGGCAAAATGAATTTGTGGCAGGCAAAATTGCACCATCATCCAATTAACGAATGTGGAACAAATGTATATTGATTAGAACAGGAAAGACATAAGGCGTGTTTCAGCTCAGTGTGAATTACATGAAGGAAAGTGCTTACTGATGTCAGATTGGTATTTATTATCGATTTCATCCTGATACGTTGTTTTTATTGGAAGAGAATAACCTCCATAAACTGTTACATATATAGCGATATTGCCTTCAAATGTTTCACAGGCAGGTATATATATATATATATATATATATATATATATATATATATATATATATATATATATATATATATATATATATATATATATATATAAATGTTTCCCGATGGCCAAAATTAGCAAAAATTAATTAAATAAATATGAAATGAAATATGATGATGAATGTGAACATGGGAAGAGCAGATAAGAGAAACGTTGAGTGTATAAAAGACATTTTGGGATAACTTACAAACATTTACATAAATGAGTAAAATACACAAAGAGACAGAGAGAGAAGTAGGCTATTATTTTGAACTCTGAAAAAAAATTCTGTTTCGTTATGTCACTAACATTTCATGTAAAACATACTAGCTAGGAAAGTTTGACCACGTTGCCTGGCAGCGATTTTTAAAATTCCGATTGACCATTTTTTCTAACAAATTCTCTTGCACATTCAGTGCTGATATATAATGCAGATATATAACCCTTTTATCGCGTCACTGGGAACATCTTTTTGTTGTGAAGGTAGTAAAGACTATGACACACAGACATAAACCATTACCAACTTATGATACATCTGTTCGTGCATGACAAATGACAAATCGTTCAAAATTAGTAGGTAAGAGGAAGCGAAAGCAAACCCACTTTACTCCTGTTAAATTATCGACAATTTGATGGGGACTAGACCAAAGATTTATAGATAATGACTCAAGATTTCACCACATAGCTACTAATGATACAGAAATTTGTGTAGGATTATTAAATTGATGCTTTTAGTGGGGTCACATCTTGACAGTCTAATCACGTCTGACGGCAATGAGTGTTAATCGTGGATTTTGCCTTAAAATAATTTTTCGTTTAATACACTTCTCATGTTGAATTGATTTTTTTTGTGTACGCCTCTACTAATAAAACTCAAGGGAAAAAACTGATAATTCTCGACAAACAAAATGAAAAAGGAAAATCCTAATATTATTATTATAATTATTATTATTATTACAATCATAATATATTTAAAATATGACTTAATTGGCGAGTTTTTCTCATAACTTGAAATGTATTGGGAAATCTTTCAGTAACAAAGATATATTTTAAGATTGCTTGTTAATATATTGATGCTACCGTCTGCAAAACGGTGTTTAAGCAATTAAGGAAAATTCAAATCCCATTGGCAACGACCATAACAAATCTTTAGATACATACAAGCCAAAATTCTCCAATTACAGATTATTTATTGATTTCGGAAATAAATTTTGACCTTCGCACTGATCGCCGGAAAAAGAACAGAATCAATGTGTGAGAAATATATTGAATGTGGATGAAAAAGCCGAACGAAAACTGCTCGGTGAACTACCAATCGATAAACAGGAGAAACCCTGTTACGTTTCACATGCAGTCTAATTGAAGCCGCTGGATCCATATCATCATTGTTATCCATTTATGTTTGGAATGCACATATTATGTCCAGGATATAATTGAAAAGATTCAGGATTTTCTCAAAGAAAAATAGGCTTCAATATCAACATCTTTAGTATTTTATATGGAGTTTAAAGAAATGATAAAGAGCTGGAACCGGTTTCAGTAAAATTCTCAAAATGTCTCCTCAGACGGATATCTTCCGGTATCTTGCTTATCATACTTTAGACTACAGTAATGGAGGTAAAGATAGCGGAAAGGATACAAAATCAATTTTATTTTCAAAATTAAACACATTGCAGCCTTTCTGTTCTTGAAAAAGAGTTGAGGAATGTCTCTGTTCTTGAAAGAGAGTTGAAGAATGTCTCCGATTTGATGAAATCTTCAAAATTTTCTTAGAGATAAGGCAAGACTTCTTTACTGAAAATGAACAATTTTTATGAATTTGTTAATCCCTAATCCCTGGTGAACCTTTTGTGAAACAAATTGTTACCAACCAAGCAATAAGAAAGGCATTCAAAGATCTCAAATCGAAGAAGAAATGTTGAGATATTTGGTGATTAGGGGCCCTGAACAATCCAGTATTAATATTGTTACAACAAAGCATTTGTTTGCATGCAGATTTGCTAAAATACTTCCATCTATTGATATATATTTATAAATTCTATACGATTAATATGACATCGAGAAAATTAAATTTTTTCTTTACAACAAATCAAGTAAGATAGAAAAAATGTAGAAGTCTCCGTAAGGTATTCATAGTCCATATAAATATTTTTTTTGTCGTTTTTGTTAGAATTTTAAAAAAATTTTTTTTTATATAAACTAAATTATGTAGGAATGATATTCATATGACTCTCTCTCTCTCCTTTTCTATGTAAACCGTACATAATGAATAGAAACATACCCGCTGGTTTGATATTCTAAAATGTATGTGTACCTCTGTGTTCAACTAACTTTACAATGTGAACTTTTTCATCGGAAAATGAAGGCCAAAAGAGAAGTTTCAATGCATATGCATCAGCGGCTTTGCAACGTTTATGACACAGCGAGACAAAAATGATCAGACATTGACCTTTATCTGGGGAAACGAAATTGTATCATAAGCATTTTCAAGAACATTGACAACCGAAGATGAATGAACCAATCTGAAGATAATACACCACAAGCATGCATCAGTGATGCAGATCATGCTCAAAAGATGTTTTCCTATTTCGACCTTAACTGGCCATGAAAATAAACATGAATACAATATTATGGATAAAGTAGCGTTTTACGGCATCTCAACCCAATAGTGGCCGTATAGTGTATGTATTAAAAGAAAAAGAAGAAAAAAAAACAACAAACTTTGTGCAGTTATATATGTGTGTGTGTATGTGTGTTTTTATCAATCTATGTATACAGTATGTAAATTTAAGCGACAGCTACCGCGACATATTGTAAGCAATTTTGCTTTTTAGGACACACCCAAGTAGTTGTATGGGCCACTTGGGGACATACGAGAATTAACATTAGCCCATAGGTTTACATGGGTCGGCCACTTGAGGGTCATACGGGAAATCCTATGTTAAAATTGTCCATAGGTTTAACATGGGGATGGTATTATTGGGTGAAAAGTATTTATAGGGTTAAACGGGAATGGTAATGATAAACTTTTTATCTACTATCCAACACATCACATGTACTATCCAGCAACATGTTTTTGATTACTATCCAAACACACCTTACAATCCAGCAACTGCTTTTTGATAACTATCCAAACACACTATCCATACTATCCATCAACTGCTTTTTAATTATTATCCAAACACACACACCTACTATCCAACGAAAAGGGTAGGAGTCTTTATACACGCAGCCTACATACATACACACAAACATACTATCACACACAAGTAGAGCCATACAGGAATTAACATTAGCCCCTAGGTTTACTCGGAAATGACACTATAGAGCCAAACGGAAAATCCTATGTTAACTTGGGGATTGTTATAGGCCGTTTCTATGTCGAAAAATTTACAGAGCCGTACGAGAAATGTAATGTTAAATCTTTTTTTATTATCATCTAACACACACGTTTACTATCCACCCCCACCCCCCTACTAACCAACACCCACTTTTTGAGTACTATTCAGCACTGCTTTTTTATATACTATCCAAAATCCACTTTTTGATTACTATCCAACACACACAATACTATCCAACACCCACTTTGTGATTACTAACCAACACCCATCTTTTGATTACTATCCAATATACACCCTACTATCCAACACCCACTTTTTATTACTATCCAACACCCTCTTTTTGATATACTATCCCAAATCCACTTTTTGATTACTATCCAACACACACCCTACTATCCAACACCCACATTTTAATATACTATCCAACACCCGCTTTTTTATATATTATACAACACTCACCTTTTAATTACTATCCAACATGCTGCGGGAGTGATCAAGACTCCCAACACTTGATAACCAACGCAAATGGTAGGAGTGCATTAGAGACATTAATCTTACATACACACAAACCTACTATCACATACGAGTGGTAGGATGTAAAAGAAGGGGAAGAAATATGCGCACACTATCAAACATAAGCAAGGGTGGATGGCAAATCTGGCTAACGCACAGCAAACATTCCTCTGATTCGGTACGCAGACGTGAAAGAAAACATGACCAAGATCGATAGAAAGAAATGTGAAAGGGCATGTCAATACAATTTGTTTTAAATCACAAAAAACAAGACAAAACCATTTTTTTCAAAACATCAACATGATTAATAATAATAATAAGCTTCTCTAGCTCAAAACAGGAATTTTGTTCATTTTTATTTATTTAGTTATTTTTGTCCCTCCCATTTCTTTTCTCCCTATGTTCTCAACTTTCTACACAATGTTTGATACATTTTAATGGACAATTTCTCCTTTTGACTTCTTTCTTTACATAATTTAGATTTTTTATCATTAAAACTTAATATCATCATCCATATATTCATATACATTTACAGTCTTTGTATCGTACAAGGAGAAGAAAATTATAATCCATTTGTTTTAATTCTAATCTTTTACTTTATATATTGAGCCTCTTGTAATCCCCAACAACAAATTTATGAAATAAAATATGTTTAATCTAAAATAGAGGTACAAAACTGACGAAGTTTTAAACATGAAAGTATTTACAAGGTTGACAACGTTGTGGAATCAACCTTGACTTCCAATGATCTAAGACACTGTCATTTTGCCACCGATGCACACTACGCTTCTGAGCTAAAGAAAAGAGATAGCCATAATGTTCACAAAACCATCTTTCTATGTTATCATTTCTGAGTATTCATGCATGATCAAACCAAGTCACTAAATGTTCTAACGGAAATCCAAGACTGCGTTGATGAAGAAAATACACACAATATTGTCCACACACCATAGAATCTGATTCTTGTAATCTCACATTATTGAATCCAGTAGATACAGTATTTTTTTCTCATAAAGTCAATGAGGTCGTCTTCCAGCGGAGGTACTCCATAAGAATGAAAATATTCAACACTGAGATCGTCGGGAACGTAGACGGTTACCCAATGGGTTCCTAGTCGATGACTGTCGTCTGTGTTGATACCATAGGCGTCAACATCTTTATAGTTTCGATGGGGAAGTTCATCTTTAGCACACACCACAGGATTCCAAGAAGCTTTGTACGAACTGTGAGTCAGCAGGTTATGATGTTCCCAGGTATCCATTCTTTTTCTTTGTTTTTTTTTTTCCACAGGTAATAATAACTCATGAGTTCACACCTGACCTTTTCCTTGAAAAGTTCTGTTAAGTATTTCGACGAGCAACGGGTAGTCTCCGTACTCTATTGCAATAGAGCTTCGATGCGTTTCATCTCCAGAGAAGTCAATGGAGGTAAAGGAATGGTCACGCAAGTCTTTATACCAATTTCTCAAAATGTTTTCTTCTGAGATGAGAGTCCATGCCTCTTCCAGATACTCTTCTAGCTTTTCTTCCTGACTCATCATCAAACATTTGACATCCATGACAATGTTCTCTGGTAAGGTTGATGATTTTTTCAGTCAAGTCAGTAGCAAAACAGGAGTCTATATGTTGTTTTTGTTCTAGTCATCTTGATATCATTCTGTATTTTTGTCTTCTTGTTCTAGATCAAAAACATCCTCATCGCCTATCTCCATAGGTACTTCGTTTCCATTTTTTTCTCATACTCTAGGAACCCTTTTCTCAAACTGTAGATTTTCAGAGTATTGTCAAATTCTGCATACAAGATGATGTTCACTGTGTTTGCCAGAGCTATTGCAAACTTAAATTCCACTCGTCGAACAGGTTACTTGGCTGTCGTTCTGCTCAACATTTGACTGATGTAAAACTTCCACATGGCGCACATAAACTCTAACTTCTTCGATGATGGTTTTGTACTCGCTAGCATTTGCCATAAAATGGAACACGGTACTACTTCGATTCAGTCTCAGGCGTATATCCACTTCATTCAACAAATACTTGTCTTGTAGTCACATGTCCAAATGCAAACGATACATCAATTCTAAACTTCTTCCTTATTTGATTTTGTTTCGATGGTCGTTAAATCCAACATTGTGGTCTGCATCATCATCTATAATCAACGCTGTGTCATTGAACTTGTCCAAAGTGTCAGGTTTGCATACCACGCAAGCATCCAGATGAGTGTTCCTGGCTTCTTTTCCGTACGTCAAGAGATTTTCCAGGTACGCTCAGTAAGGGTAAGTATCCATGCTGCTGTTCACCAGTTTGATATTCAAGTAGAAATCCACTTCGCTGAACAATGAATGCATGAAGTTGTTGACGCGAGCTACTCTAGCATCGGTGTCTGAATTGGTGTTGTCCACTTTGTCCACTTTGAGAACTTCGACTTTCAGGTACAAGTAACTGTTATTCAAATCAAAGTAGTCTTCGGTTTGTCCTTTGATTTCAAATTCTATAGGGGCTGAGGTAGTCAAAGACGACACAGGATGAAATTATACCCATTGGGATTCTTACATCGTCATCATCGTTGGTTGCATGGCAAACAGATCGAGTTCTGACTTTGAACATTCGCAAGAATTTCGGTGCATCATTTCTTTCCTATCGGTTCAATTAATAATCAAATACCGTCAAATTCTCTGACTGCTCCTGTTCTTCTTTTCTTATTCATTTTCTGAACGTGTTTATGTGATCTGAAGGGGTTTCAACGTCTCTTTCTGCCTAGTCCTTGATGTGACGTAGAAGAAGAAGTAATGCCTTATCCAGAAGTGTAATGCGAATTTATGGAGATGTCTTGGCGATCCAAAAGGTCTTCTCCACTTTGAAGCACACATTGTTCCCTGCTCTCGTGAAGGCTTCTTTAGGACTTTGTTTGTCGCTGATGACGTTTTGAAGAAATACCTTTCCTTGCGTCAAAGCTGCATCTTTTAAGCATGCAGTCCTCGAGTCACCATCGGTTTCAAGATGGGTGCTACCGCATGAAGAGCCGATTGAAACATATCTCCTAAACCACGTCCTCGTTGTCGAGCGACTCCTTGGTACTCATGATACATCTGGGGTTCTTTTTACAATTCACTGGAGAATCGTTATCGAAAATGTAGTTTCACCGCCAGTTTTCCTTTTGAGAATAGAATAGCTTGTCCAAGATCTCCTTTTAAACTAATGTTGACACTGTCAAAATACGATCTACAGACAGGAAGATAATGAGGATGTACAAATTCACGGTGAACGTGATACCTGTTACCACCTTCCTCGTAAGCAGCGATGGCAGACTCCACTTTGAAAGGAATACTCTTAGCAATAGATCGGCTGTGTTTCCCAAGACGTTGTACTCGACCACATCAGAGTACACAAACACTAAACTTAGTCCTTCGTTCAGTCTGACAGGTTAGCGAAAATACTTGTAGAATCGATCAATGTAAACGTCTTTCATAGGAGCGAGAGCAGTGTATCCAAAGTAAACCGAGAGAAAAAGCAATGGACATTAATTCTGACGTCAGAAAAATGCATTTTAAGACGTTGGGTAATTGTATCGTTCTCAATAGAATACTTTTGTGAGCTTTTTCCAGGGCTTTGCCAAACTGATCGTTGAAATTAGTTGCAATCGTTTCGAGCATTAAAATAATAGCCAACAGGAATTCTCATGGTCAACTGAGGATTGACTGATGATACCTTTTTGGATTCGCAATAACCAGGATCACTTTTGTCCAACTGTTCTTGAACTTGTTTGTTCAGGATATCAGCGATGAAAGTGTTTTGACTTTCTTTGATATTTGAGGCTTGCGTAGGATGAATGAGTTCTACCAAAGCTACTTCCCAATGAGCTTAGTGATCCAAATGTATGGATTGAGGTAATTTGGTTGTGAAACAACATACTGTATTGTTGGGAAATATACCCATAGAACTGTCACTCGGTAATTGGTTATTCATAGTTCATAGTTCGATGGATCTGGAGAATGATTGTTTTAATGTTGTGACTGGAAGAGTTGTGTGGTGGTGACTGGCATTGACCGCATGGCTACCATTGTTGTTGTTGTTGTTGATACTGGCAGTAGTATATTTCAAGGAAAGATTGGGAAGAAAATAACCAATACAACTGCTGAGTAAAATTACTCACAATTGTTTGTCTCCTTGTTGCAAACTCAGATTCCAATAGCTGCTCCGATGACACAATACACCACAAAGATTTGACAGAAAAAGACAATTTGACTTTTAGGGATACGTTCTCCACACCACACTCACAAAGGTTGTTTTTGTAGTTCTTGAAGAGAGGAACTCTGAGAAGGAGAGGTAACTGCTGCGTTTAAGGGCATAGTGGCCACTTCTTCTTTTTATTGTCGATGACTTGTGAAGCGGCAATCCAAGAATCGCAAATATTTGGATATGCTTTCCAACGAACTTACACTTCTTGAAGTCGACGTTTGCTCACTTTACGTGTTCTTTCACCGAGAATGATTTCGATATCGTAGACGTCGTCTTATTTTCTGCTCACTCGTTGTAAGTCAGGCAAGTAAAATGTTCCTTTAACACTTCTCTGTTCATGTCTTCAAATTTATAGAAGGGAGGATCACGTCCACGCACTTGTCCAGTGACACGCAACAATTCGGTTGTCCAGTTAGGTAAATAACCTTTGTCAAAAGTGAGTTTGGTTTTTTCCAATGCGGTGTGTAACACTTCTTTCTTTTTGGTTGTGGGTGACGTTCCAAACAATCGATCAAACACCATCACTTCATTTTCATGGATCACTTTTTCGGGTGCACATCCGATGCTAGGATGGTACAATTGATTGTAAGCTTTGATGAGGCGTGGTAACACGTCCATCTATTTGAAAGTCTATTGATGTGTACAATGTTTCTACATGCTTTCTTTCAAAGCTCTTTGAATACGTTCCACGACACTTGCTTTAGTTTCAGAATTTTCTGTGGTGAAAAAATGGAAGTGTCTTTACTTCAATTCTTTTTGAAAAGCATTATTTAAAAATTCAGTGCCTTTATATGTTTGCTATTGTAGAGGGTGACGACCATTTTGTTTCAAAGCCAGTTTTAAAGCTCGCACAAACTCTAAATATGTTTTAGAAGTTAAACTAACTACCCAAGCTGATTTTGAAAATACGCCAATGGCACAAAACAAATATTTTGTATTCACGAATGTACGCTGCCAAATGAAAGACATGAGCTAAATCTGCTTACCATTTAATTTCTTCTCGTCTGGGAGTAGGGGACGGTGTCAGCAAGGAGGTTGCGATCTTATTAGGTATTATGGCAGACGGAGTTTGAAACACTTCTCTTGCGTCTTATTCTTCTTCCATCCCTGTGGCTGTGTTTGTCTTGGTGGATTTTTCTTCCTTTTCATGACAGTCTTGAAATCTCTCAGAGTAGGTTTAGCTGTTTCATCTAAAGTTTTCTGGTGAAACAGTTGAAACCGTTGCAATAATTGTCCGTAGCGTTGCGATTTTTCTGTTTCTGACAAATCGGTTCGATCCATCAACGATCGTAATTTCTTGTTGTAACTGTGACATCTCAGTGAGATTAGGTTTAGGACGTAAATGATGTATCCGTTGTTTGTACCAGCGAGTGAGTTTCATCCATCGTCTGCGTGGAACTAAATTGAGTTTTCATCCTTCCATAAGATCCAAAGGTACAAGTGTGATGTCTTTCCACAAAATGGTGCCCTTTTTATCTTGTTCCATCTCATCTCACGACTCCTCCTAAAAGTAGTCCAGCAATCGACCCTAACAAAGGAGCATACACTTTTAACAACGGTCCTATAAGCACGGGTAGAAATCCTCCTCGTTGAAGGAGAATTGTTTTTTTGTTTTTACTGATGGGTATTTTCTTTCTCACCATTTGCTGAAGAATGTTCCAATGTTTTCCGAATAGCTGTTTTTGTATCTTGGATACACGGTATCGATGATTTCTTTAGGTGCATTTTGAATGATTTGTTTTCGCATCGAAGGATTGGATTTCGTCAGTACTGACAAAACATCCCAATGTTTAGCTAAACGAGGAGGGAGTCCCTTTCTTTTCCCTTTTTTTTTGGAGGAAGGTTGAGTTTTGGGACGATGATGAGGATGGTGTGCACTTCTTGGTGACAACGTTTGTTTCAGGAGCAAAAACACTCAAGTGAATCTTATCACACACTTCCTTTTTATACTGGAATTCGTCTCCACTGATAGTCGGCACGTCGTATCAACTACCTTATGGGCACCACTCGACGATGATGTGTTTTCAAGGGACTAAATCGTGACAGTCCTTGTTTGGATAGACCCGTCTGTCTTGTATTTTTGTTTTAGGCCGCCTTTTTTTTTTTTTTTTTTTTTTAGCTGCAGCAGCAGTTACAAGTTACAAGAGATGTAGAAGAAGACGTCGTCGGCGAAATAGAAGTTCCTTTAGAAATGGGTTTTCATTTTTTCATCAAATTAGGAAACACTGATCTTAAATCTACTTTTGACGTGCATCATCATGAACGGCGAAGAAGAAGTAGAAGTGACAGATGAAGACACCGTCAACGAGTGGCGTAGCTTTCTGGAATACGTGCGCGTCCAGGCAGTAGTACCTCTCTTTCTGGCAGGAGATATTTTTTTCTTGGGGCTTTTCTTTTCTTGCGAGAGGGTAAATTTGCTGCGCCACCACTCTTCTTTTTGGTCTGCCGTCTTTTTGGGGATTTGGCTTTTTTGTTTTAGCTTCGACATTAATGTTCCATTTTAAAAGGAAACGATAAATGACACTACCTAAAGATCCACTTCCATTAGGTTTCAAAATGATTTGTTTTTTGGTTTGAGTATCGATTCTTGGATCTGTCAGTTGTGACAACGCTATTTTATGTTTTTAAAAAAAGCGTTTGGTTTGATGGGGTATGTAAATGATGCCTTGAAGTAACTGACGTGCTGTCAAAGTAAACCATCACAACACTTCTGTTTTATAGTTTTTTTTCCAGACAGACGCCAAAGGTGAAGTGTAAATGACAGGACCTCCTTCTTGACACCAATTGTAAAACAAATTGAGGCGCAATCTCAAATAATCAGGAGTGGTCGGTTTTGAATCGATGCGTAAATACGCATGAGGTGTTTGAGTGGCATTATCTTGTTCCAAATCGACACACCCTTCTCTTAAAGGTAAAAAGAGATGCTGTATCCAAATATTGAAAACACAGTCATCTTCCAAAAATAAAAATACGGACACTTTTAGGTATCACATTAACGTCTGGATCGAAAGAAAGACAAACGAAGCTAAATTAACATCGTACATCTGTAGGATGTACGATGAAACTTGAGATGAAGTAAATGGTAACTTGACAGCAATACTGAATAAGTCATCCAGTTTTCTTAATTACTGATCCTGATTTATACTA
This sequence comes from Margaritifera margaritifera, assembly GCA_029931535.1. NCBI lineage: Eukaryota > Metazoa > Mollusca > Bivalvia > Unionida > Margaritiferidae > Margaritifera > Margaritifera margaritifera. The sequence goes on from JAQPZY010001510.1 coordinate 1,408,441, forward strand.
AATGTCATGCTCATGTTGGCGTGTGAACAGCTTATCTAAAAATATGGTGCTATCCGTATCACCAAGCTAATCGAGTAGTTTTTGCTCTAACACATTTAAAGAACTAAATGGTCATTAGATCAAACTGTTGAAAATATTTTCAATGGAGGAGATATTTTCTAGTAATATCCACACCCAACATACTAAATATTTTAGGAACAAAAATATCGGTTAATAAACTCTTGCGGTAAAATCACTGAGTGATAGTTGGTAAAATTAATTCTTCATTGTGACATTTGGAAAATTCGCATGCATGATGTTTTAAATATTTTCTTGCACTCAGCACACATAAGGAAATGCTATCTGTCGTTTGTAGTATGAACTATTGCGAGTAAACGGATAATCTCCAGATATGAATAATGTATAAAATTTTAATGTTTTGGTACATAAAGTAATAGAATCAATTAAGATTTTTTTATTGATAGATTTGTATTCTCGAAACATGTACACTTTCTGAAAATTTAATCATTTGCTTAAGTTTTTTTCAGTTTCCTCTGTACTACAATCTCTCTCTCTCTCTCTCTCTCAGACACACACATACACATACACACATACACTTATGAATTTGGATGTATTTCTCTCTGTGTCTCTGTCCCTCAAGGCTGACTACACTTTGGGATTTTTCTGCATAGTGCAAAATTGTCCCGGATTGCCAGGTTAATATTATTTTTGAGCCGAACCACTATCAAGGTGATAAGACATTATTATATAGGCCTCGTCAAACAAAGAAAAAATATTCCAGCCCATCAATTATACAGTTTTATTTATATGTACATATTGCTTCTTATAAAAACTACGCATAGTGTAATTCCAACCTAGGCTTTACATTAACAATATAGTTTGTACCAAAATTGTCCTTGAGAATCATGGATAAAATTTCACGGGTTACTTTCGACTTATCTATAAGTATTCTGCTGACGTTTCAATTTAGTTAATCTAAATCTGATTTACTGGAGCATGGTGGATTTCGGACATTCTTTTGGTCACGCAATGACTGGAGTACTCACGGTACTAACTCAGCTTCCATAGTAAACCTATAAAATGCCATGATATTACAAATTCAATAATTTTACATTTCTGAATGCTCATGATCAAACCTATATTTATCAGAACCGACATACCCTAATGACGGCTTCTGAATAGAGAAAACCATATGAGCCGCTGCAATTTCTGGATATACATGTTTGAAACATGTGTTTTCAATTTCGCACTACTCATTAGTGCTAATCAGGTGCTAATTTCAGTAATGAGTTTTCCAAACTCCAGTCTGTAATAGGACTGAAATTGCATCAATAAAACCTTGTCTCTAGTTTGTTCAACTAGGAAAAGCTCTCACAAGATTCTCTTTACTAAAATCTTACTTTCATTACCAACCAATCCTGGCCAGCCAAACCCATATATACTCTATTTTATCTTCACCTATTTTTGACCGGTTCCGCTTCTTAGATATAATTAGTACAGTGAGTCCTGCAGGCATCCAATTTGGCATGGGCGATAAGCAAACAAGAAAAAATATGTAGAAAAGAACATATATAATACAAAATAATAGTCACGAAAAAAACGGAGAAAATAATCCAATAAAGAGACGGAATGGGCTATGGTTTGTGCTTGTTTTTAATATTAGGACAGGCAACATTTATATCTGGAGCTGATAGAAAGCCACTAAACCAGTATCCTGCTGAAGTAGAGTGCAGAAGAATAAATGAAATATTGATACTAAAATAGGGTGAAAAACTATGGGCAATCAATCGCAATTTGGGCTGCAGGCCAGTGCTCTTGCAATTTAATGGCTTCAGTTTTTGTTAGACATTTATATAAACCATACTTGGCCAAGAGCTCTGTGAACCAAAAGAAGATATAAAAAAATCGAGTTATATATTTTGCGTAAATTAATGATAATATTCCAAAATACATAAATCATATTGAAACGCATGATAGGGCGTCAATAATCAAATCAGAAACGATATTTGTTTTTTCAAATATAGGGAAAATAGAAATAGCGTGTGTATAAAACAAAATATAAATATGACAGCTTGATTTAGTTAGATAAATAGATGAATATCCACAAAATAAAATATGACCTGCCCATATTTTTTATTCTGTAGCAGAGAATAATAGAATTTGTGTTGGGGTAGACACTGACACGAGAATATCCAAATCAAAGGGCTACACTATTTGTCTTTTGCAAGGCTCTTCCAAACAAAATATATAGATGATGTGATTCCGAGACTGGGATTCTCTCCTCTTGATGCTTTCCCTTACATTGAATGTTTTGTTACATCCATTTGTATTTTAAAGTGAATAGAAAAAATGTTTAATGAGACAGACGAACCGGGACAATCTGATTGGTTTGCTTTGGTGGGGTTTAACGCCATTTTTGGCATATGATAGGCTATGCATGGCGGCCAGTATATTTTGGTGGAGGAAGAACCAGAGAAAACCCCGGAAAGAACCACCGACCCACGGGAAGCTCTGAATGATGAAAGAATAGTAAGGATCGCAAAACTGCGATACTTTACTGTCGCACGGGTGCGCACGCCCCTCGCAGCTCATATTATTCCAAAATATGGCCATGTCTGAAGGCTGTTTTGACTCCAGGGTCAGCTAAACGTCAGTACATTGTATGTGCGCATTAATACACGAGTACGTTCACTGGATCCTATATTTTATCTATTATCGCAGATTGAAATCCCATCAAAAGCAAGGTGTAACAACCAGACTATGTAAGGCTGTTCAGATGCGCTTCATTTTGACGTTATTGCTATAGTATGACGTCTGCTGTGTCCTATCTTGTAACGTCGTCAGTCCAGTGCTACGTCTCTGCAAGTAAAGAAATTCTGACATTTTCCTCCTACATAATGGGTAAAAATCTTCACATTCTGCTCTAAAGACATTGTGGAGAGAAGATCACAGAAAAGGCAATATGAATTGAGTGTGATACAGTTATCAAAGCCTACGGCAGACTGAGAATGTGTGGCTCCTGATTCAGGCGACCAGACATCCATCGTTACTCATGGATCTCAAACGACGGTTGGACCTGCAAAGAAATTGATCACATACTTGTAAACGGCAAGTGGAAGGCAGTCGCAAACTGCCGGTTCTTCCGCTCGTTTGAATTTGAATCAGACCACTGACCTGTCGTTGCTGCCATGTCGACCAAACTGAAGTGCTGCCGAAAGAAATTCATAAAATCCGTGAGATAAGGCATTACCAAACTGAAAGAACCCTATGTGGCGCATGGGTACGCAGTCGAAATTCGAAACCGCTTTGCAGGGCTTTCTGAGGATGAGGGACACTGCTGGGAGTGTTTGTTTGATGCAATGAATGACACTGCCAAATTACATCTGAGTCAAGCAAAGAGTGTAAAAAAATCTGGATCTGAAACAAAACACTGGATGTTATTGTGTCCAGAAGAGCTGCCAGACTCGAAGGTAACTTAGCAGCCTATCACAATCTCAACACGATCCGGATCAACAGTTAGCATTTAATAAGAAAAACTGGACTGATAGCAAAGCTATAGATACAGAGGAGGTCTTCGCCAGAGGCTATATCAGGGACGCATTTGCTAAGTGCAGGCCATTTTTTGGATCACCTCCCAGCCCTATTGAAATTTCGGCGGGTCAGATTTTATTCGATAGCAAGCAGAAACTAGAGCTATGACAAGAACATCACTCCCAGCTGCTTAACAGACCTCCCGCCACTCTATCTCAGGAGCTTGAGGGTGTCGCAAAACTAGCCACACAAGTCCATAGCATGAATGTTGGTCCACCAAAGAAGATCGAGGTAGCTGTAGCACCTAAGACATTGAAAAATAGGAAAGCAGCCGGGATTTGTGGCATCACGAGCGAAATGCAGAAAGCAGGAGGCGAGGGACGCATAGCGTGTGTGACCAGGGTTTTGCGTTCTGTATGGGAAACGGGTGATATTCCAGATGATTGGAAAATAGGTATTATCCTGCTTTTCTACAAATACAAGATCAGCAAGCGGGACTGAAACAATTACCGCAGCTTTATCCTGTTATATGTGTCGGGAAAGACTTTCGCCACTATCCTCTTAATTATAATGAAGAACCGTTTACTGGAACTGCGCAGGAAAGAACAGATTGACTTTACACCAGGAAGGTTAACCCTTGACCGCATCTATAAGCTCAACACGTTGATATTTTCCTGCCACCAGTAGAAGGGACAGCTGGGTACAACCATAGGTGATCACGTCTATTAGTAACTATGCCGACGAGGTCGCTCCTGCTGTCTGAGATGGTACAGATCTTACTGCTAAGCCTGGACATCATGCAGGACAAAGCAAAACTTTAGGTCCCGAGATCAACTGGAGTAAGACCAAAATCCAAACGACCAGCACACAAGCCATCACAACAGGAAAAACACCACAGGGTAACGAGATTGAGCCACTGGACTCGTTTACGTATTTGGGCTGCTTACTCCACAGTCAGGTAGTAGCGAACCGGAAATCAGACGCCGAATCGAAATAGCTTGTAGCTGTATGAAAACAACGTATAAATAAGTCTGGCGCTCAAAGGTCAGACTTGTTACAAAGCATACATCCTACCAGTCTTGCTGTACGGAGTGGATACATGGACGATTACAGCGGCGATGGCTACGAAGCTTAATACGTTTGATTAATGGTCCCTCCGCAGTATCCTCCGTGTCACACGCATCCAACATATCACGAACTCAGAGATCAGACATAGAACGAAGCAACTGCAGGTCACAAATATCATCAGGTCTAGACGCTTGCATCTCTTTGGTCACATTGCCAGAAAACCTCCTCGATATGGATCACAATCGTGCACTTGAAGCTGCAATTGGCAAACTAGCGCGGGGGTGGAAGCGCCCAATGGGAAGGTCAAGGAGCACCTGGCTCCGAATGGTGGAGCAGGACCTTAAGGAGTTCAACATCACACTGCACACACGATGGCAAAAGGCACAAGATCGTATCTACTGTTGCCAATCCACAACAATGCTGCCTCAGGCGGCACGCTGATGACGACGGTTTTCTCCAGGTGGCATTTAAGCACCAAATTTTACATCGTTGTTGCAGTGGTCTTAATCCTTCTAAAGGGAGGTAACTCACTGTAAGGAGTAAAATAGAGTGTATATTTGGCAGGCACCTGAACCAGACAGTTACAGTTGAAGGGTTGCTTCTTCCTTTTTCTTTTTTCTTTTTGTTGTCTTCAGAAGACAATAATGACACTTCAAGACTGGTATATCATTTTCTCAGTGCCAGCCGTCTACATTGATTACTTTTCTTACCCATTCGCTCTTCAAAGACAAAAATGTAATATTCTAATGCACATCACTAATTTGCCTTAATTGCAACCATGAATTGTGGACATTGTGCGGTCACTAAAAGTTGCGTCTTAACATTGTATGACGTCATCAAACAGTCACGGACAATTGGTCTGAGATACATAGGTGAGGAAATGGGTGTCTTCTACATAAGACAGCAGAGTACTCAAGAGGGCTTTGAGGATTTAAGAATAGAAAATGTTATTTAAAGATTAAAGACTTCGCGAAAACAACAATCAAAGTGACAGGTCTACCAAGGTTAATGCCACCATAAGATAAATAAACTCGTATCATCTTAGACCGCATCCATATCACAATCTCATAAAAATTAGGAGATTGTGATATTAATGTAGTCTAAGATGATGCAGAAGCAGGTTATCAGTTTTGAAACTGTGTTTGCGCCCACTACGGATATTTTTATTGAAGTAGATTATTATGTTGTGTTGTCTCACATACAAATATATTTCTTTTTCATCTATCTGAATATGCTACATGTCTGTACCTAATTATCACATATATAGACCTTGATACTGATATTACAGTGGATCAAGACTATAAAAGCAGTTCCGTGAAGACTATAACTACTTGAATAGCTTAGTGTATATCTTTGTGGCACACATGGACGTACGCCAACATCTTCTAACTGCTTTACAAACAAACGGTATACCAGACAGATAGACCAGAACGGTATACCAGACAGATAATCCAGAACGGTATACCAGACAGACAGATCAAAACGGTATACCAGACAGATAGACCAGAAGAAGTCGAACGAAAGTAGGCAAAATTTGGTAAAAATGAAATAGTTGCAAGGTGATATATTCAAATATTATCCGCTGTGTATTGGTCCCTTATGAAAGATAAAAACATAACTGAAAGAAATAGTAGTTATTTGAGTACATGTCACAATTGATTTGGAGATATTTTTGTGCATATCTGTTACACGAAAAGTCATAAATTATCTAGTCCGGTTGTAACATATAGAATACCCCCAGTCACATAGTATAGGTCTGATACAAGATGCGTGTATGAGATCCTCAACTCAAAGGAAATTCTTTTATTTTATGATTTATCACGCTTTTGCTTGAAAAGCTATACTGATGTTGGAGTAAACAGAGCCTGAGCATACAACCAAAAATCAATCTCAGCAGACGCAATCTAATTGCATCCATCTACCACACAGGGAGGAACTTAATACATGACTTTGATATCCTACAGTTCACTTGCTGCTTGTTGATAGTGAAATCAATTTGTCATAATCATGCATCTTGCATTGCGTTCCTACCTCTACTTTGTTCTTCAAATAAGCTGTCTCTAAAGGATATCTATAAGGCTTATTCTAGTTTTTGTTAACATAATTGATTTCCACGGCATGATATAACTATTAAAAAGTGTCATTAAAAACAAACCAACATATGTATATCTAAGCACATAAGCAGGCCCGGCCATATAAACGAACAAGGCGGTCGCCTAGGGTGCCAGGCTTTAAGGGGTGCCAAATTAGACGGAATTTAATTTTTTTGGCATAGTTCGCCTACGGCGCCAAAAACAATTGGGCCCGCCCCGCACACAAGGTTTATTTCGTGCCAATAAGTTTCGGCAAATGATCTGGCTCAGTTTTTCCACCCCGTGATCAATGGGAACAGAGCTTGATTTATATGATGAAACAGAAAGAAAATTCCTTTAGAAAGATGTTTAGGTGATACTTGTGTTACAACTGTGCAGCGTGTGTTACCCGTTTGCCATCATCTCTAAAAAATTAAAAATAGCATTATCTTTTTTTCATAGCCGTCAATGCAAACCTGAACCTCGTAACCCAAACCTACCGGATTTGCCGCGTCAGAACTCTAAGACCAGGCGGCTTGAATGAGGTAGAATAGAACCGAATAAATAAAATAGTTCTCTGGACTATGGCTACCGGTGGAATCATACAAGAATCTGGGTCATAACGAGATGAATAAGTGATGGAGTAGGGCCAGGGCCGAGGGGTCTTTGTGTTTTAGATATAACAACGGAGAAAACTTGCCAGAACTGCGTCCCGTATCGCTGCCGTGTTCAAGCGTCCATTCTAACAAATACAGAAAGCTAGGACAGACATGACTTACATCGAAGGATTGGTCGGTAATAGGGTCAAACAGTATTTTGCCATCTTTTCTATTAACAATTGTAGAGGAAAGGCGTAAAATCATATATTTTATCATAATTGTTCAAATGTTTTGTCTTTCCTTAGCTTCTTTAGGTATAACAAATATAAACGCAAACTGCTGCTTTTCTATTATTTATATACATTGACAAGGCCGAAATAAGTTAACCTTTAGTTAACAAAATGTAGATCAATATACAATAAAGGCTGCACGAAAATAAATTTGTAAACTTCAATTCATAAAGATTTGTTGTGTTTACCTTTTTATTTCATAAATACAAATAATTGGGGAGAATCTCACCAAGATTTCAGACGAATGCATCCATTTTGGAAGACTGAAAACGTCACAGCATAGTTACAGACATAGTACACACATGGAGAAATGACCTTTGCTTCCTTTTTAATAGTGTCGCGAGACGCGCGTTGTTCGGTGTGACCAAGAAAAGGTCAATATAATATAGAAACTACATATCAATATCTTTGAAAAGTATATATTCAAAATGTCTCAAACAAAATGACATTTTACAAGGTAAACAGCTGTTTTAAGTTGTAATATTACGATCTCTCATGTTCACATGTGCTTCGAATGTGTTGCCCTAGTTAGTTGAACAGGGTCAAGGACTTAATGTGACTCTTTCAAACATAAACAGTTCGGCAACCTCTGACAATATAATGTGAAATATAGTAGACATTATTTATTATTTGCCTTATTGTTTCCCGGATATGGACATAACGTATGCAGCGTTGTTAACAAAATTGATATGGGAAAATCAAAATCTAATCTATAGAAAGTAAATTTTACTAATTGCTCTTGTTTGTCAACTCTTAATATACATTTCCTGTACAATGTATTCTTTAGCAGGATAAAAGGGAAATAAAATTAACATTGACTGATAGGGCCTGTTTCTGTTGAGTAATTTTGGTATAAAACCTCTCGGCAATTACATTCATTACGCGTTTGATTGTTGTAAAGACAATTTATATCTCCAAGGGTCGAGAATTCGATACACGACCAGACCAGCACAGATCGGCTGCGTCGTTGTTACCTTGGGAAAAACACTTAGCTCCCATTTACTGGGCATGATATACACAAATAAACTGCCTAAAGTGCCATTAAAAACCAACCAACATTAACAACTATATCAAATACTGTCAAACCTCTCTTTAAGACCAGCAGCATTAGCAACTACTAGTATATCAAATACTGCCAAACCTCACTTTAAGACCAGCAGCATTATTAACTATATCAAATACTGTCAAACCACCCTTTAAGACAAGCAGCATTAATAACTATATTAAATACTGTCAAATCTCTATTTAAGACCGGCAGCATTAAAAACTATATCAAATACTGTCAAACCTCCCTTTAAGACAGCAGCATTAACAACTATATCAAATACTGTCAAACCTCTCTTTAAGACCAGCAGCATTAATAATTATATCAAATACTGTCAAACCTCCCTTTAAGACCAGCAGCATTAGCAACTACTAATATATCAAATACTGTCAAATCTCTCTTTAAGACCGGCAGCATTAATAACTATATCAAATACTGTCAAACCTCCCTTTAAGATCAGCAGCATTAATAACTATATCAAATGCTGTCAAATCTCTCTTTAAGACCAGCAGCACTAATAACTATATCAAATACTGTCAAAACTCCCTTTAAGACCAGCAGCATTAATGCAACTATATCAAATACTGTCAAATCTCTCTCTAAGACCAGCAGCATTAGCGACTACTGTCAAACCTCTCTTTAAGACCAAAATCATTAGCAACTACTAGTATATCAAATACTGTCAAATCTCTCTTTAAGACCAGCAGCATTAATAACTATATCAAATACTGTCAAAGCTCCTATAAAAATCAGCAGCATTAATAACTATATCAAATACTGTCAAACCTCTCTTTAAGACTGGCAGCATTAACAACTATATCAAATACTGTCAAACCTCCCTTTAAGACCGGCAGCATTAATAATTATATCAAATACTGTCAAACCTCTCTTTAAGGCCAGCAGCATTAGCAACTACTAGTATATCAAATACTGTCAAAGCTCCTACAAAAATCAGCAGCATTAACAATTATATCAAATATTGTCAAAGCTCCCTTTAGGTTCAGCAGCATTAATAACTATATCAAATACTGTCAAACCTCCCTTTAAGACCAGCAGCATTAATAACTATATCAAATACTGTCAAACCTCTCTTTAAGACCAGCAGCAATTATAACTATATCAAATACTGTCAAACCTCCCTTTAAGATCAGCAGCATTAATAACTATATCAAATATTGTCAAACCTCTCTTGAAGACCAGCAGCAATTATAACTATATCAAATACTGTCAAACCTCCCTTTAAGACCAGCAGCATTAATAATTATATCAAATACTGTCAAACCTCCCTTTAAGACCAGCAGCATTAGCAACTACTAATATATCAAATACTGTCAAATCTCTCTTTAAGACCGGCAGCATTAATAACTATATCAAATACTGTCAAACCTCCCTTTAAGATCAGCAGCATTAATAACTATATCAAATGCTGTCAAATCTCTCTTTAAGACCAGCAGCACTAATAACTATATCAAATACTGTCAAAACTCCCTTTAAGACCAGCAGCATTAATGCAACTATATCAAATACTGTCAAATCTCTCTCTAAGACCAGCAGCATTAGCGACTACTGTCAAACCTCTCTTTAAGACCAAAATCATTAGCAACTACTAGTATATCAAATACTGTCAAATCTCTCTTTAAGACCAGCAGCATTAATAACTATATCAAATACTGTCAAAGCTCCTATAAAAATCAGCAGCATTAATAACTATATCAAATACTGTCAAACCTCTCTTTAAGACTGGCAGCATTAACAACTATATCAAATACTGTCAAACCTCCCTTTAAGACCGGCAGCATTAATAATTATATCAAATACTGTCAAACCTCTCTTTAAGGCCAGCAGCATTAGCAACTACTAGTATATCAAATACTGTCAAAGCTCCTATAAAAATCAGCAGCATTAACAATTATATCAAATATTGTCAAAGCTCCCTTTAGGTTCAGCAGCATTAATAACTATATCAAATACTGTCAAACCTCCCTTTAAGACCAGCAGCATTAATAACTATATCAAATACTGTCAAACCTCTCTTTAAGACCAGCAGCAATTATAACTATATCAAATACTGTCAAACCTCCCTTTAAGATCAGCAGCATTAATAACTATATCAAATATTGTCAAACCTCTCTTGAAGACCAGCAGCAATTATAACTATATCAAATACTGTCAAACCTCCCTTTAAGACCAGCAGCAATTAGCAACTACTAGTATATCAAATACTCTCAACCCTCCTATAAAAATCAGCAGCATTAACAATTATATCAAATATTGTCAAAGCTCCCTTTAAGATCAGCAGCATTAACAACTATATCAAATACTCTCAACCCTCCTATAAAAATCAGCAGCATTAACAATTATATCAAATATTGTCAAAGCTCCCTTTAAAACCAGCAGCATTAACAACTATATCAAATACTGTCAAAGCTCCTATAACAATCAGCAGCATTAATGACTATATCAAATACTGTCAAAGCTCCTATAAAAATCAGCAGCATTAATAACTATATCAAATATTGTCAAAGTTCCCTTTCTGACCGGCAGCATTATCAACTACTAGTATATCAAATACTGTTAAACCTCCCGTTATGACCGGCAGCATTAGCAACTACTAGTATATCAAATACTGTCAAACCTCCCTTTATGACCGGCAGCATTAATAACTATATCAAATACTCTCAAACCTCCCTTTATGACCGGCAGCATTAGCAACTACTAGTATATCAAATACTGTCAAACCTCCCTTTATGACCGGCAGCATTAATAACTATATCAAATACTGTCAAACCTCCCTTTAAGATCAGCAGCATTAATAACTATATCAAGTGCTGTCAAATCTCTCTTCAAGACCAGCGCAATTAAGCAGCGACCAGTCTTAAACGGCTATTTTGTCAGACCCTACAGCTAAACCATTATAGAAATTTACATCTAATTAGGAATCACTTGTCAACGGACTTTTCTCACTTCCCACGAGTGATCGCTTAAGACTGGCTGAAGCCGAATTTCCTGTATCATTCCCATACATTCGCAGCTAATACAAAATCACACATTTTTTAGGCCTATTACCATGGAGCTTGCTACTAACGAAATGTCTTTCTGAACACTTATAGACGGTTTGATATATCCGCAATAGTGGGTTTACAGCGAATATCACGTTGCTATACATACATAAGACTCATTCATTTAACTTAGACGTAATCGGAGCAAATATAGAGGAAAAGTCAGATCTAATCAGATGTGATATAGGTAGAAAACCAAGAATTTAGCAGATGATATAGGCAAAAAAACTAAGACTAAATCAGATGTGATATAGGTAGAAAATCAAGACTTTAGCAGATGTGATATAGGTAGAAAACCAAAACTTTAGCAAAAGTGATTTATAGAAAACTAAGACTAAATCAGATGTGATATAGGTAGAAAACCAAGACTTTAGCAGATGTGATATAGGTAGAAAACCAAGACTTTAGCAAAAGTGATTTATAGAAAACTAAGACTAAATCAGATGTGATATAGGTAGAAAACCAAGACTTTAGCAGATGTGATATAGGTAGAAAACCAAGATTTTAGCAAAAGTGATTTATAGAAAACTAAGACTAAATCAGATGTGATATAGGTAGAAAACCAAGACTTTAGCAGATGTGATTTAGGTAGAAAATCAAGACTTTAGCAAAAGTGATTTATAGAAAACTAAGACTAAATCAGATGTGATATAGGTAGAAAACTAAGACTAAATCAGATGTGATATAAGTAGAAAAACTAAGACTTTAGCAAAAGTGATTTATAGAAAACTAAGACTTTAGCAGATGTGATAATAATAGAAAACTAAGACTTTAGCAGATGTGATAATAATAGAAAACTAAGAATTTAGCAAAAGTGATTTATGGAAAACTAAGACTTCAGCAGATGTGATATAGGTTTAAAAACCAAGACATTAGCAGATGGGATACAGTTTCAGCAGATGTGATACAGGAATGAAAATAAGTTATTGCTAGACAGACAGACACAAGAACGATGATTTATCAAGCTTTCTGAAAAATCATTCGTGTGTTTCATCAATCATTAAAAAATCCTTCACTAAGTGTGGAGCTTATTTGCAAAATAACAAACAAACAAAAGAACGAACAAACAAACGAACGAACGAACGAACAAACAAACAAACAAACGAAAAACATTTCCCAAAGCTACATAAACCTTACGTGATTTAATAAATAATCACTGATACTCTTCCGGCAGATTTATCCCAAGATCTTTCATAAAAACATGTTTTTGCGTAATTATTTCTTTTCTTTAAATTAACTTCGAGTATTTATAGTGTAAAATAATAGGTATTGCCGATATTTGGAAAACACTACACAATTATATTCAAGTAATGACCTATGCTTCCATTTCTTTATTAAATCTGATACAAAAAGACATAACACATGGTCCAAGAACTTAAGTAGGTTAATTAAAATGACACGCATTAATATAAAGATGGATAGACAGACTGGTAGGCAGATAGATAGATTTTATAGATAGATATATAGATAGGATAAAATCTGGCTATCTCAGTAATCTCCCCAATGTTTAATATAAAAAACAAGAAAATAAATGTAAGTAGTTTAATGAGAGACATGTATGAAAAAAGAAAAGCATTTTACGGCCATTTTATTTACATTTAAAACAACTTGGATTTTTTATACTTGGTAATCAGAATCTCATGAAAAAGTCCCCTTTCTTTCGTTTTTTGGAGATTATACACTGTCATCAAAATGCTCGAGCAAAAAGCCTCAGGAAATAATGTTGAAAATTATCAAAACGTTGTGTAGATGTGCTTCATTTTGTTCCTGAAACTTGATACAGAAAGACGACAAAAGGGTATAGGGAAGGGAGAAGGTCAACTCACTGAGAGTCGGATACACAGGCAGATAGATTTTCGAAAAGCAAAAGTCTCTCATTAAACTACTTACATTCAGAACTTCATACAGTCTGTATGAAGACCTGAGGAAAATAATTTAAACAGAAAACAAATACTTACAGTGGATGGTGTTAAATGACAGTCAACTAACCAATAGAACGGATGTTGCCCTGTAATTAGTATGTCTGGAACTTTACTTTATTTTGGATCGAAGTGCTTCTAGATTTATCTGTCGCTGCCTTGTTCCTCCAATTAAAAGTGAAAAGAACACTTGAGGAGCTTTGTATTTTCCACATAATTTAGCACACGGTGTACCGTTCGAGTCGAATAAAAAAGAAGACCGTCAAAATGTCTTATACTCATTAAGTGATTTACTGAATTTTCAGTGAAACAGCTTTCGCAGCAATTCTGTGATCAATCAAACCGAGCAAGGGTTGTATAAAAAAAAATCAAAGAAAATAAAAGATGGGAAATGCTTAAGATTTGATTAAGTGATAGTTGTTATCAAAATGTGGATTTTTTGCATTCGTTTTAACATCCTTATTGATGTAGAAAAATAAATACCGGTTTGCCATCTACCAGTGTAGTTAATTTGAATAAAATTGATACTTTTTTTTTTTTTTAATTCTGTAAAGATTTGCACAGTTTTCTTTCTTTCCGGTAAATCATAGTCCGGAATATATCTTCACTCTCACCCATTGAGGACTCTTGAGTCATCTCTGTCCTCCATATGATTTCAATGAAGCATTTCATACAAACTGAATAGAATTAGGATCAGATAAAAATCAGTTGTGTAATGATAAGATTGAAGAACTATTTATATTTACATCACATGTTAGATGCCATAATCAGGGTAGGAGAGATAAATCTTTGAGGAGAATAGTCACAAGTTTCGATTACTAGTCATGGCAAAATTTTTCTGTCAACCACACAATGTTGGAATCATACATTTTGGCTTCGACGCACATAAAACTAAACTGCAGACCAGATGAATAAAATAACATTTAAGAAACTAAAGTCAACTCTGATTATTGATCTGAAAATCTCCTGGGGATTATACCATTCTCAGACCGTTCATAGGCGGCAATGCTTTCCTTTAGGGCTTTACCTCACCTTGTAATGTCAGGTGTTTTCGTGTTCTTTGTAAAGTGGGAGCACCGTTGTTTGTCTTGTTCCCTTTTTTTCTGGTTACATGGCTCATATTTTGCAGATAAATTGTATCAGTTTAAGCCCCTCTTTTCTCTTTATAATAATGGACCATATCTGCTAAGTGTGAAATGGCAATTTATGCCACATTGACGATTCTACAACGAAAAACCTCAAATAATGGATTCAGTTTAACTAAATTTTTATTCAATTTGAGTCGTAAAATGGAGCAAATATACAAATTCAAAAAAATTATGCAACAGAGATTAATAAAATATAGTAACATTCAACATTTAAGATAAGATATCTTTGAATATTGTATCTAATATATATCAGAGAAATGTTTCGTGTTTTTAATTTCAAAGCAAACATAAATGTGATCTGTAAGGTTCTAGATTATGTATTTATTTTCACATGATAATAGCCAAATTATTGATTCTCAGCTGCTAGTTTATTAATATTGATATTTAATTGATTTATGGCTGCTAAAACGCTATAATGTTCCTTTTTGTATAATGGACACTATATTAGGCAATTAATTAATTAGGAAATTAATTTCATATTCGACTTCATTTTTAGCATAGTGATGATATTCTCTGTTTTCGACCTTCATAGTATTATACCGTTTATACTCGCCCATAATACAAATGCAAACAATATAGACCCTGATCTGCTGTCGCATAATGCGCCGGCAGATCAGGGTCTGTGTTGTTTGTTCTACTGATTAGTCTTTACAAACTACAGAAACCCGGATTTACCGGCGCATTATGCGACGGCAGATCTGGGTCTATGCAGTTTGCAGTTGCTATCGATTTATACGCGAGTATATATACGGTATATCCCTCTCCCAATAGTTAAGCTAGATGATGGACTACAAGCGCGCTCCTAATTTTTGAATAATACAATATCAATTCCATCTGAAACACTTTTCTAATGATTATTAAACATTATAACATCCGTTATTTTCTTAAAACATTGGGGATAATTCATACAAGCAGACATTTTTTAAAAGAAAAATTTCGTATGGCCACACCAATTTACAATTAGTACTGACAACGTAGGTCAGAAGCTTTCTATAAATAGCTTTTAAAAATACTATTCAAATTTCTCACTCAGACTTTGTCTTCCAGCAAAAGGTTTACAGAAAGCAATCTTAAAGTAAGATTTAATCGTTTCTTCTTATTTGTACCTTATAATGTACAAGGAATGTGTTGCGTGATCCAGTACAATTGCTAAGAGGAATACATGTGGCATTGTTACAAGGAGAAAACTCAGCACGAATCCTCTTGCCACATAATGTACTGCAGAAAGGGTGAATTGTATTAGAAAATTGCCATCTTGTTGTAAAATCACGTAATTATTCCAGGGTATATATTAAAATAACTTTCTACAAAAAAATCAATTCTTAATTTAGAAATAGTATTGCATATGCATTCAAACTTTTGTTTACCTGTTCTCACTAATAATACGTACAATGAATTCCAGATCAAGCTTTTGACTGATTTGACAGCAAAAGAAATGGTCCAGACACTGAATTAGTCAATCATATGGACTTAGATCCATTTTTGAATAAATATATTCTACATGACATTTGCTTGTAGTGAAGAGTCATTTTGAATCTTTTGTTTTAAAAGGAGTTTCTATTTAGGCCTGAAAACATATTGTTATGTATATTGAATTTATAATATGTGTCCCTGAGGTAAGTTGTACATTAGTGGTCATTTTGTAAATAACACATTTACTGCATTTGAGTTCAAGGTTAGTCTGGTTTACATAGCATTTAGTACTTAGACTGGAACTTTCCATGACTTGATGTGAGAAAAGTCAGGTGCGAACAGTAATTTTCCATTAGAGTTACTCATATTCTAGAATATTCTGTCAGGTGACTTATTTTTATATGAATACAGGCTTGGTAAGCAGGAGACCATTCATGTTATAAAGAGCAGTCTATTAAGGAATTTGTTTCAGTAATTAGATGTTACTGTTGTGAAAATCAGAGCACATTCAGAGAGAGGAATTATTTATTTGTAATATTCATTCGAATTACTAAAAGTGCTCATTCTCATTCTGGATTAATACTTGACTTTGGATTTTATGTGAATTCATTCAAAGATATTATGGATTACATCATTCAGGCATATCAGGACTCTCAAGACTATTAGCCCATCATGACATTCAAGGCTACTTTAATTCATTCGGAACATTCTATATTTATTACTTACGATTAGGACACTTAGGATTTTTGGAACATTTGGACCTTAATTCACGTTATTGTAAGTGTCTTTTGAATTTTCACTTTATTTGTCTAGATTGCTTGTTGATTTTAATTACATTGTTGGTTTCACTTTCTTTCTGTTACATTATTTTAAGACCTAGAGTAGTAGCAATATAAAATGGGAGATGTTCATGATTGCTACTTGTCTTTAAAATGTTATAACTTTCCACTGTCAGTGCTTGACTAGCACTAAGAATAGGCGGGATTTTACATGGTAACACAAGCTAAGCTGCTACGATCAATTTAATTTGAAATTTTCTTTTGAGAACCGCCATTGATATGGAATTAGCAAGAAAGATAAAAAGAAGTCTTTTGGCGTTTCTACATAAAAATTATTCTCCAGAGAACTCACTAAAATGATTCAGAAGATTAATGAACAATGAATCACAACTATTTTGAGTTAGAATTGAAGTACGGGGGTATTTGAAAAGTTCTGAATATTTTGGTATGATTTCTCTGTTTCTTTGAACCGGTCAGTAAATTTATTGCCTATCTATAAACAAAATACTGTTCGATAAAATGATTTCCAGCTGTATGTACAACGCTACCGATATCCGCAGATATATGCGTGTAACGTAACATAGGTAAATGACTGTGACGTAAAAATGTCGGAGAAGGAAAAAACATTCTGCTACTGGACAAAATCATACTGTAAAATCCGGGCGCTGTTAAGGTACTCTCTGATGAATGTCAAGGCCGAATGTAAATTTCTTGGTATATTACAATTTCAGGTGGCTTCATCGATTTAAAGATGGTCGCGAATCCACGGAAATGACCCGGTTCTGGAAGACAGTTGAATGCGATTGGTAAGCGGGAAGTGTCTGCTGTGCAGGGGCAATTTATGAAGATGTTCGAAGTGTAAGATATTTCTATTACCAAAGGCATTAATTTGTCAGCTGTTTGTAATATATTAAAAAATCATTAGAGGCTCAGAAAGGTGTGTGCAAGATGGATCCCGCATTTGTTGACGGTTAATTAAAACAGAGAGGGGAGAGGAAGAGATATTTTGCAGGAAAACAAACGCACAAACATAATTTAAACGTCACTTAAACCATAAAAAATTAATTCTTCAGAGGCAAAGTTCCATGTTTTTGATTTAGACATTACGCCCGTGCTTCTATTTCAATCATACATTGGGTTTGATTCATTTATTTTGCCTCAGATGTTTCTATTTTTCTGGAAGTCATCGCAAACTTCGGGCGGATATGTATCTTTGTTGTTTAGGCACAAGCTAGTGGAATAATTTAGAATTCACTGACGCTTTATTTTTTTCAAGTATTGAGGCTAAACAATATTCATTATGAATTGCGAGAGAAAACATTATTACCAACTGCGAAAGAACCAAATTTCATAAATTGGGATGAAATTGTTTTGAAATTTTAAAATAACGGCCATCGCTGATTGAGTTCTCTATATATACCATTCCTTTTTCTTCATTGTTTATGAAATTCAGTGCATTAGTTCAGATTCAACAAAATATGTTACTAGTGTCAGGCACTAACTTGGACACAACGGATAAAAAAAAATCAGTTTCGTTTTCTGGAAATAGCTGTATTCGAATGAAATAACATATTTTGAGTGCAAGTGACCTTTCAGAAACCAACTGATTACACCAGTTACACACCAATCCAAAAGATAAGAGGCTGAACTCAATAAAACATTTTATTTTCTCCTGATTCTATTGAACGCACGTAGCATTTTTTTCTTTGGTCAGCAACTCTCCAGTAAAAATCAGAGAAAATTACTAATGATTTTATAAGGGACTACAATATTATGCATCACTGAAGCAAAATTGTAAAGTTTGGTTGATTTTGCTCTTGTGTGGTTCGCTCCAGAGCACAATTTATCTTGGAAGACAGTGGTATAAGTGAAGTGTTTTATGATGTCACAGAAGACAGTTGTAAGGTCCCAAAACAAAACTTCACATGCCTTACTCATAAAAAACGAAGCTTCCTTGTTATTCTTACGCGAGTTATAATATATTTCTACAAATAAATCACTATTTAATTTATCATGTTTTGTTTCCATCCATATAAAGTTTCAAATAAATTAAACGCTATGCATCCATGGTACAAATTAGTGTGTAATGTATATGCATTTGTAAGAAAGAAATCTTGTCTATATCTATAGCCTCTCACCTGTAGAAAGGAAAAAGATTTATTTTTCAGCATTACATTCTTGAAATATTCACCAATTAAATGATTTATTTACTTATTTCATTTACATACATAAATCGGTTAGCCATGAATGCATATAGGATGCGTAATTATCAAAATATGTGTTCACCATTAATTTTTCCCTTCTTTCTATGCAAGGCACCTTTAATTTTTCTACATTTTTGATGAAATCTAGTACATTAGTTATAAGTTCCAATGGACAAAAACTATCTTATATGTGTTAGGCAATAATCTGGACACAACATATGAAAATATTAGCACAGGTTTTGTTGCATTTTCTGGAAACAGTTGCATTTGAATTAAATGACTTTAATTTTTAGTGCAGGTGATCTTTCTGGAATCGGTCGAATCACACCTATTTGTTTTCTTATCGTACGCAAAAGCCAATAGTCTGAACTCGATACACATTGTATTTTCTGTTTAGGCTTTAATGCTGCTTTCTACTGAATGCAAGTAACATTTTACACTGGTCAGTAAAATCTCCACGAAAAATCAGAGAAAAAAATTATTTTTTAGGGACTACAGTCCGTTTGCTTTCCTTTGACTGGACATAAAATTGAGTTTTCTCCAAACCTGGAATATCCAGATAAGTATAAGCCAATTCGATATTTAACTTATTCTTGGACATGGTATTGTATAATCTTCCCATAATCATCTTTATTTTAGGTATTGTTAAAATATTTGCTGTATACTTTAATTGTTCAAAACAGGCACTTTGGAGGAATTACCACACAAGTGTTACTCAATAGATTTAACAGCACATGAAATAAGATGTGATTGGCTGCCAACTGATGTTAAACTGCATGTTAAACGACATGCATGGAACTGTATAATGGTTCTAATTATTACACCAATTAACCAACAGTAGCACATGGTTACTATTATTAGACTGCGTAATCCCTGATACTGGCTGTTTTTATTTCCGTATGGTTGTGTTAGATGCATACAAAAGTGATGATATTAAGTTTAAAAATTGTAAAATATACATGCCCGAGTTCGTACTTATATTGCAACGAAAGTAAGCTTAACATTTTTTAGATTTGTCCTGTAATTTTCACACGTTCTCAGTTTAAGTGGCAGTAAAATTGCATCAAGCAAGCCATAGAAGATGATTCAATTACAGCTGTTGGCTCTGTTAGTTTAGTGATACCTTTACAACTATGGACCATCTACCATTATGCTTCTGAAAAGACAATGATCAAGATAAACTACTCTGCTGAGATCTAATGATATCTGAATATAAGTTATCAAAATTTTGGGAAAATATCTCCAAAGTACAGAATTTTATCAAATATGAACCATAAATTGCTGATTATTGAACTTAAATACGTTTGCAAATGGTTAAAATTTTGTCATGATAGTTGAGCTGCACAATACAATACAATACAATACAATACAATACAATACAATACAATACTATACAATACAATACAATACAATACAATACAATACAATACAATACAATACAATACAATACAATACAGGTATTGCCTCTAGCATTTTCTATAAATTACTCCTGAAACGGATACAAAAGGCAAATTTAAAAACTTTTGAAAGTATCATAGTATATACATATATTTATCATAGATTTTAATAAATATAGACTGGATATCTACAACTTTATTGGAATTTGTTGATGGTTGGAAGAGTTCTTTGGACTCCAGTGTGTCTTTTATGAATATTTCCAAGGCATTCAGCTGTTTTCCCATGTTCTCATACTAATGATACTCTGAGCATATAATCTTATGATAAAGTTGCAGAATTCACGAGAAACTGAAAGCAAGCAAGTCAAAACAACCTAGTCATGATTTGCTGCAAAATGAACATATTATGTATGGTGTCCCATAACCAAAACAGCTATAATAAAATTATTTATTTCCATACCGAAATGTGAATGTTTACCAGAAGCAACGATATCATCGTACCAAGTTATAAAGGTAGTGTGGAAAAGTAAGGCTGTTCCTGATAGTTACCAACTCATATCCCCATTACCAGCAATGTGCCAGCTATTTGAAAGAATTGTGCAGTCAAAAATAAATAATTTTCGGGAAATAAATACAACTCGGTTCCCCAATCCCCAACAGCAATGTTTTCACAAAAATTTCAACTGACCCACAGCTGCTTTTAACATTCAAGAGGTTATCCATTACAACTCCGACAGTGGTAGTTCAACATATGCTGCCTTCTTCGATTCCAAAATGCGTTTGCAACTGTTTGGAATGCTGCAATGCTCTTAAAACTCCTCAATATTGGAATTAAAAACAAAAATATGGAGGATAATTAGGAATGCGTACAAGAATGTATACAGTGCAATTGTATTTAATAAATACCAATCCAAATGGTTTGAGATCAGACAACTGAGTCCCACAGAGTGGCGTAGTTTCATCTTTTCTTCATATGGTATTTGGAGACGAGTTGCCCCATTACCTGGTCAGAAGCAACCAAGGTTGCATAATAGGTAGTTTACAATGTTGCTGTCCTACAGTTGCAGATGAAGTTCCGTGTCTTGTGAACACTCCTGATAACTTGACTAAGATGTCTGAGATTATTTCCGGATAGTCACGAAAATGGCGTCACGAAATAAACACCAAAAAGTAAGGTATTCCTCTATTGGAAAGAGGCGAGGTTCAAACCACTGGTTGTCCCTGAAATCTGGTGAGACAATGATTCAGAAACTAATTTAGCTACTTACTTGGGGATATTTTACAAGATAGGTCACGTCATTCGATTGATTGTACAAGTAACGCCTGTAGAAAAGCACAGCACAGAACACTGTGAAGTCAACACTGATATATGGTTGCAAAATCTGGAATTAGCTACAAAAGAAAGACTGCTATGAACTCAACAAATTTTTGTTCCAAGAACAAACTCGCTCGTATATGTGAGGTCTATGCGGGCTGATATGAATAACAACCAAGACTGATCGATGTAAACTCCTACTTCTCCGGCAACTCTGTAGCCTCCCAAATCGTGTTATCTCAAAATAAATATTTCTTGTACGTCTTCAGTACCAAGTGGCTGTATTGCCGATATTTGGTGTATATTTCAAAAGTATGCCCTAACTGACATTCTCATAAATAATGAAAAAGGCATACTCTGCAATCAAACTTCAGTGGAAGAAAATAGTTAACAAAGCTAATCACGAACATAAAGTGGTCGCTTGGCGAGAAATAATAAGTGGTGATTATGATGATTCCGACTTCTTCATATAGAAAGTGATTCCACTTTTCTTTATTCCACAACAGTGAACGAACTGTTACAAACGTAAGCTAATTTCATAGCAAATATATGAATCCTAAAGTCGCTGTGTCTCTTTCTGTAAAAAAAAAATGTGTATATACTTCGTGTTATGACATCTTGTTTTAATACGAGACAAGTCCAGTGCTTTTTATTGGCACACATATGATTAGTTTGGCCTAGCAATCCACATGGAGCACAGCCAAAGTACTAATGAATTCCAGCTTTTGAAACTACTTGGTATTACCCTAGAATCAAACCAAACCTCATTCCAGTTCATTATTCTGATATCGAGAATATATATTTCCTTACCTTAATTGTAGAACTAATCTTGTCATTTCGTCACAGACGAAATTTCTAGTATCGGTCACGTGCTGGTGATGAGAGAACCCAGCATTAGGCACTTGGAGTTGTGGGTCCCCTTCTCGAGATACTAGTAATACTTTAGACCTGTGATTACAGGGAAATACCCATATGAATGACGCGATGGTATATAATCCTTATTCATGCATATGTTATGAACTGATGTATTTTGTTCATCTGTACTTTTTGCAGATATCGTCTTAAATGCGCGTATTTATTTGCCATTGATTGCGTTTTACTGCATATTTTTTCAAGCTAACCTTTTCATATTTGTAAATTATTTATATGCTACTTTTCTCTTGTTTGTCATGTACGTATCTGAACACCCACTTATGGAGGAAATAAAGAATGAATGAATGAACGAATGAATACAAATGAACTTGATTAATGTAGATTATAACACTTTTAAGCATTACACACATTTTAGCTGTAGTCTATATGAATGGTTGTCCTCAACTCTATTGTCATTGCAATGCTAACATTTTGACAAATGGGTAAAATATTTCACATCGTTTAATAGATTCATTTTTTTTCAAATATTGAACTTGTTATCTATAAACTGTTTTAGTATACATTAGGTCACAACCAACCAAGGAACATATAACAAACTTTTCTTTGAGCTGCATAGTTCTGCACCAACATGCCGAGCGGAATTTGGCTGAGAACGGCCTTGCAGACATTATTGGTAAGATTTGAGTTTTGGTCTGATTTCCCATGACTGAGTTTTTGCGCCGCACATTTTTGTATCAAATGCGCAGGGGAATTTATCTGCAATTACCTTAATTACGTCAGATTAGTTGTTCGTCTTAGGAAAACAACCTTAAGCTTTGCTGGAGAAGATGGAGCTATGAAGCGAGCGTCATTAACTCTGCTCAGGCTGCACATAATCTAACGTACGGCAAAACTTTGATTTCAGAAAGTCATGAAGACTGAAAGTGGATGCTTGAACAATGTTTTCGAAGCTGGAGACGATATTTGCAGGGTATTTTTAGCTCTTGCTAGTGTTTTTTTTTTAAGTAATACTTCAAATATTAGACGCTCTAGTTTGAGTTTAAGTGTGATTTGCCATGACTGAGTTTGTAGTACATTGTATGAATATATTCTTTAAATGTTTCATTTCATGTGTGTGTCTATCGGGCTGGCATTGAGATCTAATGTTCTGGTGACTATTCATATTAAATATGTTACGAGAAATATAGAACCTGAAATTATGTATGCTACTTGGCATACACAAGTAAGAGCTTATCGTCGAGGGAATTCGCTAGAGGAGATCAATTAAAGACTATTCATAACTATTAAAATTGCATTGAATTCCCTATAGTGATATCTGTAGATGTACTGATTTAATTATGCAAATAATACGCAACAGTATTCGATTTTCGACCGATGCATGTGCCTTTTTCGAGAAGTAAAACAATTCCTAATTGAGTCTATGTTGATATCGCGCATCTTAAATGGATGTGATGTGATGTCAATGCCACCGATCATTATTTTTCAATGTGTCCACTAAAGAAATTATAGATTTACTAGGAACACAGCATTACTAGCCGTTCAAAATAGAAAATTGTCGCACAGTTATTACATAATTTTGAATGGTAAGTTAAAGTATCACAAAAAAAAGTATGCATCTTGTTCTATTTAAAATAAGACTTTTGGATTTTGGATTTTTAACTGATGATTTTGTTAGTTATGTGAACTTATTCAAAGATATTCTAGAGTACTTCATTTTGGCACATTAGGGCATTAAAGACTATTGGCACATCAACATATTCAAGGATACAGTAATTCCTTCGGGAAATTCTATATTTAGGACTTGTGATTAGGACACATGGGATTATTGGATTATTTGGATTTTAATTCACGTTACTGTAAGTGTCTTTTGAATTTTCACTTTAATTGTCTAGAAATAAATTGCTTGTTGATTTTTACTTGATTTGTTGGTTTCACTTTCTTTCTGTTACATTTTTCTTTGACCATAGAGTCGTAACACCATCAACAGCTAATATGTCAATAATATTGGGATCACCTTTGTGCACATTTTTGAACCAAAAGTTTTCTGTTCATATCATCCTCGAATTATGCCACAGCGATGAAAAAAGTATTTTGTCCACAGTATCACTATGTACTTTTGTAAATTCTCTCCATGAATGAAACACATTTTTCCAAAATGTATTTATACAGTGACTTCAGCGAGAGGTTATTGATACTTCATCCAAGGCTAATAAGTTTTTAGAGTCAATGTTAGAAAAAAAATCCATTTTGTGTGTTTTTTTAATCACGTTTCTTAACCAGAATATATTCAATACTTTAATAAATTATTCTGTATTTACCATTTGTTTTCATACCACTTTTGAAACCAAAGACGTCTCTGTTCTAGTCTTATATTAAAAGATTGGGTTGGATTCGGCAAAAATTGAAATAAATGTGCAGATTTTGATGATGCGTGTGATTTAATTGCTGTAATTGTACCTAAAAGAGTAAATTGTATCATTTTCCAACTTTTAAGTAAAGCTTATATTTTTGGTATTACTTCCTATGAATTTAAGTACCAAATATCATAATTAGACTTGAAAAATACACCCCTAAAATTATAATGTTCCTTCGTCCCAGTCTAACTTAAACTCATGGCATAATATGATGTCTAACACTGTAAAAGCCCAAAACCAAATCGATTTTGTTTTTCAATATTGATTGTTAATCCTGATATTTGGTAAAGGTTTTGTAATAAGTTCAATATAGCTCTGACGTATGCTTCAGTACAATATAAACAAGCTGTGAATCATCTTCGTATGAAGTTTGTTTTCTACATTATTTATAGTAATTCCCTTAATCATTTTATTTTTTTCTTATCATTTGCCCAAACATTTCTGCACATAAAATGACAATATAAGGGAATATTGGATTCCCTTGACGACATCCTCATTTCAACGTAAAATATTCAGGCATATATCCATTCCGCAAACTACATGAGTTTGCACCATTAATAAATACTTTTATCCATCTGATTATTGAATCACCAAAGTAAAAATAAGTTAAACATTTTTTAGTATATTTCCATAAAATAGAGGCAAACGCTTTCTCAAAATCAATAGACAAAATCAGTCCTGGGATATCTAGGTTTTGTGTTTTTGGTTTCAAATAAAATAACATAGATGATCCTAATATTTTCTCTAATAATCTGGGGCCCCGGGTGGCCGAGTGGTCTAATGCGCTCGTCTTTACAGATCACTGACATCTCACCTCTGTCCGCGTGTGTTCGAGTATCGGCTGGGCCAACGTGGATATCTGAGTAGCTTCCTATTGGCAAAGAAAGGCACATGTTATTGTGTCAACCGCGTAGGTCTCTGAAACAGGTAGTGGAATTAGTCATTGCACAAGGAACAAATGCTAAATTTGCTCCCTTGATTTATCTTCGCCCAGGCAGTTACATAGGGCAAAGTCTAGCTCCACTTTCCCCGGTCGCATGAGGGGCCCCGGGTGGCAGAGTGGTCTAAGGCGCTCTCATTTACAGATCACTGACATCTCACCTCTGTCCTTGTGGGTTCGAATCTCGGGCTCGGCCAACGTGGGTATAAGAGATAGCTTGCCAGTAACTTCCCGTGGGTCGGTGGTTCTTCCCGGGGGTTTTCTCGGGTTCTTCCTCCACCAAATATACTGGCCGCCATGTATAACCTATCATGTGCTGAAAAATGGCGTTAAACCCATAACAACCAACCAACCAACCCGGTCGCATGAGCCATGTGTGTCTACTCAGATTCCGTTTTGAGGGTATACACTTACGGTATGTCAAGATGTGAATAGGTTACAGTCAATTCTGATTGGTTGTAAGAGCTGATACTAATCTATTCCTGTCCAGGGTAAACAATAACCACCAGTCAGAAATGAATGTATCCTATTCGCTGCGCACATACTGGAAGTGTATGCCCTTAAAACTTGATCCGAGTAGAAACACGAAGCAACAGAGAAACTTCACATAAAAGTGGTAATTATATGATCAGTAAAGTACTTAAAGTACAAGGGGAAAAGTTTGGAATGTCTCCTATACATTCGTATAAGATATTAGTGGCTGAACGCGCCGACGGTATAATAACATTAGAATCACCTTGTGTTGATTGGGAGAAGTGGAGTGGGTGCTTAAAACATTTTTTTTCTTCTTTTTTTACTGACAGAAACGAGTGCCTGGGGAATAACCTCAAAGTTCAAAGTCAATAATGCTTCCTTGTTACAACGAAATATGTCGTATATTTTTGTAGCCTGGCAATCGAAATTTGACTAAAAATGTGTCAAATAATATAAGCTGTAGCTAGTCGGCCGTCTAAAAATAAAACTTTGATTTGGGAATCCCGTTTCTTGCGCAATAAAATTACCTCCCTTATAAAGCAGAGGCTATTGCAAACCAAATGAGTAACCTCCCTTATCATGTATAGGTTATTGCCAACAAAACCAATTAGTGTAATAAACATAAATATAGTATCTACAAACTTATTGTACTTGTGTCTTTTCTTAGTTGAAGTAGATAAAGACAGTATGTACAATATATATATATATATATATATATATATATATATATATATATATATATATATATATATATTAATGATTCAAACTCCTAAAACTTATTCCATTAATGATAATCCAATACCCTAAATACTTACCTAATTTCTATGTATAAATATACTGTAAATCATAAAATTGTAGTGGCCCCTACTGACTTAGTTCCCTAGGGGATGTCTTCCGTAATCATTACGAGACACCCATTCATCTTTTTTCTGCTTCTTATCACTTCCGTTTTTACGATTTAAATGGAAGTTTACAGAGTATCAGTCTGTGAGCAGTTTTTTTAGATGCAAGTTTACAGAGTATCAGTCTGTGAGCAGTTTTTTTAATGCAAGTTTACAGAGTATCAGTCTGTGAGCAGTTTTTTAAAATGCAAGTTTACAGAGTATCAGTCTGTGAGCAGTTTTTTTAAATGCAAGTTTACAGAGTATCAGTCTGTGAGCAGTTTTTTTTAATGCAAGTTTACAGAGTATCAGTCTGTGAGCAGTTTTTTTATGTTTTTTTTAATGACCCTACTCTGGGTACAATCTCAATATCCCCCTTATCAGCTGTCATTTCAAGTTAATTTTTCAACATGTTTATTGTCTTTTTCTCACTTTCCTTCAAAGACTCATTCTTGTTTCTGTCTTTCCCTCCTCATAGCCAAACATTGTTGACTCGGGAATATTGCTCGACCTCTTCCACTCTATTGAATGTCTCTGCTTGTTGGATGTGTTTAGCTTGCTTATCATTTCCAATTTCGTCTCGTTTGACTTTTCCAGCATTTCCATTTGTCTCCTTATCTTATCGTTTTTAATTTGTAGTTTTAATAATTATCGCTCAGATTCTCAACTGCTTCTTTGATCTGTTTAATTTCTAGTAAGATTTCTTGCTTAAGTTCACCTTCATTTCTTTCATTCGGGTTTTGTGGTGTTCCTTGGTCACTATTTGATCAAGTTTTTATTTTATTTTTTTCATTAGGATATTCTTTAGATACCAACTCAATAACTAACTTGGCCTCAATTGAAGTCATTCTGCCTTTCTCCTGCTCGCGTTTTCTTTATCTAATGCTGCTTCATATTCCAGTTTTGATCTCACAAATTGGCGAACTGATGTCTGCATACTATCCTCTGAGATGGTTTTATTCAAGCTCTTCTTGTCCTAATTCTCCTTAAATTCCTCAAAATTACTTTCTTTGGATTTTGATTTATTCGTTTTGGAGGCATGGATAATTTTCACCCAAATAATATTCATGTATCATTAATTCAAGCAACCATGTATGTCAGCGTACATTTAATCGTCACACACGTGCAGCTAAAGGGGATGTTTATAACAATGACAAACTCTTCGAATGGGCAAAATTAAATATACAAATGCACAGTTATTCCGTTAACGTTTACTTGGCTTCGTGATGCATACACATCAAGCACTCAAGTCTCAATACACTAAGTAATTATGTAATTCATATAATAAAAGGTTCAAAAGTTGTCTTTCATCGCAAAAGGGTAATTTGCAAGAAAATTCCTATTGTAATAAGAGTTTCTAAACGAGATCATTTTATGCGTGCCCTCAAATAAAGTTACATTTTGACCTTGTTTTGAACCACCACAGAGAAGATCAGGAAAGGCCTAAAGGTATTTTCTTAAGAGGGTTCAGCTCTAACTACATGCTGGGCGTTACAAATGGAGTGAATAAGAAATATTGTATCCTGCTTTGCGTGCAAACAGATTGTGAGATAATTGGAGAACTACCTTCTTTTCCGGTAAATAAATCTCCTGGATGACATCCCCCATTAGTAACTGAAATTCATTTCCTCAGTCCATCGCAATTGAATGATTTCTTTTCAGACATAAATGGACAGCCGGCATCCATTCATCAATTTCGGCGCAGACGAATGCCCACTGAGTACAAGAGAATATACAAACGAAGATAGTAAATATTCATATTCAAATAGAGAGAAAAATGGGAAACGTGTTCTGCACAAGAGATTTCTGAAGATGCGTACACGATCACGTGTCAATACTCGCTGCCTCGATGATGAATATATGCTATTTAAAAGCTATACCATCAACAAGATCATAAAAAATAAAGTTATCTTTTAAATATTTATATCCTGTACTGAGGTAATAATGGTTGAATTCCATCACACTAGAGCATATTTCCTTCAATATAATGAGCGCAATATGTTGCCTTAACTCTGAGATTGATGCAATCGTGCATTGGTTCGAATCTAAAAACGGATGTGTGCATCATGGTTATTCTTTTTCTGCTAGTCTACATGGAATATAGTAGGAATATCAGCACTACAATTATCGAAAACAAGGACAAATAAAAGATAGATATATAGATACTAATGTACATTTTTCCTTTCCGGTCGAATATTATACGGATTTGCAAGATAAGTATACAATATTTTAAAAAAAAAACAAGAAAAAAAACAACAACAAAAAACAGCACAATTACAGAGGAAACATTTTGAAAAGAGTGATTGGCACATGGAAATGAACATCGGTTGGTAAAGGGCAAAGGAAACGACTAAGGAAAAAGGCCAGAAGAAAATGACAGTGTCAACAAGACGGTTAAAAAGATGGAAAGAATCTGAGAAAGGATATCAGATAGTGGAGGTCAGAGGAAAGAACAAGTCAAAGGATGGAAAAATAACAAATAGGCCCAAGAAAGAGAAGAGAACAAAATACGAGAGAACAACGACCACACCCACATAATGACGCATAGGAATATTTTTTATTTTTTTTGTTTTTTTTCGAGAAGCTGCTCCTGTTTTCTAATAATAATTGGAAAATGTATCTTTAGTTGATGCCTTTACAGAAATCATAATATAAAACGTGCTTTTTAAATTTGTATGATCCATACACGTTCGTCATTTGATCTCTAAAATAGGACAATGTAAGGCTTTAAAACACTAAGGCATTTTCATACATTTAAAATCGTGGAGGAGTTTCTTTAGTAAAATACTCATAGATGATTATGATTAAAATCTGTATTGAGCCTCAGGTAAGATTTCATAATGAGCTCGAAAGATGCAAAACAAACACTTAGAGACCATCTAAAGTCTGTAAGAAATCAAGCTCAATATAAAATTTGGAGGAATAAGTTAATAAAATGATAAGTCAAGCCATAGGAGCACACTAGAAAAAAGTCATGGATGAAAATATAAATAACCCTAAAGCTATTTGGAGAGTTTTTACCTAGTTTGGTGCGTGAACTTTAAGAGTAAAACTTAAATTGTATCCCTCAATCATGAGGGCATTTATACTGATAATCCAAGTGACATCTCAAATATTTTAATTACGCCGCCTTAGAACACTGAAACCAAGCGGCTTAACCATTAAGACTAGAAAAAAGCAACCACACAAATAAAATCATCATCTGTTAACAGACACCACATTTTCAATTAAATAATTCATAATTGTTTTTCATTAGTCATTCACTCACCTATAATTACTACTTTTTGTGTAGCTCTTCCAGGTATTATTATTGCTATGGTCATTACTCGCCTTACGGAAACAATAAAATATCTAGGATATAATCTGTGGTTACAACAATTTACATTAAAAAACAGACAGCGACATGGCTCATCCCTTTGTAGGTCAAAACCAACTAATTTGCAGCATCAGCTGTCGAGATGAAGCCAACCCGACGACACATCAAACATTTTCAAGCTGTAATTCTCGTAGAAATAGCTAGGCAAACTTTTTGTAATTTCAACGCTTTTTGTGTTTCTTATATGTCTTGTCTCTGTTTTATGTTTGCCTTTGAAAAAGACTCAGTGAGAGTCGAAAGCGCTTAGGCTAGTTAAAAACTAGTTTTGCACTGTTCGTTATCAGTATATTGGGTTGATATATATATATATATATAATAGAGGCCAAAGAGCTATCGTCTTAAAGACAAAAACAAATAACTTTTTAATAAAAGTACCTCTCACCTATTTACCTACTCAATCTTTACTCTCACCCCCAAATTTAGCCACCTAGCTGACCAATCCACCTAATAATACATACATGCAAGCTTACTTACTCAATTACTTATTTACATACTTTTTTACTTAATTGGTTATTCACTGACTTACTTCAGTCATGAATGTCTATACTGGTATTCACTCAATTATTCATTCATTAATTTTTATTTCCTGCTTTAGGAGAGTAATAGCAACGTAGAGAAAAGGTACATATATGAGAATGCCGAGAGTATGACGTACAATTAGATATATAAATTACCATGACGTACAATTACATATATAAATTACCATGACGTATAATTACCTATATATATTATCAACACGTACATGCACAAACGAGACTACATTTTTTAAATATATTTTATTGGCATGATCCTGTGGGACTGTACCGTTCCAGCGTAACTAGATGAGAAAGACATTTACATGATGTTGGTCTGGCCATTCGCCGATTGTTACAGTCTCTTCTCGTTGGGAGAAAGTCTACAAAAGGCATTAAGATCCAATCTAAAGATCAAAATGATCAGCTGTCACAACACTGACACGTGTTATCCTAATCTTGATGGCGTTATCAATAGATTCGTTATTCATTCATTTATTTTCCAATTCAGCATAACATATCATGTACAGAATACAATTTCCAATGTATAGAGCTAGGAGAAAATATTACATCAAAACAATCAAACAGTTATGTAACGACATAATCAATGCCTTTCTGAGATTTTAAAAAGAACAAATAAAACAAAACAAAAAAACAAAAACGAACAAAGCTCAGTTACAGTGAACATATTTTTTGATGTAAAAAAATAATTCCGTTATTACATTAGTTGCAAAATTCATATTAAACTCCTGCGGAAAATATTGCAGCTAACATTATAAAATGTATAGAGACTTCAGGGTCATTCAATCCACGTGTGTAGGGGAATTCCCTCTCAATTAAGAGCTGAACAAATTCTTTATCAGATATATTATGAAGATAAGTAGCAAGTAGAATATAAAAGTTATCGATAATATAAGACCAAAATCGATCCATCATTCTTTGTGTTTTTCAACACAAGGTTAACATGTGAGTAATAAGATCAATGTATGGAGTACTGCAATGATGACAATAAGTATTATACTGTATGCAGTGACCAGAAACCTAGCTAAAATGTTACCAGTTTAAGCTCCTTCTTTGACCGTGGTATTTGCCCTAAAATGATGTACATTTTAAAACCTTTGAAAGGTTGTATCAATAAAACGTATGTGCTTAAAGTGAGAATTCTCATATTCATTTACTGTGTTCCGTAAATTATAAATAGTCTTTCAAGTCATATATCGGCTTGCAGTAGTTAAGTGGTTTAATTTGCATTCCATTTTTCCCATCCCGGCAAGGGAATATATTGATTTTTGGCCTGTTGAAAATGACTTTTCTACGTCTGCTATGCAGCTCAAGGTGGAACTCACGGGGATACCTACGTGTTCGGTAAATCGGGAAATCGTATAGTGTTTAGACCAATTTTACACTTAAAATTGAAATATTTCTTCTGTCTGTTTCCTTTGTAAACAATGATTCAGCTCTTATTCTCATGAATTTTAAAATTCCACGTTACCGAATACAGGTGAGCGAAATCGAGCATTGCTTGTAGATGAGCAGGAGTTGTTGCTATGAGAGGGATATTATCAGCAAGCGCAGGGTTTCTAGAAGCAATTGATCCTACAGTTATTCATAGTTTGGAATCTTCTAGGAACTTTAAAATATCATTGATATATACCAGGTATAAAGCACACCACCTAAGGGAAAACCTTGTCTGATTGATATAGGTCCAGATTTAGTGTCATTTATAGCAACAATCCTGTAGATATTAAACTATGATTCCTTTATTACAGTGACGTATTTTCCAGTAATTCCCGATAGGGAAAGCAATATGATAAGTCCCGGGTTCCATGTGAAGTCAAACGCTTTCCATCTGACCAAAATGTGTCACAGACGTTTGATTCTAGTTCCAGGTTAACGAAGACAACTTCATGCAAATAAAAAGATGCCGTGATGTAACTCAATCCCTTATGGAAGACCTGTTGTTGAGTATTCGGAAAAGTCATAATTTTCGTTTTGTACCATGTATTTAAATCTATTACATATACATTTAAAAAAAATTTTTTTTTTTACAAATCAGGTAGCTAAGATACAATCCTGTAGCTGTCAAGTTAATATTTACGCGTTCCTCCGCATATGCAGATTGGTACAATTAGGCCGACTTTTCAGTCACAAGATATATACAACACTTTTGTTGGTATCGCACTGAATAGATTTGTAATGGTTTATATCAGTTTCTTGCCACCATATATTATATATTCATTCTGAACACCATCTATCCCAGGCGCTTTACGTATCTTAAGTTGTTGTATGGATGTTGCTATTTCAGTAAAGGTAATGTTTTAATTTAAAACGGTCATTAACATCGGTTTCTTTATTCACTGTATAGTTCGAGAATGACCTATTCACTGTGTAGCAAGAGAATGACATATTCACTGTGTAGCAAGAGAATGACCTATTCACTGTGTAACAAGAGAATGACTTATTCACTGTGCAGCAAGAGAATGACCTATTCACTGTGTAGCAAGAGAATGACCTATTCACTGTGTAGCAAGAGATTGACCTATTCACTGTGTAGCAAGAGAATGACCTATTCACTGTGTAGCAAGAGAATGACTTATTCACTGTATAGCTTGAAAATGACTTATTTACTGGGGTGAATAGGCTTTGACGGTATTAGACAAACAAGTTAGCTATCTCTTGTCGACTGGACTCTATTTATCCATCAAGTTTTAGTTCTAACAAGCTTTTAGTGTTTCTACTCTTATTAGGTTGTTTATCATATAATTTTCAGTAAATCTAATATCTAACTCTGCTGCTTCGTCTAATTCAGTAGTTATACCTTTTTCGTAGGAATTAATAGCTAGTTCTTGAATTTTCCTAAATTCTCTCTTGGCATTCATGTGTTGGTATCTGGCATTAAGCCCCTTAATAATATAACGGATGAATTAAATGATCGACCACAGCGTGATGTGCTACTAATTCAGTTTGTAACGAATTTGACGTAGATATTGTCTTTGAGGTTTTTTTTTGTTTTTTGTTTTTGTTTTTTTTTTTAGTTGAGGCCCCTTTGAAAGAACATTCCCGTTATTAGTCTTTCAACACTTGAAAGATATAATGCAACGGGCTAAAAAGATAAACCGACGACGATATACGTGTTTGGGAATATGTCAGTAATTAACAAGAATCGATTCTATGTAATTCTTTGGTCTGAGAGAGAGAGAGAGAATTACTTTTCGGATTTTGTGACCGACATTATTTGAACCAGAAGACATTTGCATTCTAAATAGCATCAGAAATGTTCAGTGATTGAATGATTTACTTTTCATCTGAACCACCAATGGGATGAAGTGAAGCGCATACTAAAATCACTGAAAGCATACTCTTAATTGGGAATAGAATTTACCTATATTGTTAAGGAATACAGACATTCTTTAAAAAGGACCGATCATTCTTGACTACATTCACTACTGCTGATGCTGCTGCTTTTTATGTCTCCATTGGAAATAGAATTTGGCCATATTGTTATGGAATACAGACTTTCTCTATAAAGGACCTATCATTCCTGATTACGTCCACTGCTGCTGCTGCTGCTTATGTCTCCATAGCCTCAAATCAATACCGGACTAGATTGTTCCAGCGCTGTGGTTTTGCATTAACACACAACCAAACATACAGTGATGCTCTGATATATTTGATGTATGCTGCTGATTTCAGATATGTTATTCAATGGCGTTACCTACACTAGGGACATATAGATTTCCAAAATGAGCATGGTGAGATTCAATCTTTGGATATAAACCAAACACTGAGAAAAATATTTAATATGGCCGCTTCCACGGATGCTTCCAAAACTCGCTTGATGCAGAATGGTAGATCGCCGATGCATGGAGTAGCAAATGATACTTGCAAATTAGATGGGATCACGGATTATGACCCGAATACAATCCATAAGGTAAGGTCATTTATTTGCTACTCAAACGTAGCTTAGTTCTTAATAAATGCAAAGGTCTATTTTGTGTCTCAAGATGTACTATATTAATAACCAAAACGACGTTTAATTGTATACTGTGTTTAATGCAGACAAGCATTTGGAATCATACAGTCCTGCTTTCTATCCTGCATAGAGATACACTTTGAATGAAGGAATACATTGAGGATTTGTACAACAGAATAGAAAATAGATGCTCATCCAAAATATGTCCTTTGGTGACCATTTAATGATTACTCAGCTGGTTAGACTACCCAGGCCTCTGAGAAAAATAATTATAGTACGTATTTTGTTCTCGGAAACATCCTATTATATCCCACCAAATATTGTGCAATTCTTGTGAAGGAATTTTTTTTTATTAAATGTATATATTGTTTTGAAAACCAGAAACTTAGAATTGGAGAGGATGTCTTACTTAGAATATATCCCGTATTCCTCAATATCAATAAAATAAAACACACATGTAAATACAAACATCATTTGATTACAAAATTATCTTGAAATGTAATGCCCTATGATTATTCTGGTATCATTCGAATCAGTACCAGATACACCGTGCATCATTCATCATTTATTGATTTGTACATTTTCTTCAGGTATATTTTATTACACCGGTTTTACATCATTTTGTAGATAATCATCCACAAATTACGAGCAACTTGTTTATAGAAAATCTTTATCACGCTTGAATGCGATTTTCTCTGGGAAGTTTTAATTTGAATAGGCGGTCGTGAAGATAATTTCCACTCATTTCAATCTGTGAATACCAGAGGATTAAGAAAAAAGTATGCTATGTGGACATGGAAAATATTACTTTGTTTAGAAACCTGTCATCAAGAAAGAAAACATTTGCAAAGGAAGAAATTTCGTATTTATATCGAAGTCAAACAGACATAAAACTGATATTCACGGGTGGTTTTACGTGTATTTATCAATAGAATCGTTGGTTTTTGTTTGTTTGTTTGTTTTTTGGGGTTTTTTTGTTCTTTTTTTTTTAAGTTTGTGAAACCAAAATCCCTGTTTGATGTTGAAACTTAAATCTCTATTGGAA
Organism: Margaritifera margaritifera; assembly: GCA_029931535.1. NCBI lineage: Eukaryota > Metazoa > Mollusca > Bivalvia > Unionida > Margaritiferidae > Margaritifera > Margaritifera margaritifera. Next base: position 1,444,768 of record JAQPZY010001510.1, read on the forward strand.
AGAATGAGTGTACAAAAATAAAAGGGACAAACAAAGGAAAGTCAGTAGCAAGCAATCAGCAAATAGTTGAATATTATATATGCAATAAAGCCCTTCTTGTGGCGGGAAGAGGATACATTAGAAATGCCAATGTAATGATCTGACGACTCAGATTGAAAGTTATTGTGGCAAATAAACAATGTTAACAGTTGTAAAAAAAAATGTAGAACCAAGATTTTGATACTAGAGTCAGTTCCAAAAGTGGTAGGAGATAAAAAGTACGACACAATTTAATAAAGATTGATTCAAAATATGAAAGTCATGAAAATCAGATTGAAGAATGTACACTCACTGCTTGAACTTAGTAATAATAAAGTATGATTAGTTCTGGGAGTGAAAGAAATGTATAGCACTTAGTAATAACTCTTGGGTTGACAAATTTAATTTAAAAAAAGTAGTATAATACATGTGTTGGGATGTGAAAAGAAAAGGTCTTCACCATGTTGTAAGCTCGATGGACACCAGTAATGAAATGCAGAACAAGGAGAAGAGGGCTCCAAAACTAAAAGAAAGTTGAACGTTTTTAATTTTAATTTGAAGAAATATGTGTGAAATGGCATAGCGCTTCAATAAGACATGGTGCTCAGTGGTAAGAATAAGTGTGCTTGGCTTAAACAAAAGAGTAAAGAGGTGTGGGAATTGCACAGGCGTGTACTGTGGTATTCATACTGCGCAGAGCAGGAATGGAATCGTGGTCTTCCCGTGCTGGAAATGTGGGGTCGGTGTCAGCCTGCTCCCCAACCAGATTATCCGCGACGTAGAGTTTCAGCTCCTAGACCCAGGGCAGAGTCTCCAGTTCCAGCTCCCAGGTGCAAGGTAAGCCTTCAGTTCAGGCTTTTAGACGTGGGTTTGAGCCTCTGTCTCAACGAGTAATTCCAGCTCCTAGGCGCAGGGTTAAGCCTTTGCAGAGCGGCAAGGTAGAGTCGATGCAAATGTGAAAGACTACCGCACCACCGTGCCAGAAAAGAACAGGCTCAAAGCAGACGCAGGGAGCGCAGGACGTCGTTGGCAATGAGGTCAGGGAACTTGTCGGCGTAAAGTTTTAACTTCATATTGACGCATAGCTGGAAAAAGCTGCACCAGGCCATCAAAACATGTAAGATGAAGAAGCTGAGTCGGAAAGAACCATTAAAGTGACGGCCTATTTTCGGACCAGCGCTACCGCAGATATGCGAATTGTTGAGATCGAGCAGCTGGTCGCCCAACCCAACGCCACAATTCAACGCTGCATCGAAGAGTGCACGCGCAAGGGGTCCGCATGGTACTTCGTGAGGTGCGAGACACTCAATCTAGGCGTATCGCAGTATCGCAGTACCACTCGTTTCGAGGCCATAGCTACATTCCAACGCCAAAGTGCATTTTGCCGCGCTCCGTTATAAATGGGAAAAACATCTACAACCGTTGTTTCGAGGGGACTATTCTGTCAGCCCTATACCCAGCAGACGATAAAGCTGACCGGACAGACAAGCACTGACAGCACCTGGACAAGCTCGATTTTGCTGGCATTGACTTTCCAGTGAAGGTGAGCTACATTGGCAAGTTTGAGCGACGCAACTCAAAAATAGCAATTAGAGTTTTTGTCTGGAAAAATGATCTCAACCTGCTGCGCATCAGCGAGGAAGTAAGGTCACACGCTGTGGACATATTGAGGCTGTCCAAGGGCTAAAAGAGTTACTACGTCTGGATAAAAGACCTAAGCCGTATGCTATACAAGCAAACCAAACACAAGAATAAGAAGCACAACTGCCGCCGCTGCCTCCACGTCTTCAGCTGGGCAAACCTATTGGAAGCCTACACTAAAGTCTGCCGCGGTATAGGTGAAAAGCCCCAGCGCGTGTCCTTACTGGCGGCAGGCAAGAACACCCTGTCGTTTCAGAACCACCAACGCCAGGTGCGTGTTCCATACATCATTTATGCTGATTCCGGGGCACTGAACGTGCCAATGGAAGGTCCTGCCGTGAATCCAGATGAAAGTACTATGCAGAAAATCCCTGGTCAGGTTCCATGTGGCTTCTGCTACATAGTCGTCCACTGCGACGGAGTGTTCAAGGAGCCGATGCTATACCGCGGAATGGAGGCCGCCACCTCCTTCATCCAGAGCCTCGAGCGTGATATGGTGGAGATCCGGGAGGTGTTCAGTAATCCGGCTGAGATCTACAAAAACGGAGACGAACGTAAGGCTTTCCAGGAATTGGACAGGGCAGTCAAGGAGGCGGCGGCGCAAGAACCCGATAGTCTCTCGATACGGGAGCCCCTGGGCCTCCACAATACACTGCAAACTCACAAACGTGCGCATGCAAATAATGCCACCAAAACCAACGAAATAAAAAACGACATAGTCGCGTTAAAAAGCCATAGTACAATCACAAGATGAAACTGAGCACGAGCAGCTTCAAGCCCAGCTTGCGGCTAAGGAGAGTGAACTTAATGGCCATTTCCCGCATCTGAGTGAAAATCATTCTCGCTTGGTAGCAAATATAGAACTGATAAAAGCTTCGCATCAACTCTGGCAGCCCTGCAGGCAAAGATGGTCGCGAACGCTGACGCCGAAGCCGGTGGTCGCGCACCAAACGGCAAAGTTCACTTGATTTTGCCAAAGCCTCATTTGAAAGTTTGCATTTCCGGGGTTCCAATGATTCACAATACCTTCTGACGTGACATTCGGTAGCACGTACTTATCGTACACGTGGATAAATTTATCGTTTTAGAACGAGATGTCATTCTGCACGTACATGTTCGTGTTGAGCAACAACTCGTGGATCTGAGCTCTCTGCGTTGCTATAGTTAAAAACGCCGCCGACGCTAGATTTCGCGTCGCTATTAAAGCTAAGTACTTGTGGCAATACCATCGACGCGGTGCTGGTTTTGACAATGCATGTTGTATTGACCAACCCTCTAGTTGGGCCCATGGCTCTAGAACAGGTGGCATGCACCGACTCAGGTACGTGTGTAGGTAGTGCTCCTGGAGATTTCGTACAAACCAGGATGGTTCAACGATTCTGCTGCGCTTGGCAACCGCTAATTTGCAGTGATCGTACAAGAAGGCGCTCTTATAACCCGATCAACTGGCACTGTTCCTGATGGGCTGTACACCATAGACACGTACAAAACGGTAATAAAGGCCTCCACTCCTAGAATGACCACGGACTGCAACGCGTGGGGAGGGGATCCAGCTTCCGTTTGCCGCCAGCAACCAAACGATCAATCTTGGACGGCTAACCCCATCTTTGAGTTTGCTCCATTTTCCATTTACGACGTTCTCGCCAAGGCGCACATACGAAGCACCCAATTCCCCAGCCTTTATCAACATCCCGCTGCTTTATGTTCTCCTCGATCAGATAAACACAGCCGAGAATATTCATGATGGAAACAGTATCCTGTTACAATTCTTCATGCGGGTGGTGAGTTCTACGGGGACACGCTTAGTGTCTCCATTGGAAAATCATATTGGCGCAGATTAAGTATTGTAGATGAAAAACAAATACCAGTTAATATGCTAGAGTGCACTATCACCCTTGAAATTAAGCATTTTTGTGCTCGCACTATTGCAAACGACAAGCATGCTATGAGTCTACGTGGTCCTGGTTTATTTGGCGGAAGCGCCGTGGTCGCCTCGGGCCCATCGCCACCGTTTACCCCAGAGGCTGAAATTCCCGACCGCGAGGTTGTCTCTTTTAGTACAGCCAGTGCCGCCTTAAGCTTAACCGCACACAGAATCACGCCAGTTGGTGGGGTTACGGCATTAAATACGTCTGGTTTGTATCACTTGGATTAAGTGCAAGACTTTCAAAACGTTGGTGGTTTTGCAATCAGCAACGACAACGACACTATCACTGTCCCAGGGACCGATTTTTATTTCATTGAAATCCGTGTAAATGGAGCCTTAATGGCATATGATAGCAGTACTGCCGTTCCGGTTAACGTCTGACACAAAAGCTTTAGACGTAGTTCTGTTTGCCGCCAGATACACCATTTTAGGTGCGAGGGCTACAACGTACAGCTGTCGGGATTTTCAGTCGATCTAACTATCTTTGGCTTTCGCAGTTAGAACCCACATAGTTGTATAAAACATAATAAACCTTCATCAAGAGCGAGAAATGGGGGAGCGACCAGGCATAGAACACGAATCATTGTTTTTGGTGCTATCTCATGATCCTGATATAGGCAACGACGTATTGGAGCAGCACGCAAAACAAGTTCTCATTGACAGGAAATACAAACCCCTTGTGGGATAATAATTAGACCAACATGGGGCTGACACGTACCGCTTCAAATTGGGATGGAACGATGATGCAAAACAAAGGAACACTGAGCACTGGGGATACCCAGAGCACCTTAAGCCAACCCCGCGGCCTGATAGGCGTAATGGCGCTTTCGCTGCAGCAGAAACAAAGCACAAAAATACTGGCAATACCCTTTCCTTCTCCGTATGTAACGTCCTCTATCACTAGGCTCATCAGACAAAAAACCGTGTCATCTTCGAAATGATGTTTTGTCGCATTACAGTGATCGTTAAAAAACCCAACCCTTACAATCACAAGCCAAGCGGACAGAAGGCACATTGGTTGAGACTCTTAGTGAGCATGTTGGCAGGCCTGTTACAGACCGTCACATTTCCGAAACTAAAGATATTAAAAGAACTGACGTTTTCTTCACTACATTGCCGTCTGGCCAGTACGTCACGGCGACACGTTTGAGGTGCGTGCCCGCATGACAGCTAAACCCCCTTCCCACACCTCTCCAGACCAATTTAACTTTCATATTACGCTCCTCATAGAGGAATCATAATTTTGTTATACCCAAAACTCCAATGCCCGCAAGATTTTCGTCTGAAAAAATCTCAGAGGTTAAACAAGCCCTAAAAGCAGAGGACGAATAGCGCCGCGGCCTTTTCTCAAAGTTGTGGAGCGCAGTAAACGTGGAAAATGGCGTTGACACAAAACTGACAGCCGTGTCTCTGGGCACCGATGTGGCTTACATCGGGACTCTATCAACCATCATTGCAGCCCCCATCGCGGATGTCCTTGCAGTTGCAGTGCTGGCCTGCGGGCTGGCGTCCATGGCTGGAAATTGTTTCAGCCGGCGAACGGCAAAAAAAACAAAAACATGATGAGATCCGCGTACTTGCAAAAATCCAAACTGAATACTATCGCAGATCATATTTCTAAGTCCCAGCAAGACAACGTCGTCTCAGAGGGTTAGTTTAAACTTATTCTCGACAAGTACGGCAAGTATATAACCTTACAAAATGAGATACGGGCTGCATCGCATAAGGAACACGCTATGTTGCCATCAACGAAATGGAAAAATATGAATTGATTGCCCGCGGAAAAGCTGAGGCACACTCAGAGCTCTTGAACAACTAGATGCGGCTGGGGATGCCTGATAAGCTGTGTCGTGTCCGCCGAAACTGTGGGTACGTTATCTGCGGCGGCAAAAATCCGCCGGAGCAGCTTTCTGACCCTCTGCCCACCACCATACGAAGCTGTCTTTCTAATAAGGAAAAAATGCGACGCAAAATCGGTGTATTTTTGCGCCTGCTTTTTTAGGACCTATTTATAGAACCGTAGTTGCCTCACGAGCTATTGCCTTTATTCGATATGGCCTGAATGTTTGCTGTAGAAGGCCGTGAACTATCAATATTGCTGTTAGCATTTTCGTTTTAACGAGCCGCGTGTCTACCCAACCCTATCACAATCAAGGCTACTACAACCAAAGTTGTTAAAGGACCGAAGACATAAATAAGAAAGCAGCCAGAACACATTTTAAATAATGACCCTACTAAGGAACTTCTAACTTGTTATCACAAATCAACCAATTATCTAGTGCCTCTACATGACTGCATTGAAAACTCCAAGTTTGAGCCGACCTCGTTGCTCGTTGCAGAACAATGAAAAGAAAAGAAACACATTAACATCATTGTGCTGCATCGATTGATTCAAATTTCCTGTTTCTTCTGCCTGAAAATGAGGGATTGGTGTATTACACCGGAAAAAAATGGATTCAATCTCCTCTACCTCAATTAGGGCTTAATCTCTTCCAACGCAATCTGCCTGTGGATTGGTAATAAGAAAATTTCTTGAACTGTACCATACTGCATTATCAACAACTTCATTAAAGCTAAAAGCATTGAAAAGATCTCACAAAACCGATGTTAACTCGTGCTATCCTGAGACAGTCAGAAGGGAATAGAGATGATTTTTCCTGGCAAATTTATTGCCTCTCTAAACAATAGAAGAAGTCACGAAATTGTTTTAATTACTCTGTTAAAATGTTTACCATGAATGGATGAGTAGCTGTTATAGTGCGATAAAAAAAAGGCCAATGAAAGTTGATATTTACACTTCGGAAAGAAATGTAATCTAATTTCAGTAAAGAATTGAGGTTATAGCTCATTACAAAATGCTGGATTATAACTTGATGTTTCTTCCAAAGTAGCTACAAAAATCTGCAGAGACTGATATTTGAGCAGACTGGTTTGTTTTTGAGAAACAAATGATACATTTATTTGTGAGCTTGAGCCGTAATCAGTTGAGAGATAGTCACTTATTCAGAGACAATTTAAGTTACATTTGTAGTAATTTTATGGCAGACGACAAAATGTAAAAACTGGACATAAAGCAAATATGGCAAACAAGTCTTGAATTAAACGATTGCTAAATATTATAACAATTATCACGAATCTTCGGAAAATGTTGATTCTGCATGCCGATCAACTGGTTCAGGCCTTTTAGTTCTGTGTTCTGACAATGAATAGTCATAGAAACAAGTCTCTATGAATTTCTTCACACAAAGAAGGGTCAACATATTTCTGGCAAACAACGCATTGTGCACGGATATATGAACATATAAAAAATCACTTACAACATTAGTCCCATACCTAGGTTACAAACCTCAAATTTAAAACTTCAATCGATATCCTGCTTCCAATGCAAAACAGTAGTCGGATGCCTCAATAAAGTTCCTATGACACATTTTCGATAACATAGTTGATGCGCTTTGATAAATGAGTTGAAAAGTATGGATTACATTGATTATGTCGTCGTCAAGGCGACAATACATGGCTCCAGAACCAAAAGGAAAAAAGACGGATTTTTTCCGCTGTTGAAGATAAATTTTTCGTAATGACCTCTCTCTCTTGGTATATATCCCCTGTCAGTTATTCGTATTCTATCCCAATACTAATTTAATATTGGTATTAAAGACGTCTGGTATATGTATCAAGCTTATAAGTCGCATTTCCTCCAATAACATAGCTAAAATAATACTCAGTTTTGTCTCGAACTTACAATGGGGAAAGGGTATATTTATTTGTCGGAAGACATTAGAATCGTGCAAGAGAAGAACTTACATATTTGGCTGTGTACCTACCGTGACTTTTCTCAGTAGGAACTAGTGTGTCTAGTGACAATCAGGTGGATGTCATCCAACCATCAGTTGTAATAGCCAGTGGCATACGTTCCAAAAATAATAAAGCTAACTTCCCATTTATTTATAAATTTTCTAGTATTTTGTATTTGTAATAAAGAAAAAAAAAACCCAGATACATTTTATGCATGGTTTTTATCTTTAACTTGTTTCTTCATTTGACTTGTGTATCAGCTAGTCGTGCAATGACTAGTGCTTTTTTACACACTAATGTTTCAAATCCCATTTGCTACAAGAAAAGTCAAGTCTTGGATTCAATTGCTTACATTGACTATGTATATTCGATTTCCTTGGGCTAATTTACCAACATTACGATCCGACGTCTTCGAAATGTGAAACTAATATGTTTATATTTCTCTACTATCATTAATTTAGCTTCTAAGCAGAGTTAGACGTATGCACCTACAGGACTTTTATATAATTTGTAACTAAACATTAGAACGAAAACAAAACAAATAGCTTTATTGGTATTATGAATATTTTAGCTAAGAGACAGTGCCTGCTGTCAAGGAAATATATAAGTTTATTACATATTTTAAAGCAGACGTTGCGACCAATACCAACTGATTCTTTTTCAAACATTTCATGAGAAAACAATTAATGCCTTAATTCTGTTATGCTGAAGTAGCAATTACTTCACCTTTTGGTTTCCTTGAGTTTAAACGGTAATTTAATTCGTTCGTTGATATTCTGTTTAGTGACATCACGTGTTGTTGAATGCGTGTAAATTTCATGAAATTGTAAAGAGTATTAATATTTATAAACAAATATTTGTATGATTTATCACTAATATATATTTCAAAGTGACATAAAATGTATCTAATGTGAGTAATGAGGAATCTGTAGTGTTATTTCAAAATGAAAACAGATTGTGTGCAACCAGATGAGATTTTTTTCAGCCATACAAATATTTGCATTTTAAGTTATAAAGTTTATCCCGGCGGTTACTTTTTTACTGATAATAAATGTTGCATAAACGGTGGAGAGATTTCGAGTGATTTCTTCAAAAGTGAAGATCCAGTTTAAAACAGGGATAAGTTATAGTATCTAAAACTCAAACTATAACGGGGGCCTTATGTTAAACAGGGTCACATTTTTTGTTAGCCTCAAACGGGAAATTAACATTAGGTCGCCATTTTGAAACGTATACTTGTAAAAGTAATTACATTATGCGACGGTCTGCTCTCTAACTGAATTACGTCATACGTTTTTTTCCACACTGTCTGTTTGTTCTGTTTAGGTGGAAAATGTGAGCTTGTTTGCATTGGAATTGTAATCGTAATAATTGGTTTAGAGGTGTTTCACAGGAGGTGTCTGTCTATGATTAGGCGGAAAATGTGAGTTTGTCTGCACTCTAAATGAAATGCCGTATCATTTATCTATAACAAGAAATGTAACTTACTATTTAAAATGCCTTTTGGAATGACTAACACTCAGTCATTTTCTGATCACCCAGGGTTGAATGCAAAAGAGGCTGTATAAATAAAAATACCTTCCCTATAACTTCCCTATGATCCCTCTTATTAATAAAGTTTAAATCTCTACCCCTTCTATAATGTCATTATCCTCTCCTACCCACTTTTGTAACAAATAAATAAATACATAAATATAAATAAAAATAAAAAACATTACCGTTTTTATTCCCATAATCCCTATAATATTATTAGTGGAGTGTACGAAGAAATTAAAGTAGGCCACCATTTTGTTTTCTTTTCCGGCATTATAGCACAAGAAGAAATTAACATTATGCCACTATTTTTGTAGGATTTTGAGGACAATGGCAATCAATATTAGACAACAACCCAGTTTATTTAATATCCAGCCGTAACAAGGGCTCTACTCAATTGACCATAAAAATCATTATCATTATTATTATTATTATTATTATTATTATTATTATTATTATTTCATGATGAGAAAGAGATGGGTATATATGGGATGATAGAAGACAGAAAGGTTGGGCGTCGTGTTTTTTATATTATTTATACAGAAATTAACATTAGGTTACCCTTTTTTGAGTTGGTTAGAAATGCTTGTTGGCATATTTTTTCATTTATCAATATCTGAAAACCAGTGTTATATTTTGAAATATTGTCAAATGAACGCAGTAATATTTGATGTGTGCCAAATTTAAGTCGAAAATTCTGTCAGGCTGCATCGCATATACTCTCAGCTGGCAAAGGCGTGTGCCAAAACATGACAATGTTACAATTCCCTTCTATAAACTGACTCCAACTTATGAACCCAGCACACGTCCAACTCTGACGCCCTCTGAAAACAAATGCGGAAATCTGGCCATTCAAATAAATCTAGCCAATGAAATCGATTATAATGACGATGTGGTTTGCTCTAGTTTCAAGGTCATGCAAAAAATATTACCAATTGAACTGGTTTTATGAGACTGCATATTCTGACTGACTTATTTCCAGCTAACGAATTTGCATCAAGTTAAGATTTCTTTGTACTGTAAAGTTGTGAGTTTGTGCAAGCTTTGAAAACGGCAAGCATCGGATAGAAATTTTGTTTCGCTAAGCTAGAGACAGCTTGTACAATTTATCGGTTCGAGTTTTTAAACTAAAGTAACATAGCATTCTATGTCATGTAATCATTTCGACTACGGCAAATTTTAGAAGAGTATCTTAAAGCGAGAAAAAGATACAACTATTACTTAAATATAAATATGAAGAATCTTTATTCATTCCAATAACTCAAACGGACTGTGTGGATACATTTTTTCAATTAATTTAATTGAATGGCGGAGTGTACAACAAACAACAAGGTATCATCATCTATAGTGTACAATATGCAAAGCAAAAAACATCGTAAGAAACGAAATTCAATATGCATGCAGATGCAGATCAATGCAAATAAAATAGGCAGGGTAATTCACAAAATTTATCCGTATGGAGAAAGAGATATCGACATTATTAAGAGTAATAATATGATGATAAAATCAGAAGTTATATCATTTGAATTCATGTTTAAGCAATGGTCAATCAATATATTTACAATATATTTGAATATACGACGCTATTTCTATTATTAAAGCTTTATAAATATACATGGCCGAATTGTTTCAAATTAGAGTATTCTTGGTATTCAAAAGTTCTATAAATAAGTTCGAACAATTTAAACATATTTGGTCTTTTTCTGAAATATTTCTCTATATGTTTGGTTCTTAAAATCTGTATACAATAAACATTCAAGTACAAAATGATATTCATCTTCAAGGAGGTTACAAAGAGAACAAATTCTATCATGAATCGGTGTATACGGTCTCGCCCATCTATCAACTTCAACTTCGAGTCTGTGAGAGGATACTCTAAATTTAGCAATTTCATTTCTATATTTCAAAGAATAGATGCTGTCGAGGTAAAACTTTGATTCGAAATTTGCAAAATTTATATAAAATAATGCTCGACTACTGTTCTTAAGACGATCGATCCAACTTTGAATAAAATTGTCCAATAGCCTTAAATTAAAAAGCTGTAAAAATATGTCAGTGTTATCGACCCCTTGATCAACCCAAATTTCATAGAATCCAAATCTTGACAATAAATCTGTAACTAAATATGCCCAATTTACTTTATTAGGTAAAGCTTCTAAATCGTTCAACATCATTTGGTATATATATATATATATATATATATATATATATATATATTTATATATATATATATATATATATATATATATATATATATATATTGTCCTCCTTTGCGTCTAATATCTTAAACCAATACTTCACAATGTAATAAAATCTATTTGCTATTATTGTCATACGCCCTAGCTCGCCATAAATAAAATCAGCTTGTGTTGTCTTCTTCACTACCAATATCTTTTTGCAAAAATATAAGCGTACTCTTTCAATGCATTTAGCAGAAATAAAGCTCCAAACTCGGCAACAATATTTTAAGATTGTATCAGTCTGTCGGAACGATTCATGACTTGTTTTTAAACATGCAAATTTATAAAGGTAATTTTCATGTAAAAATATTGCTTTTTTAGCTTGCCCTGCCAATGTTATCTGTGCTTCGGTAAAGGAACCACCATGCGTCATAACAAATACAAGATATGTAAACTTATTTACAATTTCTAGTTTTTCACTACAGTAAATGAATTGCATGTTTCTAGGTAAAATACCACCTTTTCTAAAAAACATAACCTTTGTTTTTGAGTCGTTAATCACAAGTCTCCACTTAGCACAATAATCTTTCAAATAATTTAGCCCGGCCTGAAGGCCTTTTGGGCGAAACTGAAAAGATGATAACGTCATTTGCGTATTAAAAAAAATAAAAAGATGTAACATGCCAATATCAATACCTTCAATACCATGCGTGGCAAACTCTTCCTCTAATTCATTTACAAATATTGAAAAAAGATATGGTAATAAACATTCACTTTACCGGACACCAAGAATACAAGAGAATTCATCATCTAACATATTATCATATTTAATTCTTGACTCTACATTGCTGTACACTGATTTAATTATATCTAGAATGTTTCCTCTTAAAACAAACTTTATCAATTTATGCCATACCTTATCCCTTACTATGTAAACAAACGCTTTGTGAAATCAATAAACGCACAAAATAATGTATTACCTTGATCAATAGTATATGAGATAAGCCCTTGTAAAATAAAAAAATTGTCAACTATACTCTTCTTTTATCTAAATCCTGCCTGTGCTTCAATAAAGACATGATAGTTTTCTGCCCAGTCATTAAGTCTATTATTAAGTATACGTGTACTTTACCTAAGCAACTCAGAAGTGTTATACCTCTATAATTATTAACATAATCTAAATTGCCTTTTTATGCAAGGGTATAATTAGACCTTCGGATCACATTTCTAGAAAGTGACCACTTTTAAATACAGCATTAAAAAAATTACAGAATGTATTTAAAAGCATATATTTACCATGGTAAAGAAACTCATTAATAATCATATATTGAGCAGCACTGCTTCCTAATTGTTTTTTTTTTGTTTTTTTGTTTTGTTTTTAGTTTTTTTGTTATGTAAAGCATCTTCTACCTCTTGAAGGGATATATTTTTATTTAGTTGATTAAACATGACATTAAACTCTCCTTTTACATTTTATTCATTAAAGTGTAAAACATCTTCATCTGGTATAAAAAGTGATCATTAGACTTGTTTCCAGTTTTAAAGTATTTTTACAAAGTATCCATTGTAATATTTGAGTGTTTAGGATTCGTAGTATCTTTTAACATTTTCCAGTACAACTTAGCATCATTAAGTTTCGCTTTTTTCAAATTCAAATGTTTTCAGTTCATCATATTCATCCCTGTATTTTCGTAGAAGTTTTTTTTTAAATCTGCTCTTGCACTTGTCATTTCCTTTCCTGCTTTTGATGTTTTTCAACTCGATAATGATTCAGTTTACTCATAAAAATTAACCGTTTTTCTTTAATCATATCATTAAACCAAGGATTATATTTTTTTTCATCATATTTCTCCGGCACTCTATCGTGACATTTTTTAAATCTTTTAACGAATGGACTACAAGCGTTGTTAAGACTTGCATGTATCACCCACAAACAACTGTCAATAGTACCAGCGTTAACATTCTCAAATAACTTTTCGTTAATAATGTATGTATGTTCGATTATAGAATTGGCACATAATTTTGATTTATATTCATTCTTGAACTCTGGTCGCCATGCATATTTACCCTCTATACTTTCATATTCTCTTTCTTTTATAAATGTTGCTTCGACATCGTTAACAATATTAAATTCTAACGTAAAGCATAGAACACAATGATCTGACAAAATGTTAGGCTCACTAACATCAAGCGATAGTACATTACTGAAAAGGGACTGAGAAGCAATAACATAATCTATTAAACTACGTCAATCGTATCCAGCATAGGTATACTGATCAATATTCTTATAATTACCTATACGCCCGTTCATTATACGTAAACCTGTTTTCTTGCAAAAGTCGAATAACTGAATTCCATTAGTCTGCTGTACAGTACATTGTGAAACACGTGGTTTCATATTATAATCATCAACAATATACTTGTCGGGTAATGCATACATATATCGACTATTGTCATCAACAACAAAATCTGGGCCTGTTGACGTTCGGTCATTAAAATCACCACCTATGATAAATGTACAATCTTTATTCGAATCACTTTATATTCTTACCAGAGACTGTAAGAGCATGTCTAAAATATTTGTATCCACCATAGACTGCCTACTAGATCCATCCAGTACAATATAGCAAAAGCAAACACAAAAATCAAAATTTTTCCCAAATATTGAACCATCGGATTGAACCCATAATATATATTAACTTCATACCCGCAAGCAAAGGCATTGTCCCTAACACATTTATCTCTAATGTATACAATTAATCTCCAGAGTTTCTTTTACTATTGTTTTTTTTTCTTTGTTTTCTATGCAAAGCAAATGTTGTAAAATTTTGTATAGACGAATCAGATAATTCATTTGTCCAAGTTTCTGTAAGAAGAACAATATCACTTTTGGAAAATATTTCATTTAGCTCTTTACTTTTTAGTTTATTCACTCTTTTTGTAGATAACCCTTGACTATTTAATAGAGAACAGTCTCTTTCCCCCACCCTGCCTAGTTCTCGGCGCTTCCTTTTTCGGAGACGGGGTTTTCATAGCCCCATCATAAATTGCGGCCTAAGTTTCAAGTGTCCAGTCCTCTAGTGTCGTGTGGTGACCCTTGGTTATTTCTATGTAAAGTGCTACTGAGTATTGTCCTAATTACAGTTGGCTGTATGTCACATTTGCTTTATGCTGATGAAGATCTCGACACACATGATTAGTGCGATTTTTATTCAATCGATTGACAGCGACTTGTTGAGTAACAACATTTCTCGTGGAAGATTTGCGTCCAGGCATGTTTGCTGGTGCGTTTCTCGTTGATTAGTGGCGTCCAGGTACGTTTGCTGGTGCATTAGAGCAAAGCATAGATTGGATTCCGGGCGTAGGTAATATATTTTTAGATCAAGTGAATGGTGCATTGAAAATATACACGTGTTTCTTGATGGACATACTGGCGATATGTTGATGTTGTATCGATTGCTTAAAGTAGTATTGATACCTTGCTCATCGTGATCAACAAATTGAAATGTTTTGCTGCTGGTGCTGCTTTTTTGGTGCTGTACTCCTCGCTATTCCGTCACCAGTCTGAACTCGCTGAGCTCACTGTCATGGGGGGATGGGGGGGGGGGGGCGATGTATCTTCTTTGGAGAGTTGCATTCCTCATATTCACCCACATTTGACTCGGATTCTTCAGTTGTACTGTTAGGCAGAAAAGAATATGCTCAATCATCTAGACTATTGTTGCTTTGAATTTTCATAGTTTGATCATGATTCGCGCTTTGCATACATGTGTTTTGTAACCTACAGGAGGGAAATTGCTTTGCTGGCTTGTCATTTTATAGGAAACTCCAGTGTGTGTCTGTATGTCAATGTGTGTGTGCGTATGTGTGTGTCTTTATAAAACGGAGACAGAGAGTGGAATCTTAAAGTGGAACATATACAAGTATGATTTAAATCTAAATCATTCTATAGGAAACTCAAATGTGTGTGAGTGTCTGTCTGTCAATGTGTGCGTACATGTGTGTGTGTGTGTGAGAGAGAGAGAGAGAGAGAGAGAGAGATGACCTTACAGGATAACACTATAAGTGTGGGCAATTGGACTCGTGGGTGGCTCTGTCTGTCTGTCTGTGTGTGTGTGTGTGTGTCTGTGAGAGAGAGAGATGTGTATTTTAAAGTGGGTATGAATGAATATCTTTATTAAAGAGCAAATGAAGGCAACATACTTTTATGGTATATATTCCTTTTGAATAATATTAAAATGAAATTTTAAGATCACATTCCAAAAATTCGTATCCATGCGATACGTTATGGAGAACGATTGAAAAAATTTGATTTGTGTTCGATCACACGTTTGACAAAATCGGTTTTGCCTGAGCAACTAGGTCCAGAAATCAATATGCTAAAGGGATGGGGAAGATACAGTGCCTCCAAACTTGGACGACCTAATTTTTCGTCAATCACTTTGAGAATTGTGTTTAGAATTCTTAGATTCCTTCAACGACACAAGACATTGTATACATTTAATTTTGTCAGAGTGTAAAACAGCATATTTACAATTCAAAAACACACAAAGTTCATGTTTTTTCTGTTCTTTCATCATGTCTTTTGGCATTATCAGCTGCCTCTTGTATCCAGGTGTTGAATCCAAGACTTTTCCAGTCACGTACATCCTTCCAGTCATAAATCTGTTGGTGTATCCAACATATTATATACACTTATTGGTAGAGTAAATAAAGTGCAAAGATTGTCTTCATCACTTGGAGGTGAAACATGTGGCATGTGAATAGAAGCTTTTCCATCGGTCAATTTAAACTCTGTTCTCATTTGTTGAACGTCCTGAATTTTGTCCAGGAGTTTGGAAGAAGTTAATTCTGCGGGGGTACCAAACTCGAGCTACACAGGAGATTTCAGACTGTTGTGAGACATCGACAGACTCAAACGATCTTGATCTTTAACTTGATACTGTCGTTTCAATTCCTCTAACAATGACAGAAATAAGTCCGTAATGAAAACAGCTGCTTTCCATGGTGGAACTTGATACTTGAACTCTTTAAATTTCACCGTGTACGTGTATGCCGTCATTCCAAAATTTTTGGAAGTCACTGAATTTGAACATGATCTTTAGGGAGTACTGTATGATTTTCTTTCCTGGCGAACTTTTCTCTGATGGTCTTGTGAAGGAAGAGGTATATGATGCTGAATATAGGTCTCTTTTCTGTGTGGAAAGCATCTTTCCAAGTCAGTGTCTGTACTCCCAATGATCTTCCTGCCTTGGAACTTTATTTATATCGTTGATCAATGTGTCCATAAGGTAGCGTGTTGTGGTCGGGAAGTCTCACTCGTTTCTGGTACACGATCTGATATACGTTTCCCAAGGTTCTACTGACGATTTGCTGATCTTGCAAACGTACAATTTTGTGAGGATCCAACGTTTTCACATTCATCTTCGATGCGTGGGTGATAGCTTCCAGGGCGATAGATGTACATGCAACTATCGGTGTCAAAGTAAGGGACTTGATCTCCTAAAGGTTCCATCAATCAAGTGCAAACAAGGATATGGATCAATCAATATACACAAGGATATGGACTGATGATGCAGCAAATGTAAAATACATCTAAGAGTCTCCATTTACCAATGATTTAGTAAATGAATGGTGATGCTCATTTAAACGCAGTCCTCACTCTCGTTTAGCAACAATGTACATGTACCACTATTAGTTCAAACTTCAAACGATTTATTGTATTATTATTATTATTATTATTTTCTCCAGTTATAATGTTAAAAAGATCTAATGTGAAACTTATTTTGGGTTAATTGGGACCTTCATGATCGTGTCCTGTCCAGGAAATCATTTTCTTACTCCTGATGACTTAAGACTTTATAACTGTGAGACGCTTACAAATCTTCCTTTTGTTTAACCCGTTATTCTTTTTAACTACTTTAAGATTTCAATCTCTTCCTTGAATCATTGAGCTCGTCTTTATTTACCTCTGTAAAACGTCTCAGTAGTTTACAAGCATTGTGCTGAAATTCATACTAAATGATTTACATCGACAACTTGCATTCTTTTTACTTATGTCATCCGTCCCAATTACTGCTTGCATTGTAAGTTTAATTTAAAAGGGTTCAGTTGTACTTCCGTCTGAATATTCAAAAAACTTGTTCACTCTGCTGTGTCTTGTATGTACTGATGAACCTGAGGTCACAGGTCAAACAGGTCAAACCTGAGGTCACAGGTCAAACACTGCTAATTCAGAGGTCATAGACATAGTTAAATCGAGTGAAGTGCAATGAACTCGGAGAGAGATCGCTAATCTATATTTAGCTACAGCGCAGACTAAAATCACGTTCAGTTGTCTGGATGGAAATTGAAATTATATCCTGCAGATGACCATTAATTTCATCAGTTACTAGACAACTTGATTGCGAGACAGACATGTCAGCCACAGAGCGGAAGTTGGACGTGAGGAAAATTCGTATCGAACGGAAGAGGTGAAAAGACCTTCTGAAACAGTGACAAAAATATTTACCTATCAATATGACTGTTGATAAAATGCTGATTTCCATCATTCTAATTCTATGTTCCACATAGCGGATTACAACGGTAATCAGAAGTAAAACAATTAAAGTTAAAACAACATTTTTTAAATGATAACAAAAGTTCAATTTTGAATCAAGCGTTTTGGTGCATGCCGTATGGTAAGTACTCTGCGATATAGATAATAGAAAATGTCATGTTGATATCGATACTCTCTATCATTTACAACCATAATGTCTTCGCCTGTGAAAATGCATGGTCGATGAAAAAATTAAACGCTTTCTTATCAGAAATTCCAGTCTTCAGTACAATACAAACATAATAAAATTTATAACTCACTTTTTATCTTCCTACCTCTGGTTCGTAGCTTATCTTGATAAATTCTGTTCTTTCCATTTATTTATTACAAACCATTTAATCTTACATCTTTGAAACTATTTAGATGACTTCTCAAATACACTAAATCAAGCCTCTGTAAGTCTCAATTTGTTTTGAATTCCATTCAGACAGTATAAATAAAATATTTTGAAAGCATACGACGGGGACATGCAATAAATACAAAACCGCATGCATAATGCGAGTTTTGTTCCAAGTTGGGGTTCGGGGTTGGGGGATAAAACTCATTTGATATTGTGCACTATGTGCTATATGAAACTCATTTTTGGACTCAGTTCACAGTTATTTTCCCAATATATTCTCTACATTTGCTTTTCACAGCTGAACTTTCCACTGTGGCCAAATCCAAATAAATCATATATAAATCAAAAGTATCTTTCTATGCAAATTTGTAGTTAAGTTCTTGTCATAGATTATGCGGCATTTTTTGAGGAAGCTGAACTTCAAACAAAGCAACGTGCCATGGGTCACATATTTCACTTCCGGGACAGCATAGTTGCCTGATTACTAACTGTACACTGTAGCCAAAAAACACGCATACAATTACACTATAATCCTGATATGCTACAGACTAAACCGGTATCCTTTAAATCAGTAATAAGAATGCCTACATTCTAGTCAAGGATCACCACCACCAAAAAAAAAGAGAGAGGATAGGGACCATATTCGTGGGTACTGATCCAGAAGTAATAATTGTAACCTGAGACCATGAATACGTCTGGGCCTGAAGGCCTCGACGTACCCTCACAGCACAATATAAAACTCGGAGTTTTTTTACATTAACTGAGCGAGCTTTTGAATCACGATATATCTCCAAAAAGTATTTTAACGAATATTCAATATTGCGTTCAGTAAATTTTGAGGAATATTACGCGAGGGGTGAATCCTGCCACTACAGTTGCCTTGATGAAGACTGCTTCCTGTACATTAATTTGCGAGGAAGATTTAATACGTCTCCAGTTTTGCGTTGTTTTGATTCAGGGCATACCAGTTTATTTGCGAGTCTCTCAAAGATCGTAATGGAATTTGAAGATGATTGAAACTAAAATCACATGGACAAGCCACTATCTGGAAATCAAACAAGTTGTATCTTATGGGCAACATATACGTGAGCAAAGTGCTCATTGTTGCTTATGTACGGTGCTAACAAACATTCACAAGAACGCCGAGGTCAATGTTCAGTGACGTTCAGACTAGTGACTTCAGAGGCAGTATCCTTATTTACTGGAAGAAAATATAAAGAAATATTAAATAATGTACTATCTTGCACAAGAGTCATCTAAAGATGACATATCCTTCCACCCCCCACCCCCCCCCATCTTATGTAAAGACTCCTACTGAATGTAACGTTTTGACCAGCACTTTCATATTTTTTTTTTTACAGCTTATGCTAGCACCCTATGATCTAGCATCGTTGATGTATATATGTTACACTTTTTTCATAGTAACATAAAATAGTATTGCACGCGGAAAATTCTAAGTATGGAAATACACTTCGACGCAACTTGCTTGACAAATGTACCGATTTTGGTTGAATACCTTAAATGGTTTTATTTACGCACAGACAGACAGACGTACATAACAATAGCTATATCCCCCGCCCCCATATTACATACCGGAGGGATAAAAAGAGGATTTATTTAGAAGAATTGTTTTTTTGTTTTTTTTAAATGGCAATCGTAAATATAATACATATAGTCATAAACTCAAAGTTTTAATAAAGGGACAGAGTTATATCTAACCTAACATATCCTGCTGTTTTGCAAGTCAGGCCTTAGGAACCAATTACTTGCGCAATTTAATGTTTGCGTACGTCAGTTCTAGTTGACAAATTCTACGTTGGTCTTTTTAATGGCAACGTGTTGAACTCGGAGATTCTGGATAACTCTACTAGCTACTGGTTCCATAACAAGATTGGGGAAGAATTTTCAATTTCATCTTCATAGCAATGGGCTTTATATATGTTGTAAAATTAAGTTTATTAAATATATTTTGAATGTAAAAACATCAAAATAAA
This sequence comes from Margaritifera margaritifera, assembly GCA_029931535.1. Lineage (NCBI taxonomy): Eukaryota > Metazoa > Mollusca > Bivalvia > Unionida > Margaritiferidae > Margaritifera > Margaritifera margaritifera. Next base: position 1,464,794 of record JAQPZY010001510.1, read on the forward strand.
CTGCTATTATGCATGGAAAACTTGAATGTTTGTCTATGAAATTAAAGAGACTTGTAAATATTGTAAAACACTGGTCCAAAATAAGAAATAATAAAAATGTAATATTAAAGACATTGAATAAAGTATTGTATGAATAGTCACAAAATAAATATTCTAACTGGCTAACATTTCTTCATTTCTGTATAGATAAGTATGTTGTTTTTAAGATGTATGGGAATACCATGATTCAGTATATATATATATATATATATATATATATATATATATATATATATATATATATATATATGGGGGGGGGGTTGGTGTAGGTGTGTGTTAAACATCGATTATCCATAACCATACGGGACATAGATTTCTTTGATCGACAGTTAATTACGTAGGTTTGGACTAAATAATCGGTTCGTTATGACTCTTAAATTTTGCTTGATTTGCTTTAGATTTCTGTATGATAAATTACATATTATTCTTGTACGCTGATCATATCTATCTTAACCTGATTATGCATGGAGAGTGTAGTTTACCTTTCTAAATTTTTATCATAGGCACGTATGAAAACTTTGCCACAAACGTTCTCCCCCCCCCCATCTATGATATTTGAATAAATACTTGCATTGCTTACATTCAGATCAACAATGTCATATCAACTTATAATTAACTATGATTTATCTTTGTTTTTTATATATATTTTTTAATGTCACACTTAAATTGAATAATCATTTGTGGTGCTCTCGTATGCCACCCGTGTGTGGCGTGAGAGATGTACCATAAATAAAGATCGGTTCTAGTCTGTTATGTTATGTTGTTATTGTCATAGCCTCAACCATTTCACAACAATTGGGTGTAAGAATAAACTTTCTATCTTGGTATCTCACTCTACCTCACCCCACCCCCACTCCTAATTATAATGGTATGAGATTATATTCGATTGTGTTTGATTCTGATTTGTGTTGCTCTGTTCTATGTTAGTGTCTTGATCGGCAACTTAATTTCATTTTTTAGATACATGTACATTGTTGAAACTAGAAATTTCGGGGCACACGGTAGTAGTCCGTTCTAGCGAATAATCCGGACAATCAGCGTCTGGATAATCAACGTTTTACTGTATATTAGGTTCATGTAAACTATTGTTTTATAAATCCGTCAAAACCAATTTTGGATGTCAAGATTACTTTGGGCTTTTAATGTATATAACAGGAAAGCATTGACAAAGCTTAGTGTCTCAGCTCACTCACTGGGAGTTATGACCGTTCGATTTAGCAGTACCTGTACTCGAATGGATATAATCCTTAAAGTATGTTTACTGTGTGAGGTTTAGGATGAATATAAACATTTTAATGGTTTTTAGTAACTATTATTTCTTGAGAAAATCCCTCATTGAAAGATATTATTGGAAACACCCCTCTATGACCAAATGTATATAATTGGTGAATTGTACTCGTAAGAAAATTCTCTGCAATTTAACAAAATACGTGCAATTAGCATTTGAAATGAGAAAAGCAACTTATGATACGTGATCCAATCCTCAACAAGAAGTTTAAATAGCAATTTAGGTGATATTATATTTCCGTATTGAATAATTATTTACATATTTATTGAATATTCACGATAAATGTATACTCAATAAGGCGTGTAATTATTAAAAGTCAAGAATCCGAATCTACATTTCGATTCCTAAAAACCGTTTATCAAAATATGAAGTGCAAAATATAAAAAGGAGAAGAGTAGTAGAAGTTGAAAAGGAAAGCCTAATATATTCCATGATGTAATGGAAAGCCTAACATATTCCATGATGTAATGGAAAGCCTAACATATTCCATGATGTAATGGAAAGCCTTACATATTCCATGATGTAATGGAAAGCCTAATATATTCCATGATGTAATGGAAAGCCTTACATATTCCATGATGTAATGGAAAGCCTAACATATTCCATGATGTAATGGAAAGCCTAATATATTCCATGATGTAATGGAAAGCCTAATATATTCCATGATGTAATGGAAAGCCTAATATATTCCATGATGTAATGGAAAGCCTTACATATTCCATGATGTAATGGAAATCCTAACATATTCCATTGTGTAATGGAAATCCTAACATATTCCATTGTGTAATGGAAAGCCTTACATATTCCATTGTGTAATGGAAATCCTAACATATTCCATTGTGTAATGGAAATCCTAACATATTCCATTGTGTAATGGAAATCCTAACATATTCCATTGTGTAATGGAAATCCTAACATATTCCATTGTGTAATGGAAAGCCTAATATATTCCATGATGTAATGGAAAGCCTTACATATTCCATTGTGTAATGGAAAGCCTAATATATTCCATGATGTAATGGAAAGCCTAACAAATCCCAGGGTGTAAAGGAAAGCCTAACATATTCCATGGTGTAATGGAAAGCCTAACATATTCCATTGTGTAATGGAAATCCTAACATATTTCATTGTGTAATGGAAAGCCTAACATATTCCATTGTGTAATGGAAAGCTTAACATATCCCAGGGTGTAAAGGAAAGCCTAATATATTCCATGATGTAATGGAAAGCCTAACATATTCCATTGTGTAATGGAAATCCTAACATATTTCATTGTGTAATGGAAAGCCTAACATATTCCATTGTGTAATGGAAAGCTTAACATATCCCAGGGTGTAAAGGAAAGCCTAATATATTCCATGATGTAATGGAAAGCCTAACATATTTCATTGTGTAATGGAAATCCTAACATATTCCATTGTGTAATGGAAAGCCTAACATATTCCATTGTGTAATGGAAATCCTAACATATTCCATTGTGTAATGGAAAGCCTAACATATTCCATTGTGTAATGGAAAGCTTAACATATCCCAGGGTGTAAAGGAAAGCCTAACATATTCCAGGGTGTAAAGGAAAGCCTAACATATTCCAGGGTCTAAAGGAAAGCTTAACATATTCCAGGGTGTAAAGGAAAGCCTAACATATTCCAGGGTGTAAAGGAAAGTCTAGCATATTCCAGGGTGTTTATCATTTAGACAGTTTACTACTTATATTGCAAGTTATGCAGTAAACAAAACTTGTAGGTTTCTGAAAACTATAAGTTTTTAAAAAAAAATATTTCTGTGATAAGGACAATGAATTTCCCAGCTAATATTTTTTCTGACTCCATGCTTTTTACATGGAGTTGAGGGACTGAATGTATAAGAGAGCACAAAGAATTAATTTTTCTTTTAAAAAAATATTGATAGCTATACAATTATAGTATTCATTTTGATAATTAGGTACATACATATTATGACAAAGAAGTTAGTAATCTGTTGCGTGAGGAAGATAATATTATAATATTGATATTGCTGCATGAGAGCTGCTTAAGAATCCTTTCCTGGAATAGCAGTGATGTGTTTGAACCATGTTAAAGGAAGGTTGTAAAATAAAGTAATATAATGTATTCGTTAGTTTGTGCTAAATAGGGCCTGCTTGAATTTTGATTGGATGAAAATTGTGCTAAATATGGCCTGCTTGAATTTTGATTGGATGAAAATTGTGCTAAATATGGCCTGCTTGAAGTTTGATTGGATGAAAATTGTGTTAAATATGGCCTGCTTGAAATTTGCTTGGCGTTAGTTTGCGCTAAATATGGCCTGCTTGAATTTTGTTTGGCGTTAGTTTATGCTAAATATGGCCAGCTTGAATTTTGCTTGGCGTTAGAAAACGGAAAGACCGTACAGTACTTCTCTCTTAGAAGAATAACTAAATTGGATTTGGTATTATGACACAGAAAGGAAATATGGTAAGACAAATAGAAGACGGTACAATCTGACAAAACTTTTAAGACTTAACAGGACTTGATTACAAGTAAAATGATTAATACCTATGACCTAAAATAATACATTTGGAAAATTGACTGCATACTTTGGATGCTACCCTCCAGATAAAGAAATTTGAAAATTTTGTATATTGTGTTAGTGTCAAATTCAATGCAAGACAAAAGGAAATAATATCTTTAGAGCTATCTGCGTTAAATGTGTTTGTTCGCATCCTGAATTCATCCAATTACAGATGCCTTAATGATGTTTAGTCTCTGTTGGGTAAACAAGTTTTTACCTCTCCACTGAGATCGGTCGTTTGGATTGCTCAAAGATAAAAAAAACCCACATCATTAGTCTTTGACTTTTACAAAATGGTCGTGTATTTTTGCTGTGAAACTGTCTCAAAAGAACTTGATTATTGCCAATTTAGAGTAAGAGTTTTGCCTCTGTTATTCTATGTGCATCAAAGGATGAAATACAATCATTGTATTCACCCAAATAGAAATGGTTAAACTAATTAATGGTAGGTTTTCAAAAACATTTAATGAAGATCAAAGATAAACTAAATGAAACGCTACTAAACATTACAAAATTAAAACGTGCATAATTTTTGGAATATAATAAATATTGGAGTCAGTATAAAGATGGATTTATACCGAGCACTGGGAACATTAAACTGACAAAACGGATCTTAACGTTAGTTTTTTTTTGTTTTTTGTTTTGTAATGTTGCTTATTACGGCCTCTCAAGTAACAAATAAATTTCCCGAAATGCTTAGCATGTGGAGTGATCGATAAGTAATCAGTTAATAAAACTGAAACAAGGTTTAGATGATTTATTCATCATTAAAGGTGTGTCGAGTCCTATAAAAGTATATCGGTATTTCCCACTGTGGTAAACACACGTTTGGTCATAGGGATATTTTTACCATGGACACATTGGCAATTTCAAAACACAATTCGGATTTAGGGTACTCAATCGAAATAAATCACTTTATTTATTACACATGTAAAATTTGAACACATTTGGCCCACCAGTTTTAGAGAAATCGGCCTTTAACTTCTCAATTTTTCCGACACAGGATATTCGTTATTTTCTCGTGGTGGTCGCAGCATTTGTGACGTCCAACTGGTACTTCTGGTTATTGCCGTGTTACTGCTGTCAGGTCTATTTAACACGATCCAATTATCGTGTCTGTGTGTGAGCGCGAGCGCACGAGAGAGAGAGAGAGAGAGAGAGAGAGAGAGAGAGAGAGAGAGAGAGAGAGAGAGAGCACGTGTATATACTAGTAGTGCGAGTAAGTGAGCTCGCTACATTTTCAGTCGCAAATTACTGGATACGTGGTTTAAAAAAAAAAACAAAAAAAAAAAACAAAACAACAAACACGATGCAAAGATTGAGCAACTGTTATCCATATATTTCATCCAATGTATCATGTCTACAGTCAACAAAAAATAAACGTTTGTCAGGTGCTCTGAAAGACGTACGACGAGATAACTTAACCATGTCAAATTAAACTTTCTATCCTTGATCATTCTGTTCATTCGGGTTGCGAAATGCGGTTCAATATTGTACAAGTAGATCGAAGGCCTACGCACACTAATAAAACAAATACAAGAAACATATATTTATTATTATTATTATTATTATTATTATTGTTATTATTATTTATATTATTATTATTAGTATTATTATTTGTATATTTTTAATGAACTTATCTATATATGTATATATTTCTTTCTTTTCTTTTCTTTAATCAGTCTCCGACATTTACAGGATTTCGACTGACAAAAGTGGATCTTGTGAGGATTTTGTGTAAATTATGTGTAAAGAAAAACTGATTTAATACTTGTAATGCATGCATATTTGCTTTAATTAATATCCCTCTTAATAAATAAAGTGTCCACAAATGTATTAAATATAAAAATATAAAAACAATCTGATGAACGTAGACTCGAATGAAAGCGTGTACACAGCCCAAGTTTTATCACCAGCGAGATACGGATGTGCACCATTGAGATGTGGATATGCAGATACGACGTTACCGAAAGATAAATGGAGTTACCGCATATATAAAGGACTCCAAATGCAAATAACATAGACCCTAATCTGCCGTTGCATAATGCATCGGCAGATCAGGGTCTATGTTGTTTGTTCTACTGATTAGTCCTTACAAGCTGCAGAGACCCAGATCTGCCGGCGCATTATGCGACGGCAGATCTGGGTCTATGCAGTTTGCAATTGGTATCCACTTATACAAAAGTATAAACGGTACTTCAGTTCGTCTCGGTACCTGGATAAAGCCAACGTGGCGCAGCCCTGTGATAATTACATTTTTGGCATATATCTTTATTACCTGAATAGGGAATAGCAACAACTTTAAAAACTGGCACAATGGCTTATAATTCAACGACGATTAATAAAGTGATAACATATTTAAAGGTCTGATTTCTTCTTTAAACTTGAGGACGATGATCTATATTGATCGGGGATTTATTTCTTTAAAGGAAATGTTATTTTGCATTTGATTTGCACAGGACAATCGATGAATGGATTTTGTTAATCGAAGTCAGTGCAATAAATACGTTAGAAATAAATTGCCTCGACACAAATTTAACAAGTATGCATAGAAGGTGTCCTAAAATGGGTTTTCCAATAGCATGCATCCCAAAGAACAATAGCGCACAGGTGCTTGGAAAGATATGAGGCAATAACAACTTAATTATCGACAGACGAACCTAATCCTTGAATTTTATCAGCGAACATTTATAATTAGTTAGCCGCATCTACAATATTGGAATACTAAGGCTTTTGGACTAATTCTTCCTTGGGGCCTTAGTAATTATCGGCTGTAATATAATTGCGTCTGGCAAAATTGATGTATATATATATAGGAACTCTAAACAGACACACGAGTTCTTCAGACTTATTGAAGAGAATTTGTAATGTTCCATACGTTTCTTTAGAATACAGCAGATTTCTTGCCAGTCTTCATCTTTATTAGATTATATCAGTCATTCATTTTCAGTGAAAGATATGTCTGGTCACTCTGCAGAGCTTTTACAACCATGAACGGTGTTCCTTCACAAACAAGCAGACAGTGTCCATTAATGTCTCGGACAAGTACAAACACTCAGACAAGTACAAATATTATGAATAGATGTTTGGGGGTGGTCATCTTATTATGAAATGTTTTTACATTGCCACCACTTCACTACTTATTAGGAAAGGATTTTGGTCGCCCAGCAAGATGTCTTTGCGGCCTCACTTGCTGAGGTGTCACTCCTTGCGATGTTGTTGGTTACATCGCTGGGGTGCGAGAGGGGTACCGGGTTCGAACAACAAAGGAGGCTGCAATCACAAGCAACACTTCATATGAGAAGAGACGTAGCAACTTTTATTAAATTAAAACATTCCAAATAAAAACTACATAAGAAGATATATATTCTAAATTCAAGAATACACGTATAATTGATATATTGATTCTAAGCTTGCCGACTTCATACATTTATTTGATTTCTGTATTTTTGAATTCCTATGTAAATTACTAAATATTGAATAAACCAAAGATGGCCAAAATAACTTAAAATACAGTAAAACTTAATATTTCGAACTATGACCAAAATAAATATATTTGCAACCCAAAGATATTTTATTTCTAAATTAATTATCAAACGCATGAAGTTGGCAGCAAATCGTTTTTCCAAAAATTCAACATTATATTTTCAATAAAAATGCACACAATTACAATTTATATAAATGCCTACTAAAAATCTACACAATTATAATGTATATAAATTACTAATAAAAAATCTTTACAATCCAAAAAAAGAATATAATTTACAATTAAATATAAAGAATAAAAACACATAAGGTTCCTAGAGAGAAGGGAAAAATACCTTCCAGCACCTAAAAAATATCTTACAAAAAGTCTTTTAAAATACGATCAAACAATTTTCTCTTACCTGCATACCTGCAAGCACAAGCAACACTTCATATGAGAAGAGACGTAGCAACTATTTTCTCAAGGCGCGCAGTGCCTTATATCCAATTCTTGGTCAAGGAATGCACACCTCTTTCTATATAAGGTTATGAGTTCAGGGCTCGGGGTCTCGGACCACGAGATTTCCACGAGACTCTCATACAACGCATTCCCCTTTCCAAAAATGGCTACAGGTTAGTTGAACTACGTCCCTCATACGAAGATTGCTGAGCTGGTCAGGTGAAGGTGTTAAATTACGTAGACGTGAAAGAATTTTTGCTACCATCAGCATTTTGCCTTTACAATATCCCACCTGTGCATTGTCAGAAAAATCTCACTCCTACCGTAAAATATCAATGCTGTACACTTTTGTACTATAATGTTTTCGAGAACTCAAGCGCTAAAAATTCTGTTTTATTAAGAATTATAACATTTGAATTATAAAAGAAAACTTACTCTCTATAAAAATTCCTTTAAAATTCATCGATTAAAGAATTCTAAAATTTGAATTATAAAAATTTGAGTTATAAAGATTCCTTGAAAATTCTATCGTAACACAAACACTCGGACAAGTACAAACATACCACATTTTACATAAAAGATGTTCCCTTTTTTCATGTTTCTACAATTGAACATGTCCTTAACTTCAGATATGAGTGAATTTTAAAATTATGGACCCTTTGTAGCACAAAAGCGGAACAACTACGGGAAATTGTGAAATAAATTCTCCGCAAACCCTACATAAGATATTTAGTAAACGATATAACTTTTGCCCTAATCTCCAAGATAGATCTGAGTTTGAAAGAGTTATTTTGTAAAGGGGTAAAATGTCACAGAGGAAGTAAAATGAATATACGCACCAAAATGTAACAAGCAGTTCCCAGAGATCAACGCGACCAAGCAAGGAAGGAAGCCATTTAAAACAGATTTTGATCTTATAGCCCTCTGCCACTGCTCCCGACCAAGAGGTGAACCCGACCAAGCAGGAAGGAAGCCGCTTTTAACAAATTTGAATCTTTTATAGCCCCCTCCCACTTTTCCCAATACTCTCAGAATTTGACCCGGAGTTCAAAGATTATGTGAGTCTATGCATCTATTAATGATAAATCAAAATTGTGACATTTATACTGCTTTACAAGCTTCAGTTCTACTTATTGCTTGCTAATCACAGGGACACAAAAATATTTTTTCTGTATATAGTATCGTATTATGTTGCCTTTCATCCGGACATATAATGGAGATGTGCAATATCTAGATTTTTGCCAGAAAGATATGGCAGCAAAATCTAGCAAATAAACTTAATGGGTAATATAAAGTTCTGACTCTGATTTACTTTCCAATTAAACGGCTTTTTAGCAAATCGGGAAGAATAGAATAAATTGAATATTTGAACACCATTCTCGTGACGGTTTAGTTTTAACTATTCAGTATACTGTCAGGATTGATTTTATTTCAAGATTAATCCAGAATTCATGTAATTTTGATTAAAAAAAACAGAGAATGCATTCGATACCATAACAGAGTTCGAGCACCTAAGTACGTTCCCGAGCCGGCAACGCTAAGAAGATTAATGACAGGAGATTTAACGGCAAGGTTACATTTATATCTTTTTTCATCATGTTTATCCCTAGCATTAGTTATAAGTCTCCAGAATATTAAAATATTAGTGGATTATACGTTAATATTTGTATCCAACAATTAGTATGTAATCACCTCCCCATATGTCAGCTTAGTTAATGATTTTGTTTTTAAAACATACTGTCCTGGGACTACTGAGAACATACCTGGAACAAAGACCTTAATTTCCTCTCTCCAACCTCCTCCATCTTCATAGCTAAATTACTGGATGATTTTGACACTACCCTCATGTTTAATTAGGCCATTAATTTAAAATTAATAAATAGCATTATGTTCCGACTTAGATTGATTAATTCCATCATTTAATAGACAATTAATCAACTTTTATTGCAGATTGCTATCTTATTGGTGAAAAATGATCATGAATTTATGTGGAATTCATGTATGAACGTATTTGTAATTTCGTTTTCAATCAATGTCAACAAGTAAGTTCTTTTTTTTTCTTCTCATTTTGTTACAGGTAAATGTTGCAATTTACTTCACTGGAGAGCAGCCAACAAATATCTATTAACTTCTCCATCGTTTCGGTCCCATTTCAGCTCTTCTGGAAGATGATAATGATAATACGTGCTAATGCGACAGGGCATACTGATATATGCATTCTGTGGTTTAGTTCCAATTTTTGACAGCTCGAATACTCACGAAATTTTATTCCGTCATAAATGTTAAACTTCAGAAATGTTTATTTTCAGCTAGACAATCAAGGAATTGGAATGTTTTAACAGCGAGCAGCGAGGCTATGGAACGTCCAATTATTTTTTTTTTGGTAGCTCACATATGAGGATAGAGCAGCTGTAAACAATCTGGTGGCACCCTTTTCTTTCTTAATAAATCTTGAACGTTTTTCTAGAAATACAGCTTCAGCTAAGGGGGGGGGGAGGTAGAAAACATATATTTCTCTATTTTGGAAATTAAAAACAACCTTGTTTCTTACGTGAACTCAATTACTAAGCCAAACAAAACTTTGAATAATGTGGTTATAAAACAAATTGCAGCCTAAATGTTAAGGCTATTGCCTTACTTACATTCATATTTGACTGCATATACCTTTCAAAGAATTTTAACGTTTTTGCCATTTATATTTTCTTACTTTCATATTTGATTGCATACACCTTTCAAACAATTTTAACGTTTAAATATATGTATATGTTTGTTTGCAAGGTTTAGTCTTCCTAAAGATTTTAGCAATAGCAATATTTCAACTTCACATTTTTCAGAATTTTTTTTTAATAGATACTAAATAGCCAGGCTTGTGCTGATGTACCGTTCAACCCCATCGATCCATCCATCCATACATACATACACCCACATACTTACATACATACATACACCCACATACATACATACATACATACATACATACATACATACATACATACATACATACATACATACATACATACATACATACACGCACGCACGCACACAAATACATACATACATACATATATAAATACAAACATACATACATGCATATATACATGCATGCATACATACATACATACATACATACATACATACATACATACATACATACATACATACATGCATGCATGCATGCATGCATGCATGCATGCATACATACATACATACATACATACATACATACATACATACATACATACATACATACATACATACATACATACATACATACATGCATGCATACATAAATACATACATACATGCATTAATGCATACATACATACATACATACATACATACATACATACATACATACATACATACATACATACATACATACATACATACATACATACATACATACATACATACATACATACATACATACAGAAGAAATTAAAAAGATAACCTTCATAAAATAAAGTTGATTCTCACTACATTTAAAAAAGCTGAAAAATAAATACAATGTGAAAGGCTGCAAGCTGGTCTGTGAGATTTTGAACAAGATAAAAGGTAACGAAAATCACATAAACGTTGATACAACTAAAAGAACATTGAAACTTCTTTCGAATATCATTCAAAACATGTATTGTTGTGATTCACATAAACATCCTATCAACTATACATTTTTACGGCACAAACGTTGACCATGTAAAATTTTAATGCATCTATAAAACCTTCAATCAAAAAGCAAAATTAACCAAAATCGGTTGAAAATGGAAAATTGTACACAATCTGTTTGAGGTAAATACCAATACACTTTTTTACAGTGTATATATATACAGATTTGAATATTCAATTTTCACGGCACCTCCCTGTGTCCGCTAGTTGTAATTTAAATGAAACTATTGCAATAAAAGGTACAGTCAACATTGCAGGTTGCTGACAAAGCACAATCAGTAGTTATTAAACGTTTCAAATTCAACAGAGAAATACTAATAGAGGAAACAGAAAAACGAAATACAAAGTATCAGAGATACAAAGATTATAAAAATAAACTAGTTAAGATGGTATTACAATGTAGGAGATGAACTAATTAGAGAGCAAAAATCAACAGAGAATTACAAGCGTATGTAGAAAAATAGTAAATAGTAAATAGAGGCTGAATATATCTACATACGAAAACCAAATTGTATATACAAGCTATAGGTGAACATTGTTCAACGTGCTAAATTTGAGTGTGCAAAATCTAAACTTTATTGTAAAGAAATGAAACAACTAACAAGTACAGCACCTTAGCCTTGTCCTGCAACGTATTTGAATGCATTCATTTGGTCAACTTACCAATACACTCACATGAATCAGGTTAACATATCATGTGCATTTAAGTAGATAAATATTTATCTTACTGAAATCGAATGTTTTACATACAAACCATTAAAAAAAATGTAATTACATTTTTAATTACTACACCTTAAAATTGTCAGTAATGACTCAGTGATAAGATACAACGTGACATGGGATTATGGCAGTATCAACTCAACCGGGTGATGTGAATGGCAACAACTGGTTGTGGCATTTCTTAATGGTATTTAATAGACAAAAACGCACCCGAGTTAGCGAAATCATCATAAAAATTTCATGCTTGTTTTTAGATGTAAACACTGCTCTCTGAATGTAAAATATCTTTAGCCGATGATCACGCATTAAAAAAACAAAAAACATTGATATGAATGATATCAAGCAATATGATCTGCAACAATTTTAAAATTCCTCCACAGCATGACTTGAGATAGTTCAAGGAAAGAAACAATTACTTGATCGATACATTACAATTATGGAGCAGGTACTGTTGAATACTGCAGAACACTGTCATCTGATGAAATTAATTTTATGGCAGAAAAGCTGAGCCTACTGGTTGGACATACTTCTTTTTGCAAGACAGTAATGGACTGATTGATCAAGTATAAGGTCTTTTATAATCTGTATTGTAGGTGCTCTGATTAAAAATAGAACATCTTTTACATAGTCTTTTGCGACAGTTTCAGACACTGTTAAAAGCTAATGGAACTATTAATTTCATTAGAGCAATCTTAAGACTGAGATGAAAATACTATGGTAGCAGTTCAACAATACATACCAAATTCAAAAGCGAAATTGGACTATGCTCTTGGTGGTGACGGCGTGTCTTTGTTGCCAAGTGACAAGATAATGAAAATGGGAACTATCTTCGGATACAACAATATACATACATTCAGTGACTCGTTTAAATTGCGGTTAAAGGCTAACATCAATACCATCATAAGACGAGGTGGGTATAAAAATGTATAGCGAGAAGGAAGATTATATATGATGATGCGCCATGTGGTTCCTACTGTTGGGTCTGCCTATGCTAGTGCGCTCCCCTCCCCGCCCACCCCCGCCAACCCCCACCAATGTTTATCACGAAACAACAAACAATCATTTATATTGATTCCAATGGTTGCAAGAGCTACTATGGTTTACTTCATGAAATAGGGTACGTTCGTTTGAAATAAAGACCTCGTTGCCGAAAGCGAAGTCTGCCGTAGTCAGGTCGTCTACTACGTACAGGCACGCCAAGGGTGTGATATCTTTGTTGACGACCCTCCAACTCTACTGATGCTTTGTTTACACCTTTGATTAACAACATAAATAGCAAACTCACTTGCGGATTCGCTTGGAGAAGGGGGAGGGGATGGTGAATAGGATGAATGGGAAAAACAGTACTTTAAAAAATGTTATAGACAGAGCAATTAGTGATATATAAACATTGCAATCGCTTTAAGAGTAGCAGCGATTGTTACATCTTTCTAATTTAATAATTTTTTCACTCTTTCATCTAATGGTAATTTGCCTTAACTTCTGAACTGACGTTTCCAATATCTTCTCATAAGCTCTTCGACTGTGTTTGATGTGTAACTGCCTGCTTTATTACTTTGAACACTTTCCAAATGTTCAGCAAGACAGCTTTCTGTTTGGGTCTGTTTCTTTGCTGATGTTCCTTCTAAGCTCATTAATCTCTTTTTTCATATATTTTAAAGTCAATTTGTGTAAATTTTAATTTTTTATTTAACAACTTCTACAGGATTTACATAACCTCTTAATTCTCTTTCCTCTTGTGGAGAGTATAATCTTTTTAATGCAGGTGGAAATTCTCCACTTTGATTTTTTTCGTGGTAATAATGTATGATATTTTATGCTTCTAATATTGGTTATCAGACAGTTAATTTTTGTACATTGTTGGAATCGATATTCTCACCGACTTGTATTGGTTGCCTGCTGGTAACTGTTGGTTGTAATGGATAATTAGGTTGTATTTATTTTGTCTCTTGTAATGTGGGAAACACGTCACTTTCATATGCAGGGTTGGCAACTGACTGACTTTGTAGATCAACATATTGTATATATTCTTTACTCAATTCATTGATAAAACAAGAACCTCCACATTTTTAGAAAATAGTGAGCTGTTTTTTTCAGAGAAAAAAAACCCTTTCCACTTTTCATATTAATATGTTGACTTACTGGTCCAAACGTTCCTTCGGATATTATATGGATTTCACCATCTCTACATCAGCACGCAATTTTCTGTTGTTGTTTTTCCACTTATGAAATTGTGTTTGTTGTACAACTTTCAAGTTTTACAGTAAACGCTAAATATGTAAAAGTAAGTTTGCTTAATTATTATTTTTTTTCTTCTGTTTAATATCGGGGCTATTTCTTTGCATCCATCCTCTTATCTACCCAATTAAATTTCAGTTGGGTTTTTTCACTACGTGTAATTAACATTGTAGGTCATCTTGTAATTAATCTTTGGTACGATTTAAATTGATAATGAACTAGCTGAAAAATTTCATTGTCAAATAAATGGAAGATAGCGAAGACAAAAATCAAAGTGAATCCAAGGTTGACAAATCATGCCAAAGGCCAGAGGTCAAATCACCAGAGGAAGTAACTTCTCAAAACGCAAAAGATGCTCTCAGAGTTGAAGTTGGATGACAATTTGGAAAATGTTCACAGGAGTTTAAAAATCCTAAAGCCTAACGTGTAAAGAAAGAAAAAGAGTCTACAAATAACAAAATTGTGAAAGAACACTACTTGAAAGAAAAGAAACACACTAAAATTGCACATTTTATTATTTGGTAGGAGGTGGTGTAGCTGTTGGGGAATCTTCTCTATTTGGTGAAAAAGTAAAACTATTCCTTCACAGAGTCTTCAACACCGCGTTGTAAAAGAAGATGAAATTAACATTGAACAATCAATTAAATCACAACAACAAAATAAAACTATGCCAGTATCTTATAACCCAATAAACAACAATAACAACAACAAAACCCATTATAAACACAATTTACAATGCAACTTTGAGCTCTGCTGTAAATGAAAAAGCTACTAAAATAGGCATTGAAGAAATTGTAAAGCTGAATAGTTTCACTTAAGCAGTTTACCTTCAACCAAATAAACTTATACCGAACAAATTTATTACTCAATAAATAACAAAACCTTTATTGTTAGATAAATTAATGAAATAGTACCAAAACTACCCATAGCAAAAATAAACAGATTAAAAATAATTTATTCATCAAGATTGAACACTATAAATGTATGGGAAAGAAATACAAAATAGCATTCAAAGTTTTAAATTAGTAAGAGGCAAGTATCCAAACATGTCCAGCTAGTATAGGTGCTTTTGCAGCTGGATTGTGTTTAGCATGAATAGTTACAGGTATTGTCGTTCCCTTAGCATTACTCATGTTACCACACCTCTTGCAGGTATTGCTTCAAAAGTTAATAAGGAAAGTTTTATTTACGTTAAACTTTTATTCTCATTGTATATTTAACATGAAATCAGAACCTTGATGTAATCTATTTGACTGTTTGGATTTCCCCCCAAAAATAACCAAGGTTGCTGCATATAACCTTTTTTGCGTACGTATCATTATGATACATTAAAAATCGCAATAAATAAAAATAAGACACGGAACTTTTAGTTGATTTTGATAATTCTTAAATATTATTTTAGGTCTATTGCACTGACTTCATGGACTATATATATGGGAATGTATACACTGTAACATAGTCTTCTGTACCCTGATCTTTTTTCTGGTGTACTGAAAAAATAGAAACAATGTTTGCAAATATGCTTCTGTCCCTGACACTGATATATATGTGATGACAACAGTTTTAAAATTCCAACGTAAGGATATCTTCAATCAGCGTGGGAGGCGAAAATGATTAACAAATCGACGTGTCTTGACGTTTTGTGTCTCAGTTAGTTTAACAGGTTTGATGTAAGATATGTCAGTTATTTCAGACACATTAACTGATCTATCAAAGTCATTTTCAGTTTGTTTGATGTCTTGTATTTTTAATGGACATCTGTCAAACCAATGACTGTATCTATTTAAATTGTATTTTGATGGCCTGTCTACGTCATCGCTTGGCATGGTTAATACACTCTCTATGGCATAACAAACAAAAAAATATACGGTCTCTGTTTTTCACATTAACACCAGCATTTACGTGTTTAATCCATTTAGGCGTTTGTCTATGTGCAACGTAAAGTACATTATTCTGTCAAACATCCATCATTGTACTTTCGTTTAATTTTTGTCCCAATTTGCGTGAAGTATTTCAAAGAGAGTTTCTACCACTGTTTGCATTTCACCTGTGTTCATTATGTTAATTCGTCTGGTTCTTTGAAAATAAATCAATGTACTCAGTTTGTTGATTGTCTTTAATATGTTCCTTCATAAATAAGATCGTTAAGTCTAGCTGTACTTTCTAAGTACAGAATTGCCGAATTTCTCTAACGATGGTCTTCAAATAATTTTCATTGTCATTGAAAAAATGATACAAATTTTGATTCCTACCTAAGTAAAATCTGGAGTAATTGAAATGTTTCTTAAATGAATCTCTAAGCCTTTTCAGCAATAATTAACATTGCTTTTTAATTCGTCACAACTATTGTTTAGTTTGAATATGTATTAAATGGGGTTGCAATTTACTTCTCACTTGCTTTGAATCGGTAAATCGAATGTCGAATTATTCTTTGTTGATAAATTTAAATTGCAATATTTCAATTTTCACTACTAAGTGTTTACATGTATGATGGATGGAAAGAAAGAAAAAAATAGATAATTATTGTTTGTATTTGTTTGTGTGGAAGGACAGCAAAAAGATACCTAGACATCAGAAGAATGACTGTTCCCGGCCGACTTGGGCTGTTATAAATGTAAAATGAACAGCGCCAAAATTAATAGGCTTCTGTGTCTATCCATGGGTAAGCCACACATATGGTTTCAGATAATAGACCAAAGCAAAGTAAAGTTATGTTGCGGAGACGATCTTATCTACGGACAGATGAACATGACTATTGTTATATCACCCGCACCTTTTGTCGGAGGAATACAAAGTATATTTGTCATCAGTTCGCTGATAACAACACACTGATAACAATATGAGCACAGCCACTCACATTTGTAATATATTTGTCAATTTTAAGCATAAAAGCTGACAACCATCCAAGTATAGAAATGGTGAAATCATCAAATTTATAGAATGTACATGACATGTCAGGTGTAGCTCAAATGATTCCCCATACTTACTTGATGCGTGCCGTATATTTTAATCTGTTTCTAACATTACTTATGTTGCGTAAACAAATTTTTTTTTTGGCACTTAACTCAATGCATAATCAAGAAATTTTGTAGTTTGTATATTGATCTTGTGGTATTTTTGTCTTACAGAAATATGGGTGGTCTATGTAAAATCTTGTGTTTGGATACGGGATATTAAAATTTGATTTGAAAAGTTTTCAAGTGGTTCAGCACCAAAATATTACATTGATCCAGCTCTCAGATATTAGTATGGTCCTAGGGACCTAGGGTATTTTTGTTGTTCAAAAAAAAATTGCTCCAGAAATGTTTTCGTGTCTCGTGTAGGGATAAACGATTTAAAAACTTTATTTAAAAACTGTTTAGTGGTCTAGCATTGAAATATCACAGTTGCCCAGCTATGAAATATCACTACGCTATAAGTACCTTGAGGTATTATTAGTGGTTCAAAAATTGTATCATACCCTTATAACACATTTACACTCCACTCCATACATCTTTAACTTTAACATTTGTACAACATGTTGTTAAGCCTATATAAAGAGTACACATTTCTAATACATTCAAGCTTTCTACGCATCTCTGCGTTATATTGTTGTTGTTGTTGTTGTTGTTGCTGCTGCCTCTGACTTTATTGTAGTCATTAGCAATTCCTGTTTGAATACTCGCAGGTTTATTGTCCGTTTTAGTGACACATTCTGCCTAAAAAAAACCTCATCTTCTATGTTTCGCTGGAGCGTTAACATGTGGGAGTTGTAATCTAGTTTATAATGCGGTTGCTGATTAGGCTTAGTCAATGACTGAAGTTTGGGCAATCAGGCCTTTCTCATCAATCTTAACGAAAAGAGATTTCGATTCATTAATAAAAGACAATCTTTGTCTGAAACATTTCCTGTAATGATCATGATTAATGTCCTCTCCCCACATGCGCTTTCTATTGATTTATTGTTACTGATGCTTTACTTGTAAGAGAGTTAGTTGTTCTTTTCTGATAAGAGTATGTACTTCAAAAGATAATTCATCGATGTGTAATACAGAAATTAAAAGCCCAAATTGTGCTGCACTACAAACCAGTTAAACCAGGCGTTCCAACCGCCACCCCAACCCGCTTCTCCCCCGACGTGCTGAGTATTTCACTTAGCCACCCTAAGGAACCATCCAAATCCCCCAACAGTCCTGGACAAAAAATATTAAGAAAACATTTTTGATATATTGTCTGTGAAAACTACGCATAGTTCCTCATTCTTCATTTCAGCTATGTTGGTCAGGTTGCTCTTCGTCTTGTTATTGACCATGGAACTTAATTTGTCATTATTAGTTATACGTCCGAATCATATGTACCAATGAAACTTTGTTCGAAATTACACTTCAAAAATTTGCATCTACAGTCGGTTGAGAACACCTAAACCTTTTGCATTTTTATCGCGAAGATTTCAGGACTTGATTGAACGCAATACAAAAATAAGACAATTTTATATGTACTGCATCCTTTTTCTCAATGAATGAGTGAATTAATAAATGAATGAATGAATGATTGTATGACTGAACCGTTATACCTCAAGGTAAGATCCATTTGTGTGTGTGTGTGTGTGTGTGTGTGTGCGGATCAAAGAAAATAAACTCAGTTTCTTGCTTTACATCATTGTTAAACATCTGAAAAAAGTCGGCAAATGATAACCGTTCTGCTACAATAGAAACGAAGCATTTTAAAGGCAAGTTCAATTT
The DNA here is from genome assembly GCA_029931535.1 of Margaritifera margaritifera. Taxonomy (NCBI): domain Eukaryota; kingdom Metazoa; phylum Mollusca; class Bivalvia; order Unionida; family Margaritiferidae; genus Margaritifera; species Margaritifera margaritifera. The sequence continues at coordinate 1,483,935 of JAQPZY010001510.1, forward strand.
ATATTCATCACATTGTTCGCATGTTAAATAGATTTGAAGATGAACCAATATATTCCCGTAACTGATCTAAAGCGTTTTAGCTCGTTCCAAGAATATTCTCAAAATGTTAGAATAGTTTGTCGCCTGGAGAGGTCGATTGCATGATAGGAGGTGTGAATTACACAATGGCTAATTTTAAATGGTGTCATCAACGGTTCTCTGGATGGTCAATAATAAGATTACTAGAGAGACACATAAATCATAAACACACATGCCAAGACAATTTCATCGCAACCGTATTGAGTTTGTAAAGGCAAATTTCCCATATATATTTTTGTGCTCAATGTCTACTAAAAATATATCTCCAGCTCTTACAACTATCAACATCATATTCATTGATTGTAATCATCTGTAGGGGTTGTAAAAATTTAGACTAAGCTAGGGTTTGGCTGACACATTACTCATTTGTCCCTTATTAGGTGTAAAAGCGCACAATGCACGAGAGAGAGAGAGAGAGAGAGAGAGAGAGAGAGAGAGAGAGAGAGAGAGAGAGAACTCTATTTCGAACCGACTTGTCTTTATTTCAGACGAACGAAATTGGCGCTTCAGTATATCACCAAACTATGTTCTAGCCCATCTAATCCCGCATATGGATGTAGTCTTTAGGCCCAAATTCCAAACATTGTACGCCCAGAAAGAAAACTTGATTCCACTTTTTGGCAAACGAATTCGTTCTCACTTAGAAAGAGCAAAAATCAATGTTAGAAATACTGTAAAATTATGTGATCCAAAATCACGACCTTTGTTATCAACATCACCGCACCCCACCCCAACTATTATATTTGATCTTTGCCAATTTAAAAAGACCTCAAGAAATCCTCTCCTTTTTCAGAGTAAATTCAACAACATCAAAGCCTCCTATCGTAGCCATACGTCCCTGTATACAGACGGTTCGAAAGATGGAGAAAAATTTGGAGTTGCCATTGCAACATCCCATGGCACAATCTCGAGCCGGTTACCAGATAAGCCTCAAATTTTACTGCAACAGTTACATCCATACTAAAAGCTTTGAACTACATTGAAACCACTCAAAAACAGATTTCATTCTCTTTTCGGATTTCCTTTCCACGTTGAAAGCCTTGCGAAACCTTAAATCTGACAACCCGCTAATATCCCAGATTACAGAAACATGATGTGCTCATAAAATCTGGGAGAAGTAGTCTGTACTGTTGGCTGCCTAGTCACATTGCTATAAACGGTAATGAAAGGCAGATAAAACAGCCAAAACTGTCCTGCTGTCACCCATTTCCGAATGGAAGATTCCATATACTGACTTCAAATACATGTATAAATCAGCATGTTCGTCATACTTGGCAAAATATGTGGAATGAAAACTCCACAAACAAACTTCAGAACATCAAACCCACTATTGGAGAGTGGCATCCCTCGAACAGAACAAATCGTACAGATGAGGTAGTATTGGGCCCATCGAACAGAACAAATCGTACAGATGAGGTAGTATTGGGCCCATCGAACAGAACAAATCGTACAGATGAGGTAGTATTGGGCCCATCGAACAGAACAAATCGTACAGATGAGGTAGTATTGGGCCCATCTTATTTCGGACTCGCAGGCCTGACACGTACATACCTTCTGAAGGGTGAACCTCAACTGGAGTGCATACCATGTCCACTGACAGTGGAACACACTCTTGTCCAGTCTGTTGACTTTTTCACCCTGTGAGACAGAAATTTTGATGTGAACGCCATGAAGAAACTGTATGATGATATACCACCCGAGAAAATCTTGGAGTTTTGGAGGGAATGTGGTTTATATAACAAATTTTGACCATTCGTTTTAGGGATTTTACATTACCTTTATCTTTTATTTTATATACATTTTACAGAATGTTTAACATCTTTACTTTTTATATTTGATCTTGTTGTACTTCATGTTAACATATATTTGGAAGGGTTTATGTTCCTACAATTTGTTGTGCAATTCTTTATTTTTTTTTCGAACTTTACTTATAGTTGCCACCATATAGCCATTAATGTGCTGAGGTGCCGTATAAAGCTACGTACATATATACATACATGCATGCATGCATGCATATATACATACATACTATATTTGGAAACTGGAAATGGAATCATTGCTATCTTTGTACCGAGTGACAGGTGTCATAGCAAAGAGAATATTAACATTTGCTGTAAAACCTCTAATCTCACATATTGTTTGAGCAGTAAATGAGGTTGGGTATTTCAAATACAAATTATAAGGCGGGGAATAGAGTGTCGCGATTGTCCTACATTTCTGAGTAAGAGAAACATGGAATCGGCCTACATAGAACAGTGGTTCCCAAACCCCGGGTCGCGAGGGCTGGAACCACTGACATAGAAGATAATGATTTCCGCCAGGAAATCTCAACTATATATTTATCTTTTACCAAGACAGTACAATTAACCAGTTGCAGGAGCATCAACGTCGGTTAAAAATAAACTTAAGTAATTGAAATAGCAAGGGTATATATATATATATATATATATATATATATATATATATATATATATATATATATATATATATATATATATATATATATATACTTCATTTAGACTGAAAACGACGAGACGAAAAAGACCCATTACTAGGGTAACATTCGAACCATAACCTTATTATCAATAAAGAAATGTGGGTGATGGAAGCATTAATAATGAACCTGGTTTACATGACGCATATAAAATCAATATGATCCAAACGTAAATAGCTATTGTGACAGAAAACCTGGTAAGAAATTGAATCGAATATACGACGTGCACTCCATTACAAGTAAAATAAATAAAGCAAACGTCTGAAAGTTATGTAATTAAACCATTTTGAATATCATGATCCCCTTCATGAGAACCAATCAGACATTTTCCAGTTCCTGGAATATATCACATTGTCACTGATATACCTCAGATCAAAAGACTTCAAATCAATGCCAAACTGTTTTATTATATATATATATATATATATATATATATATATATATATATATATATATATATATATATATATATATACATTTTGCAAGAAGTTGGAAGTTGGATTACAAATATCACGGCGATGAGCAAAGGAAAAACCAAAATTTGAAAGAATATTGAAAGAATTTGTTTCGGAATGATTTTTTTCTTAAATATTAGCGATCATCTGTCGTTGCGTCTTTGGAAATCAAGTATCTGACGAAACAGCTAGGTGATTTATATCCATCGCATTTGAATCACGAAGGTTCGTATTAAACGAAACTAGTTCCAACTGTTTCCTGAGAATTGCTAATGTGAATTGGTCTAATGGTTGACGTATGCCAAGTAGTTCAGTTTGATTCGATGTACAATTCATTCAATTGTATTATTAACTGTAATTATGAACACATACACCGCTGATTTATCAAAATAAACGAAGCGTTATGAGCGTGAAGAAGGGTTACATTGATTTATGAGATTTGATCAACTCAGTAATCATAACAAACATTAAGAATTTTATGAAATATAAGTGCGAATTAGCAACGTTAACATTGGTTCAAAAGAAAACAAAGCAAACATCCATGTAAAAAATTTAAAATAAAAACAGATTTATTTCTTGTAATATATGTAAAGTCTGACTGTCGATTTCAGCAGATCAAAATGAAACAAAAGCAAATTTGATGGCTCTTGCTATTACAAATCTCTACACTGTTCACGTATTTCCTAATTCGAAATAATCTCACTTCAGGGCCCGTATTCTCGAAACTTTTGGGTCTGGAACTCATGCTCAAGCACGAAACCACGAAACTAGATAATATATTTAGAGCAAATGTACGCCAATAAATAAAAGAACCAAAGTAAAATGATATGTTAAATTTTGCGATTTTTACTTTATTTTGAAAACAAATCTTCGAATGCAAACATAAAAATTAAAAAAGTACAAAAGTTTAAACTACAACGTGAGCTACGTGCTCAGAAACTTTAAAGAATAAGAAACTAGGCCTTTTTCTGACCCACCCACCCCGGATCAAGAGGTCGTAAACTAAAATCCGTTATATATATAATGTTTCTTCCTGCTATAACTGCCTATGCAACGTAAGTTATAAGTTTTTAAGCTTATTAAATTTGCAAAGAAAAAGTCGAAAACTTCACCTTTTTTCCCCTTTATTTTAGTATAATGCACGGGGAGAGGAGGTGAAGTGTTGGGGGTAGAGAATTCAAAAGAAGAAGCCAAAATAATACCTCTCTTACGCATGGTTACCATATAGAGAAAATACCAATTTTAATGAATTTCCTTCCATCTGTTTATTAGATTGCCATCCATCTGTTCAGGAGGAGATAAAGTCAGACAGACGGACGGACAGAAGATGGGAACCAGAATATCCCTAACGCTTTAAAACTAACCTGGATAATATGTATATTATTCAAACTATTTAGAAACACAATCTGAAGGTGTTCGTGAACAAAAATAAGACATATATAACCGTGGACAAGTACAGAAAATCAAGTGAAGTTATAAGGTGCAATTTGTATGATTTCGCGATGCAAACAATACGTCAAAATAAACACAATACTATATTTTGACATAAGCAAGAACATCATATTTCCCTTATGAATAGACCATTGACCATTGACCATAGAATTTAAAAAAATTCTCTAATCTCTATCTACACTCTGGTAAAATCGTAAATTTCTACGAGATACTTAATATAAGAAGTCTACTGTAGCGAAACTAATTCAGTACAATACTTAATAATAAAATATGTATGTGGTTTGTGGCATTTAGTCCTTTCATATTAAGCGGAGGTAGTGAATACTGTTATCTATTTAACTAGATATCATAAGGGTAACATTCAGAGTTGGTACAATTGTTGACTTGACGTCCTTTTTACACTTTACAGTTTTGTTTCTCCTGCCCAGTGATAGCAGAATGTCACTTATTTATTATCGGTCTTCGTGTTGCATGTAATTATAACTGATTTCAAGATTCCTTACATATTATCTATTTTATCTTATATTATTGGAGGCTCAGAGCTTCTGTTTAGGAATGTACATGTACCTGCTATATATCTGGATGCTCATGTCACCATCAACGGTCTTATCCACTAGATTGTCAGAATTTGAGAGATATCTCGCCATTTGGAAAACCAATTACCATCGGAGTAATCGAAGTCAATTTATAAGTCTTCATTATGCTTCCTAACCCTTTTAGCGATCAGAACGATAAGATAAATTAGGACTGAAAGTATCCTTCGATATCACTTGACCTTTTCATCGTCACCATCGTCTTTTCTTTTTCTTTTTGCAAGGTATAGAATAGGCCTTTTGCGGTAAGTAGGCGGGTTAGGAATCCCCTAATGAATATCACGTGACACATGTACAAACAGTTGACTTGGTATGTATGTATGCATGTACGTATCAATTCATGCGTGCGTACCTCCTACTCATCTCTCTTTCTCGATCACTGAGAAGCTCTCGTTTATTTATGTCTTTGTGCACATTGAGAGAAAATTATATATTCTATGTTACAGAAACGAAAGAGTTTCTTGAACTTGCAGCTATGGATGTACTGTTATAAATGAGTTGCACTGTAATATTATAGGGAATTCATAAAGGAAATTGTGGTGCATTCAACTTTAAGTATCACGGTCCTATCGATTAATTTATTTTTTATTGGTTGACTTTATAATAATGCATTTTTAATTGATGATCGATTGATTATTTATTTACTTATTTTTGTTATTTTTCATCTACACTTATATCAAGGTTCTCGGTTCTTTACTTTGCTGCACTATTCATCCTCCTTATTTTGGCATAATAACTTGGTGAATAGACTGGGAGACGCAGCCATCGCGACGCATAGTTATCCCTCCATCTTGAAATTATAATCTATTGACATGGTTTGGTCAGACTCTCAAAACAATAGGAGAATTTTAGATGCGTCACGTATTTTTTTTCAAGAAGTATTTGTAAATAAAAGATGGTCCAACCTTGTCTATGAATTACATCGTGTCCTTACGATATTACATCAAGAACGCAATACTTATCCAAATTGTCAATATTAAAATTCGAACTTTATTTGATTTGGACATTACATAAATCTATATAATCCCTTTCTTTAAGTTTGCATAATCGAAACACTTCATATCGTTTGAAAATTATGTGGTTCCTCAAATTAATGTTATACAAATTTCTCGATTAAATGGTGAATAGAGACTTCAAAACATTGACCAATAGTTTGTGACTGCGGGTACTAAATGGTTGTTTGTACCGGTGCCACGTGACTAGCTCAAGAGGAGAAAAAGAACAGTGCGATTATCTGGAGAAAATATATTATACTTATATGTGTATAATTTGTTTCTCCTCCTCGTATCTGTATATTGTCCGGAAACTCGAGCATAAGGATGACATAAAACATGTGAAAACGTTACTTATTTAAAGTAGTATGTGTATCGCATCAACTATTTAATTTTCAAATAAATTTGTTTTGATCAGCAATTTAATCTCTGGCTTAAACGTGACAGTGTCATTGTTATGAGCGAATGACGTCTTAAAGAATTAGCACGCATCCTTCCCTGCCAACTTTGTCACTCTCAAGAGACCAATTCGGTTTTAATTAGGCTCTAATATAAATGCCCGGGAAAATATATAAGCTACAGCGCAGAAGCCTTGTTGTGTTTAGGGACCATATTCAAATAGATTACCGAATCTAATCATTAAATGACACACAAGAAACAACCACTCACCAGGACCTACGACTACTGCTGCTGTGCGAGATTTCATTATTGCTGTCTTTTTTCTTCTTTTCTTTCTTTTTTTTTGTGACGTAGAGCATTAAAAAAGTATCAAAAGAAAAAGAGACTTGATAAAATTGTTTGAAGTGCAAATGAGTTGTTAGACTTTTTAAACATAGAAACATTTTAAGGGATTTTACTATTTTGAAGAAGTGCTTATGTATAAATATCACCCCTAGGAGTCAGTCTAAATATCAAGTTTTCTTGTGATGGATGGTTAAATATTGAACATGTTCATTTGATTCCCTTTCCCTTCCTACATATCACACTTTCGACATCCAAAAGTCTTTTTGAAATGTCTTTCTTGGAGTTAACAAATAAAATTACAGTAGCGGTATTCCTACTACACATCTCTCCCTCTGTTCTTGTTCGCGTTGTTCTTCGTCTTGTTCGTCTTTTTCTTGTTCATCTTCTTGTTCTTCTTCTTGTTCGTCTTCTTCTTGTTCTTAGTCTTCTTCTTCATCATCTTCTTGTGCTCCTTCTTGTTCATCATCTTCTTGTTCTTCTTCTTGTTCATCTTCTTGTTCTTCTTCTTGTTCTTCTTCTTGTTCGTCTTCTTCTTGTTCTTCTTCTTGTTCGTCTTCTTCTTGTTCATCTTCTTGTTCTTCTTCTTGTTCGTCTTCTTCTTGTTCATCTTCTTGTTCTTCTGCTTGTTCGTCATCTTCTTGTTCTTCTTCTTGTTCATCTTCTTGTTCTTCTTCTTGTTCATCTTCTTGTTCTTCTTCTTGTTCATCTTCTTATTATTATCATTAGGAGCAGTAGTAATAGTAATAGTAGTAGCAGCAGCAGCAGCATCATCGTCATTGTTACCGGTGAAGATATGTGTTAATTGTATGTTTCTAGTTGTCCGTCTTATGCAAAGAAATTATATGTTTTACATACCTTTGTTTTGTTTTAAGTCTTCTGGAAGAATCTGATAAAATTTTAGTCTGGAATCCAAGTGCATACATTTAAGTCATCTTTTCGTATAGTACATACCTATGCGTAAAATAGTTTGCGTCTGTTCGTCAGTGCGTCCCCCGTCACATTTCTTCTACCAGATCTCTTTATATAAATATAAATTCTGACTCTTTTTTGTGCTGGTATTTACAAAATCTGACAATTTATCCCGAATGACTTTGCAATGGTGGCACTAACGATGCAAGTACACGTATTTATAAAATTGGTAATTTATCAGGGATAAACTTAACCATGATAACACCAACTACGCTTTAAAAACAGCATTGCTTAACTAATGACAAAACTTGTCAAAGCTGTGATCGTCAGTAAAATTTTTGGAGACTCGAATTACTCTTCTTTTCACTCTAACAGCAAACATGGCTCCAACATGCACTGCGCTTCAGAATTTAGTATTAAACTGTCTTTGAAAATGAGATGGTTTATATCGGTGGACTAAAGGAATTTACGAGAATATTTATTCCCAGACATACGATGTGCTGTCTCTAATTAGATTCGAAAGTTTTCGGTATTTATATTGCAGTTCTTAAATATCCTCGCGTCTGTTGCCTCGGAAACGTAATTCATTGCGTCGAAGGGTCAAACTCGGATAGTTCTTGCAAGCGCATACTAAGAAACCTATTACGCAATCTCTGTAGTTTATGTACAGAAGATCCAAATAATCCTTATTGACGCATCAGCCCAGCATTCGGGTCATTTTTTATCTCTTTAAAGTTTTGATCACTCCACTATAATACAGCCTTTCTAGCGTTGTTTAGAAATTTATCAACCAAATGATAAATAAAAATTACCTATCTTGAACAAATGACTATAAAAGATAAATAAACATTATCTACGTTGAACAAATGACTATTCTGACTGTATTCTGATTTATATATAAAGCAGACGAAATTGCAGCCTACAGGTTGTCACCATTGTAATTTTTGTTTTGTAGACTTGTTCTCTCAGACTGAAAGATACTATTACGGTCAATGTCGTACATATCATCTCTAACAGTCTGACTAGTAATTGACATTTATATTAGCTACCTAGAGCAGTATCGGTTCAAGAATCCAATACATAAGATTGTAAGGCCAATACGAAGCTAATTCACCTTTTTAAGGTGCCAGTCTGTATTAAAGTAATTCAGTTAAATCAATCCTTGTGGGGGCACATCTACCCAATTATCAGAGATGCAGAAGTATTGTGTAATAAAACATACACAGAGAAGCATACTACAGCATTATACAGACAGTTTCTTTTTCCCTAAACTGCAACTGTTTATATGCTTTCAAGTGTTGCCTTACTATACTTCCATCTGAAATTAAAAGCCCGAAACTAAAGTTGCTGTTTCTTTATTTGCTTGTTGTTTTGTTTTTTAGAAGGCAAGAATGGATAGATATGTTAGTGAAGACGCCGATCCGATTCGTTGACTTTACTTAAACCTTCTCCGAGGCTCTCTCCCGATCAGTTGATGTAAACTGATGAGCCTCTCGCAAGAGTCAACTTCTAAGATTTGTTGAGAAATAATCGCTTTAGCGAATCGTTCAGTATCTGTCATTTCTGAGGTATAAATCAACTACCAGATGTTTGGCAGGTAATTACGTGAAATTACCCAGATATACGCAAATGACAATACATACCGATTACTGAGAATATTTTGTCTAATTACCTACAATCAAAATTTACCAATCAACTACCTACGAAATGAAGGGATGTGGTCACTACCACAGCTTGGGAAAAAATAACATGTATTCATTTACTCCTCCTTTATACTCATGCCCTATCTTGAAATGATAGTTAATTAATACTTGTAATCGATCTTTGCGTTACCGAGGTTGAAAAACCACATATTCTGCTGAATCTTTTTTGGAACCGTATTGAGGGGATCTAATCTACAAGGTTTATTGAAAGGGTTACATTTAAAAGGACCTAAAACAGCATCAATGCTTACTTTCTTTTTCCAAATACTTGATAACACCGTTGTGATACTCCCCTGCACCTTTATGGTTTCCCGTGCTGAAATCATTCCAGAACATGTATTGTGAGAATTTGCAAGTTTATCTTTGAAAATTCTAGACTCTCCAGACTTAGAAAACTGATTTTTATTTTCAAACCCTGAGAACCCTTCATCATATCCCATATGAAAGTCTTATTTGTAGCAGAGGATTAATAAGCGTAACATAATGATCAGTCAATGCCTTGGAAAAGCTGTATGTTCAATTTTGTTTGCAAAAGGAATTTAACAAAATTGAAAGTTATACAAACTAAACTCAGTTACTTTATCATGACCATTAATGCAAAATTCATAATTCCCTTGGAAAGAACCACTAGAAGAAAGATTTGTGATTGCAACGGCAATTTTTTTTATTTGGTTTGATAAATCTTGACTTAAAGGATAGGCGTCAGAAGTATGGCATTTTTCAATTTCGTTTGCTGTAAATTTTGAGAGAAAGAGGTCAGAGATTGTGTTTTTTCTTGTGTTGTAATAGACTTGTCTAGTCATTTGAGGCCATTTGTACGTGTCGGATCATATTTAGAGTGTGTCCTTTTGACCTTCTCCTTCAACCAGCATGCAGCACATACATTACTAACAAAACTAGTCTGACATTTGACATTGGCCATATGGTGTTTTGATTAAGGGCATCTTGATATTTGTAACAGAAAGTGGATCTTTCCACCATTCCAGGAATTGATAAGCCTGAAACGCCTTTTTCTTTCTCTTTTCAAATTTTAAAACATTTTTGCTAAGAGAGGAAGTTCAATTTCACTTGGATCGAAGTTAGCGGCAAATGCTGATTAGCTCAAAAATTACTACAAAAAATAAAAATTATTGCAATACATACCATTTCAATTTTAAAAAAATAAGGTAAGTAATGATTGTCTGAAATTTTTTTAATTTAATTGTTAAAAATGTTAGTAGTAATTTTTGAACCAGCCAGCTTTCGCCGCTAACTTGTGTGTGCCGCGAAGCTATTCGGTCAGGAGGTTATGAATAAAAGTGTTCATGGAATTACAAGTGAGTGGACTTTTGCAGATACACATGTAATTCTTCCACGGAATAGGATTCCGAGAGTTGATTCGAGTGAATGGTAAGTAGAAACTGACTATTGTATCTACCTCTGTTTTCAGTTTTATTAAGGAATGTTTCGTAGAGTCGCATCACTTTGTAAGTGCCGAGAATCCGCAGGCGAGCATAAATTTGTCTGACCAGATAAAAATTCGCGCACTTTTTACGTTTTGGATGCCCGTAGCTTCAGTTTGGTTCAAAGCAGAAACATAAACGATGGCTTCATGAACAGAAAAATATACCAAGAGTAAAATGATCCGTAGATTATGGCTGAGTGCCTTCACGGACCTGAATAGCAGCCAGAGATCACAGGTCAGGTGTGTAACGGAGTGTTTCCAAGTTACTAACCTTGTCTCTTTTATAAGCACGACAGAGAGGGTCCAGTGTCAGAATGAGTCATAAACAGTAATGTGACGAACTTTTGTCACTTGATATAATTTGTTTTCTTCAGACTATTGCTTATTTCAATATTAAGCTTGTATCAGCCATCAGTGTGTTGTAATTATCCCTATTGCTTATTTCAACATTCAGCTTGTATCAGCCATCTGTGTGCTGTAATTATCCCTATTGCTTATTTCAACATTCAGCTTGTATCAGCCATCTGTGTGTTGTAATTACCCCTATTGCTTATTTCAGCATTCAGCTTGTATCAGCTATCTGTGTGTTGTAATTATCCCTATTGCTGTTTTCAACATTCAGCTTGTATCAGCCATCTGTGTTTTGTAATTATCCCTATTGCTTATTTCAACATTCAGCTTGTATCAATCATCTGTGTGTTGTAATTATCCCTATTGCTTATTTCAGCATTCAGTTTGTATCAGCCATCTGTGTGTTGTAATTATCCCTATTGCTTATTTCAACATTCAGCTTGTATCAGCCATCAGTGTGTTGTAATTATCCCTATTGCTTATTTCAACATTCAGCTTGTATCAGCCATCAGTGTGTTGTAATTATCACTATCTACTTTTGAGATGCGCTCTACTTTAAATAAAGCAATGCACATGCAGCAAGTACTCATTTACTCTTCTGTCCCCCTGCGGGTGTGGGAATGTAGAAAAGGCCTTATGTGCCCTCCTGCGTGTCTTAAAAGGCGAGAAATGGAGACAGCATCAGCTGCGGTAGATCAGTGGTTAGCGTTCCGTACTCGTGACCAGAAGGGTGAGGGTTTGCATCCTACCATTGGATCAGCCCGAGTCTACTACTGTGGTGCGTCATTGGGCAAGGCACTTTACTCCAATTTTCACGGCACTAAATAACCTACTTGTGTTGCTTTGCAGTAAAACACCAAATCGAAACTAAACTAATCTAACCTTATGACCATGGCACAAAGCAACGTAGCTGTTAAAACGAGGTCAGTATTGTCTCTTCCGAGTAGATTCAACGTATGCAGAGTGTGCTAATATAATTATGGATTACAAAAAATAAACTTTTGATTTTCTTTTTTAAATCCAAAATGTATGGGTCAGTTACGTATGCCAATAACAACGACACTAAGACGATTCGATGGATTGCTTAACAAGTGAATTTTGAGAAAGAGCGGATTGTAGTAGGAAGTGAACGTTGAAACTGATACACTCCGTGAGTGTGAGTATTAGTGATTACATATATGAATATATGTAGTGAGTATTAAGCGAAAGTGTTTGTGTATATAATGCATAGAAATAATAAAACTTACCTATATTTTCTGAACATAATATGTAGTTCTGAAACACATATGATCTTTTAAGTTATTATAGGTCATGATTTGAAAATTGGCCACAGATACAACTGTTTTTTATATCTTGTATTTTGAGCAAAATATAAGAAAAATGTTAGAAGAGACTACATAATATCTTGTAAACACAGATAAACGAATATACTTAATAAGTGAACATGTTTTTAAATAAATTGTAATGAAGATTTCTACATAATATGTATTTTACAATTAGTTATTATCTTACTGAAATAGCAGTAAAATATTCTTGTTGAACAGACACCTTTTCATGTTATCTTGTTTAACAGACACCTTTTCATGTTATCTTGTTTAACAGACACCTTTTCATGTTATCTTGTTTAACAGACAACTTTTCATGTTATCTTGTTTAACAGATACCTTTCTATGTTATCCCTGCAAATAAATAAGATCAAAGATATTTTTGGTAAATCTCTTCTGCATCAAGTCATCACTGGCCGTTGTAGATCGATGAAATTTCGGCGTTTCTAATTAGTCCGGTGTTCTTGATACAAGACTAGCTGGTTGAACATTTTCGACCCACTTTTTGTAACTTACCTTCTTTCATTGCATTTTCTCTTAGTTTTTCACTCAGGGTGATTCCTCGCTGTGTCAACGTCATCTTCAGTGATCGTGCAAATAAAGTAGTTTCCGGCAGACTACATGAAAATTTGATTCAGTGTTAGACAATTAAATTCCATGTCATGAACTTCATGCAAAATCAAACGTATTGTCGGTGCACAGGAAAGACCAACGGAATCTTATCGACACCAAGTACGTTTAAGTACCTACCCCCCTCCCCCCCCCCCCCTCGTACAGTATGAACAAACACCGAAGCACATCGGTCTCTCTTGTTCTGCCTTGGAATGTCTGCTAATTTCCATGAGAAAATCCATGATAATGTTTAGAGCGATGTATAAGTATGAGTCTACAAGCCATTCTCACAACATGGCATGGTTATAAAATAGATACATGACCTTTTTCCCCCATACTCTCGGAAATAGCGTACGTATACTAATAATAATAATAATAATAATAATAATAATCTTTTTTTAACGAGGATAGCATATATGGTCACGAAAGACCCATCTGCTATATGGTTCTCGATTTGTTAACATGTTATGTTATAAAAAGTCACTTACACACACTCAGGTGTGCTCGCACACGCACTTACAGAGAATTGAAATGGAATAATATATGTAACTATAGTGGTCAGCAGGTAGATATATGAACAATATACTATACACAGGTATACCGGTACACATTTCAGGACGTCAGAAGTTATATGTACATATGCAGAATAAAACATGCACAGATTAGCTTTGGATACCATGATTAAATTCTCTATTAGGAGGCTTTAAGATATCATTCCAGCTGGTCAAGTAATAATTTTTTATGAGGTTTTAAACGAAGCGAAGGAATATGAATTATGCATCCTCAGGGGGTAAGGAATTCCAGATGGTAGGTGCTAATGGAGTAAAAACATTTTCTGAAATGGTTGGCTTTCGACTTCGGAATCAGGAGTTCGTTATTAGCTGTTGATCGCAGATTACGCTCAGTATTTGATGATTTTAGTATACATTTTTCTAGCTCTACTATTGCCGTTTCTGCATTGTATAGGTAAATATATTTTATGCAGTCATCTGAAACATGTGTTGTGCTCTTTATTCTCGTGGTGACGTCAATAAAGTATTTCATTTCCATTCAAAGGACTCTTTGGTTTCCACATGAAATCGATGAAATACATTGTATTTTTAATGTGCTTTCTTCAGTCAACAAGTTAATTTATGTCGTCGAAAATATTTTGTGTGAACCCTAATACACTTAAAACGAAACAGTTCTCTAATGTTACAAATAAGGTCTACCCTTAGAAAATGACGTGCCCGCGTCATGAAAACTGTTTAGCTCTTGTAATTATCCAACTACTACATGACCTCTGATGTAACGTTGTGACCAAAAGTGAAATAAAGGTTCTGTTCTGTTGTGTAATTTCTACTGAATAACAATGAATCTCAAATCCACATTTATTTCCTTTTCTCCGTTTTCCTGTAATATTTCAGCATCTTTAGCAGATTGGTAGGGGAGATAAAAAATGCTTCCCTTGACCATCCGTTTGATTCTCATAAGCGAGACTTCATAAACATCACAATGAGTCATACATTAAAAAATCGTAACGAAATGTTTTTGAAGCATTCAAATCACTTGATAAATACTTACATAATACTAAATATAAATACTACTTAGCAAACTGTAAGTAGAATTGGAATCTAGGCAATCGATATTTATGCACAAAGTTGTAGAACACTTTTTTAAAATAATTACCCAATGATAAACTTTAAATTAATTTTGATGATCGTGATCAATCTACTCTCCAGGCATCCGTTTTCTATTGATTTAATGTCAATTCAATTAGCGCTTTCCGTGCAAGAGAGCCTGCACTCATATTCACGAGACTTTCGTGACCTTAAGAGCATAAATTATTGATCTAATTGAAGAGAGAATGCCTGAAATCTTTGTAGAACTGTGATTCAAGGAACACCACCCTGTTAGAGAAACATTTTTTTTTTGTTTTAAAATACAATTTAGCCTGGATGTAACGCATCTCAGCAAAAGTAATATTTTTTATTCCAAAAATATTTTATGAAGAGGAAAATATGTTGCGTGCTTTGAACCTTGCTTCAATGAAATAATAGTCTGCAGGTTATAATTATCCAAATTAGTTAATATTTCATTGTTTGCAGTGCTAATCTATCTCTCAACAGGTTTTCTATCAAACCGCACGATACCTTCAAACATCTGTTCAGTTACCGACATATATTTGTTACAAGAAACTGTAGCAAGACTGGTACTGTCACATTTAAAGTATCTGACAATCTCAAATGGTTGATAGCAATCATACGTCACTCATTTTTTGTTTCTTCCATTGATCGATACTTTCTTCACATTTAACATTTTCATGTTAAGAATGTTTTATTCCAATCAATAACACAAAATGATCATCCCTCTCTGAATGAAAGTGCTGACTTTCAGTAAAAGTGACAGAAGTCATTTGTACGATGCAGTCTCATTCCGAATGCGATTGTACTAAGTGTAAAATCTTTATATTCATTTCTTACAACATCCTAAACAATCCGTGAATAGACGGCGAATATCAAACATATTCCTACGGGTGGACAAGGCAAATCAAAATATCTAGTAGAATGTAAGCACAGTTTCCTTGTTTGCATCCTAAAGGAATATGATGCCGAACTCAGTATTTCTTTATATATATATATATATATATATATATATATATATATATATATATATATATATATATATATATATATATATATATATATAAAGTGCTGGTGTTGTTTATTTGAACAATCTGCAGAGACACTTTACTTCAACGAAATTTGTTGTGGTCATGTTTCTAATTTTTCAGAGTACACTGTATGATGTAGTTTTTTTTCTCTTTTATTCTTGGAAAACGATTTTAAGATAGAATTTGTGTGGAGTTTGATTTCGAAGAATATTGCTTCCCAGGGTAAGTGTACATGTCATTGAATAATCTTGATCAGAGTCAATAAATTGGTTCAAGGTGAAATGACGAATAATTTTTTTAATGGTGTTTAATAGGTTTCTAGAATGCATTATTTTCTTCTGTATATGTCTTAGTACTCAAAGCCAGATACATACGATAAGGAAGAAAATCACTTCCGATAAAGTACTATGGCATTGATTCTTATTCTAATTTCACTTCTGCACACGTAATGAAGGGAAATTGACTGCGGGACGCCAGACCAACTGTGGGTTGAAAGATATATTTCATTGAGATCAGGCTACGTAGGAATTTACTCAGAAAAAGAAACGTTCAATATTTTGAAATGACACTTCTTGACTCTAGGGCATCCGATGAAATAAAATAAACAGTAACATCTCACAAGAATAGAGCAGAATATTTAATTTTTACACGCTCACTGTAAAGTGCAGCGTAGAGTGTTATCTTATGTCCGTCTGTACATTCGTCTGTCCATAACAATTGGGTTTATGTGCGATAACTTGCAGTTGCGTTGTCCTACAGAAGAAAAAAATATTGATGTGGGTATCAAGATTACTGTGACCGACTATAGCAAAATGGTTTTCATATAAAAAATATTTCTGCTTGACATGTCTTCATCAAACCTTGCCTTCTGGTCATCCTGTACGATACAAAGAAGTCTCTTAAATTGGGGGTGCTCATGTGAACGGTCAAGGTCAACATGATCTGAGAAAGTAAAATGGTTTCGGCACAATAACTTGAGTTCTGCGACACATTCACCTACCAAAGCTTATGGGTATGTTGCCCTTGATGACACCAAGAAGTCTATGGATTAATTTTACACTCAAGGTCAAAGGTCAAGCTTACTAAGACCTGACGAACTGACGTCAGTTGTGCATAGTAATAATCCATATACCGTCACCAAACATGAAAGGGACGCTGCCCGAAGAGACAAAAGACGCCTGATAATTTAAGGACTAAAAGATAGAAGTCAAGGTTTTAATGGCCGTTATCACGACAGGCTGCGGGAGTAATATGTACCGTTTGCGGAATTCTTGTTTTAAAAAGAAATTACGTAAAAAAAAGCTTCGGTTTTTTTGTTTCGAATTCAGATTAAAATTGTATGTACATGGTAAACAAAAGATGAATTATATTTCAAGAGCGAAACGTTAAATGTTAGCGATTCTTTTTCTTACATTTTCCTGCGTAAACTGTATCTTGCTTCGTAAGTAACCAGTTATTTTTCGGATACCATGATTTTTATATTGAAAGACACGTTATATTCTGAGTAACTGATTGTCCTTGGATAAATTAATCCGTACCAGGCATTTTGTTGTCAATATTTGGGTAGTTGAGTGTTACAGGAATTTCGCAAAAAAGGTGGTAATGGCTTGAACGTCACGAGTAGCACTTGCTTTTCTGTAAAGAGCTATAATAATTCAACGTCAATGCATATATAAGACATTTTGATACTGTGGTTCTCTGAATTTCAAATATAATAACACAATATAAATCTAAAGAAATTCGGCTCCGGTTTTCTTTAGAAGGATTCAAATTGACCTATTTCTGTTGTAAGACTAAAAAATAGCAACAGTTACCTCTCGTTTGCATCAAACTGTGCATACAGTGCATAAAAAACATGAATTCTTGCCCTTAGATCCTGCAAGAAATTCTTATGTAATTTAACATATCCCATGAGGATATTCTTTAAAACTGAGTTTACAAAATAACCCAAAAGATAGTCTCGGATGGTTTGTAAGCAAGATAAAGTGTTATCCAACGGATAAATAAAATAATGTTTCCAAACAGTAGATCAAATATGTATGTATCATTAATTAGCTGTTTATAGTACGGACTAGAACGGTGCTAACTAATACTGATACGAGCCGAGATATCAGTTTAAAAAGGAATGCCATTGTTATGACAACGGAAAGGGGAATGATGGCTTTTATTTCATGGTCATCTTCGAAAAAAAGACACCTCCCTCCGACGACTGGAAAAGGCGGTGTTGCTTAAAGCAGCAGTCTTTTTTCCATTTGGGTCATAGCGACACATATCATCAATATGTTAAAATGTATTTCAAAGGTAAGTGAACACTTTACACAGAGGATTTTGTAAACAACTTAAATATATATGTTATTTATGAATTGGCAAGAATCCTTGAAGACATCAAAACTGTATGTAAATACATTCGATCAAGTACCATAACACGAGTCAAGTACCATAACACGAGTCCCGTGCAGTCTTTTTTCCGATGCATTTGTATAGATTAGTCTGAGTTTAAGACTGTGAATTCAAAATAAGGTGATCCTGTAATCAGAACTGCAAGATAGATTGAGGAGCATCGTGCTACTGACACGAAAGCAGAGAATTCAAACAAACAAGGAAGATGCAAAGTTGTAATGGGGTTGGATGAGTACATATTTTAAAAACTATTATTCTTAATCTTTCTCCAGAACAAAACTGTCTTCATACTGGCAGCTTTGACGATGCAGTATCTGACAAAGCAGCAAAGCAAGGTATATTCGTTGCCCTTGAAGCCGATGAGTCTGATTGTGACGGAAACTGGACACTGCCGGAGAATACCTCAACTTGTCGATTGGGCTGACAGTTTATACACACAGTGTATTCGCCAGGGATTCAGTTAGGAACAGAATTCCATCAAATTATTGATTAACCAGAATTATGACCGTAGACATATCACCTTTGCCATAAGAAAGGAAATCTATGAGCCGGAACATTGATAAAATTGATTTTATAGTTTGATAAGCGCGAGCATGGATAACATTGGTTTGACAGACCAAAATGAGCGCGAACTTGGATAACATTGATTTGATAGGTTAATATAAGACATGGATAACATTGATTTAATAGGCTGATATAATACATAGATGACATTGCTTTGATAGGCTGATATGAACGCGAATCAATGAACCGGAACATTGATAACATTGCTTTTATAGTTTGATATGAGCGTTAACATGGATAACATTGGTTTTACAGACTAAAATGAGCGCGAAAATGGATAGCATTGGTTTGACAGGTTGAAATGAGCGCAAACATGTATAACATTGATTTTGTACATACTGTTTAACACAGAATTCGTTTGAAAATCGGCAAATCTAGCATAAACAATTCTGCTTATTCGAAAGCTCTTGGCATTTTCCGTGATCAGTCAAATTTCAATTGATGGTACATGTAGTTAAAAATGTTACCTATTTTGCATCTCTCACTTTCGGTAGCTCTATGTGTCCTTGGGAAAGACACTTTGCTCCGATTTCCTCGGCTTGATATAGCCAATAATGTGTTAAAAGTGCCGTTAGATCCAACAAAACACACATACGCACACACTCTATCTGTATCTCCTTCTTTTCTGGAGAAAAACAAGCTTGCAAATGTTTTTTTTTCTTTCTTTCAGTACCAGATATTCACGGATGCAAATGTCTCTAGAATGGTTAGAACGACATATGTATGGCATTGCAAACCTTTGAATGCGAGAAACTTCTGCATGCGAAAACTCTTGCTAATCGGAACAAATACTTTATGCACTATCATAGATTAACGGTTATTTTTCAAATCGATCGACCTTGCATTTTGATCACAGGTTGCGATTGCTTTTATTGATTAGAATGAAAAAATCTGCTTAATCAAGACTTACATGTACACTCCGTAAAGAAAGAGGTAGTCTGTAGCATAATTAGTAAAGCAAATGGCTTTATGCTTTCATATCAGGGTTCTTAAAAAAACAACCTGTCCGTCCTCTCCACATTCTCATTGGGGTAGTTCAGTATTTCAGATATATAGCGGAGCACTCTTGTTCTAGTAAATAGAAGTAGCAAAAAGTGTATAAGGAACTTTCGACACGTAAATTTTATGGAATTGTATCGGACTTATTTTAATCTTCTGTATTAAAGAGTGAGAAGTAAGCATCAGTTCTTCTTTTAGCTTCTTTTGTGGGAAGCAAGACAACTTAGGTATCTTCATTAATTCAATATATTTATTGTTTATTATTTATATTTGCAGAAACTCTCGTTCTTGTGATATCTAAAGTGTAATTGATTTAATATAAACCTTTACCGTTTTAAACTGAGACAGCCCCTGTGTTTTTGTGATATTTAGTCATGGCTTCATTTTCAGTTCTTTTCCTGGTGAGACATTTCATGCGCGTTGTATTCTTTGTTCTCTTCTTTCTAGTCTTTAGATCTCCAACTGTCCTATGTATAAGATAACCTCCTGATACAACTTTTAGTCAGGGCTAAGGCAATCATTGCGATCAAAATGAAAAATGTCAATTATTCATATGGCTAGAGACGTTTGTTTGCTCGAAGGAGGAAGTCTTACATGACGGATACCGTATGTACTCGCTTATAATGCACCGGCAGATATGGGTCTATGCAGTTTGTCAGGACTAATCAGTAGAAAAAACAACATAGACCCTGATCTGCCGACGCTTAATGAACCAATAGATTAGGGTCTATGTTGTTTGCAGTCGGATCCGAATTATACGCGAGTATAAACGGTAATTATCTTATATACCTCATATACTCTGATGACCCCGAACCTAACGAACTTTCGTTATTATAAATTCATGAGATATATATGACATCATTTTAGATTAAGCAGCCAGTCAGAACTAGTATTAAATATTAATAGAATCAACAGATAGTGCATATTTGTTGTACAACAAACATTACATTATCTCAGGTCATTACCACTATCTTATTCAATAAACACTGTACGTGTGTTTAAAAGTACCCCGTCCTGTCAAATGTAAAGTCCGTGGCTACTGGGTCTCATCTTTTTATATGGTGCTTCGTGCTTCTTGAGTACACCTGAAACTTATCAACATGCTCTTTAAGCGTAAACTCATCTTTGCTTTTGAATCAACCAAATTTAGCTTATGTTTTACATTCAATTCGAAGACAAATACGGCGAAACCATGCGGTTTATTTATTGTTGGAGAAACCACCATGAATGGTTATTAATAGTAAAATATTCACTTATTCATTGAAATTTGCTTCCAGTTCGCTTTCAACATATTGGCGAGAAGACCGGAAGAAAAACACTAGGATCAAAGTGCCGTAGCAAGTTATCTGGCTTCTCCTATTTAGCATGTCACTTATATAGTGTTCTCATATCACAAAACATATTAAAAAAGGTTTCAACCTCAGAGAAAACTTGCAAATGCAATCCCGTGTCCAGCACCAGCAACTCATGCATATGTGTTGCGGTGCAATATTTTCGTAAATTCAATTCTTAAATGACATTGCACGGCGTATAATGAAGTGAACATCTGTGTAACAGTATAATTGTTGTGAAAGAATTACTTCTTGATGCGTAATGATGTATTGTATGACTGCCAGCGTCGTCGTCCTTCCGAAATACCACCAAATTGTATTCGAGCCAATGATGTTGCGAATAGAAAAAGAAATAATTCGAACTGTCTTGTAGAATTGATATCATGACAGCTGCAAAATTTGTCTGGCCATTCTTTTCTACTTGTGACTATTCATTGGTTTTTATTCCCATCTTTACACGAATGACCATGGTATACGTGCAGCATCCACGTGTATCATCAACTGCCCATTGTGTTTGATGCAGAGAAATTGTACAGGTTTCGCCGTTTCAAACTCAACATGTAAGGACATTCTTTATTTGTCTTGTAAAACCAACAAATAATATATCAGACTCTGATGCGGTTCTCTTGTCGTGATAGTTTTATACATTTTAGAAAACGTTTGCCACATCCACCATATATAAACTTACATACAACTTTAAAGTCACGAGTTCTTAGAATTAACGCTCAAGGCTATTAACGCTCTATATTATCAGATTTACTAATTAACCTTACGATTGATGATTGCTTCCCGTCGACATCTACATTTTGGAACCTGTATTTGATTGCATAATTCAGAGTCAGACATATAAAACAAAATTTCAGGACGAAATTTTATAAAACATAATTATGGAGTAGCATGCGAGAGTCACTATGAAAAAGTGAATCATGCTGATATAAATAAAAATGTCAGCATGATATTTCAAGGACGCTTGTGATTTCCTACAATGTGGAAATTTATTTGTATTACAGCCTAGTATGAGTTACTCTTATTATTAATTTGACTGAGTCCTGACTTTTGTAATTGAATCGTTTCAAGGCACTCTGTATTACGTGTAATTCGTAATGGGGTTTCTTTGTGAGAATCCATTAGGTTGTCAGCCTGCCGGAGTACAATTAACACAACCGAGCTTGGCACAAAATCAATTGACAAAAATATTTAATAATTATTATGCAAAGAGAATTTGTGGTATCTAAAATTACCTTTAATGATCATGATTGATATTCGCCCCATGTATGTCTTGTTTTCTATCAATTTAGTGGCAATTATATTAGAACTTTCCGTTTAAGAGAACTTACAGTCATATTCATGAGATGTGTTGGCACTTGTAAAAATATGTATCCACTTCCACGAGAAGTTAATGTCAGAATCATTATGGCATTGCAATCTGAATTATATCTCGCTTTCGAAGATGATGTGTTCTGTTATATGTGTTATGTGTGTTTTATTGATGATGCAATACATGATATTGAATAAAGAAAGTCTTTCATGGAAACAAAATGTTACTAAACGGACAATATTTTATACCTGCACTGAGCATCTATTTCTTAGTATAATAGTCTGTATACCATATACTCTTCCAAAATATACCAAAATTGGTTTATTGCGTGCTGTACTCATATATCTTTGATCTTTAGATATATTTTGTCAACACAACCCTGACAACAGAAATTTGATTGAAAAATACTCATTTCTTGCATAAGTTGTGGCAACATTAGTTCTAAGGTATTGCAAACACACAACCTGGCATGGTGTATCTTCCGTCGATGGAGTAGATTTTCTCTTCTTGCATTGTATTTTAGGAGTCTCTGAGCTTTATTCAATGACAAAACAAAATCAATCCTTGTGGAAAAAGGAGGACTAAGAAGTCATAGTACAGGGTATAATCTCTTTCCTATATCGTGCAGGAATCTTTGATTTTATAACCGTTAAAAAAGTTATAACTAGAAATCTAATGATAACAATTGTCTCTATTGTGAAGATGAAATCAAAGCATTAAATTGATTGTTCAGTTACTTTGCTCGCAACATAAACTGACTTTAAGACTTAGTCGCTATTTTCATTTCCTATAATGCACAATGCTCTATTATAATAATGTCTAAGTTCCTATAATGCACAATGCTCTATTATAATAATGTCTAAGTTCCTATAATGCACAATGCTCTATTATAATAATGTCTAAGTTCCTATAATGCACAATGCTCTATTATAATAATGTCTAAGTTCCTATAATGCACAATGCTCCATTATAATAATGTCTAAGTTCCTATAATGCACAATGCTCTATTATAATAATGTCTAAGTTCCTATAATGCACAATGCTCTATTATAATAATGTCTAAGTTCCTATAATGCACAATGCTCTATTATAATAATGTCTAAGTTCCTATAATGCACAATGCTCTATTATAATAATGTCTAAGTTCCTATAATGCACAATGCTCTATTATAATAATGTCTAAGTTCCTATAATGCACAATGCTCTATTATAATAATGTCTAAGTTCCTATAATGCACAATGCTCTATTATAATAATGTCTAAGTTCCTATAATGCACAATGCTCTATTATAATAATGTCTAAGTTCCTATAATGCACAATGCTCCATTATAATAATGTCTAAGTTCCTATAATGCACAATGCTCTATTATAATAATGTCTAAGTTCCTATAATGCACAATGCTCTATTATAATAATGTCTAAGTTCCTATAATGCACAATGCTCTATTATAATAGTGTCTAAGTTCCTATAATGCACAATGCTCTATTATAATAATGTCTAAGTTCCTATAATGCACAATGCTCTATTATAATAATGTCTAAGTTTTTTCATTCTACACATGACTCTTTCCTTTACTCTTAAGGCTATATGGCGGCCATTCATCCGGTTTTATACCGGACAGTCCGGTTTTCAGCTGGTCTGTTCCCTTCTTAACATGATTATTTTTGGGTATGTGCAAAGGAATGTCCGGTATTTTTGAGTTCCGTCAGTGACCACCCTATAAGACCACGTAGAGCTAACTACATTTATATGACAGTGTAAGTTGGGATTTCATTGTGGAAGAAAAATTCCATTTCGATTTAAGTAGGAATCATGGAATCCCTTTAATCCCTGCTGCTAAATAGGTCGATGGCAACACGAAGAATAAAGTTGAAACAACACGGAGAAGATAATTCATGTAGGATATTTAGGAAATAAGTTCTTAAATCGGTATCAACAGAGCGCTTTATAGTTGGGCCAAATCATAGGCGTAACAAGGTAACCTGGACCAGACAGAAGCGTATGTATGAGCAAAAGGATTTCTATTTCTTTTATAACTAACTTTACCAACTTATATTTATTCCGAATGAGTACTGTTTAACAAATATTCTTAGAGGAGTATGTACAAAAACCATGTTTCACCCACCGACATGGAGAGGTGGAGCGGCTGAAAATGAACTCGAGAAATACTAAGGGTAAAGAATAAGGATTTTCGTTAAAAATTGTTTAGACGTTTTCAGATATGGGAAACATTGCATGAGAGGTAAAAATAATCGATGCATAAAGGCAACAGTACTATTATTCTTTCTGTCAATTTACTGCACCCTGTTTGTGGTGTTACGACTCTATGGTCTAAGAAAAATGTAACAGAAAGAAAGTGAAACCAACAAATCAAGTAAAAATCAACAAGCAATTTATTACTAGATAATTAAAATGAAAAATCAAAAAGTCACTTACAGTAATGTGTTTTGAAATCCTAATAATCCAATAAGAATGATTGTTCTAATCACAAGTCCTAAATATAGAATGTTTAGAATTCACGGCTTTGTCCTTGAATGTTATGATGTGCTAATGGTCTCCAAAGTCCTGATGTACTAGTAATCTTTGATGTGCTGATGTCAAAATGAAGTATTCCAAAATCTCTGAATAAGTTCAGTTAAATTCCAAAATCATCAATTAAAAATCCAAAAATCCAAAAGTTTATGAGCACTGTTATAATCCAATGAATATTTAAAATAATTCCTCTCTTAGAATTTGGAATGAATTTTCACAACTGTAATAGCTCTTTACAAGACTGATGGTAATGTCGAACTGAATAAATGTCCACCAAACATGGCATATATAAAGATTGGTCACATGACAGAATGTTCTAGAACATGAGTCATCTTAATGGAATTTTTACTTGTAAACAAAAATCAACCTTGACCTTCAAATTGAGAAAACATATTGATCAAAACAACCTAATTCAAGGACACTAGTTAAACATGTTTTTCCTGATAACATTAAGATTTAAGCAAATATTAAAGTGAAGAAACATTTATAATTTCCTAAAATATTTATAATATTATATAAACATCATACATAACAGTGGGGTAATTGTGTGTGTGTGGAAATATTAATTTGAAAAAATCTGTTAATTAAGTCTTAATTTGAACATTTTGGTCATTTTTGAGGTTTTATAAACTTTGGCGCTATTTCTTCCTTATAGAATCCTGTCGTCAGATGTCTAGATTGAGTGGGTAGCTGGATGATTTAAATGCTGTCCTATAAATAGTCCTCCATCAAATGATCCGATTCACATTTATGAGGTCCTTAATAAAACACCAGAGCCCTAATACATATGGCAGACAGTTTTGATTTTGATGATATCGATTTCAATATCATTAGAACCCCCTCTGTCCTTTTCTAGTTGAGTCTAGTGATTTAATGTCAGTATTGAAGACGTTGGAGAATGATTCTCATCGCTTCCAAAGAATAGGTGGATCTTGTTCAGTTATTTAAGTCGAACGAGACGTGGCTTGGACTTAACTAAGACGTCACTTGTCTGTGTTTTATGAGGTCGAAAAATTATGAAAGAATGTTCAAACACTGTAAAGGAGTCGACAATTGCCTGCCTTTTTATGCAAATTTAACAGCAGTACTTTTTACTCTATAACCCTGGTTGGCATTAACCTGATATATATGTATATATATATATATATATATATATATATATATATATATATATATATATATATATATATATATATATATATATATATATATATATAGTAATAACCTGCATTTGATCAGTGCAATATAGATGCATGTATATTTACTATGTATGCAAGCCGCCAAACTCAGTCTCCATTTTTTTAAATCATGCATTCTTCATAACTAATTTTGTCACCTGAGTCAATAATATTTCATCTGATTTTATGTTTTGCATTCTTCTTCGAGTTACTGTCGGTTGGTATAGTGCACAGGTTTCGACAGTTATTGAAAATAGCGAGTACTCAAGTCAGCGGTTGGTATGCTTGATAAGGTGACCAATACCTATATATTCATAACCATTTCAGTCTTCACGATACCTAATCAATGTGTTTATATCACATATTGTTCAGTTTTGATATGTCATTGCGTTTAATAAGAGATTTTCTTTTCCCTTTTTGACTTCATTCTAACTTATGTTGACTTCCCTTTCCATTCGGTCTACTTTGGTAACGTTCAAAGAGTACATGACTTAATACATGTTTCGAATTATCGCTTATTAGCAACATCAGTAAGCACGGTATTTGTGGGGAAAGATGAAGTGTTTTTATTTTATCTGAGATATAATTTTAAGGTAATAATGTGTAAAATATTGATTGCTAATTTGTTTTTAGAATCTTTGTGGACATTACCACACGTGCTGTTGCCATAGCAGCTCATACTTGTTGGAAGATTCCAACAAACTTTAGGGATTTTGTGGGATTTGTTGGTTATGAGTTTTGTCGTTTTCGACGGAAGTATACAAGGCGTTGTGGGCTGCTTGCGGGGATTGGGCTCAGCAGCTTCCAACCTATTCATATCACAGTTAGATTGTGAGTTTTTTGTTAATTTATTTATTTTTGTTTAGTTTATTTATTTTCTGTATACAGTTTTTGGAACTTTAGGCAATTTTTTGGACAGTAATGTTTTCTTTAAAATTTATTTAAGTGCTACGTAATCTTTTTTTTAGAGATTTTTCCAGGTTTTTATCTAATACGAATTATATGAAGTCTATCCAGTTCTAATTTAGTTCATAAGCAAACTATAAATTGTTAAAATAAGAACTGAGTTGTACGGTCAAAGTGAGTGTTGATCCTCACTGATCAATAATTTTATTTATTTTATATATTAATTTATGTCTTTAATTATTTTTATAAAGCTACATGGATCTTTAAAATGTTATTCTATGCTGAATTAGATCCATTTTTGTTTTAAGTTCATATCTGAGAATTTTCGTTATGCTGCAAATAGATTATTTATATTCTTAAACTAAAAGTTCAATGATTTCCTTGATGACACACAACATCTTATTCCAGGTTAATTCAAAAACTCCATAAACATAATTCCAAAAAGTTCATAAGAAGCTAGAATGCCCAAGTCATTGTGAACGTGATCCGATTTTGACGTTCTCAATTCAACTTAATAATTGCCTAATCTAACACTTCATAAACATAATTCCAGAATTTTCATAAGAACCTAGAATGTCTGCGTCATTGTGAGCGTTATCCTCACTGACTTGACATTCTCAATCCAATTCAACTTAATAACTGATTAATCTACGTCATTGTGAGCGTTATCCTCACTGATTTGACATTCTCAATCCAATTCAACTTAATAACTGATTAATATAACCTTCCATAAACAGAATATATTAAGTTTGTGATAATGTACTGGTTTGTCAAAGTCATTGTGAGTGTTATCCTCACCGACTTGACACAATAAATTAAATTCCGCTTTATATCAATTCAATTCAAACATTCTGCCAAGGCATTTAAATATTAATAATGTGCATAACAATTCAATTCAAACAAGTCTATCCTGTAGCTGAAGTGTAAAGTCAAGCAAGTATTCTCCTTGTAGATTTTACATTTAACAAATTACAGTCAAGTCATAGTTTTCTTCCGTTGTAAGCTTTGTTGCAATTGAATCCAAACATAGTAAATCTGATACAGTTTTCATTCTTCAAAAGTGGTATTAATATAATGAATTAATTGTATGGTACTAGTGTTTACTATGCCCTTGTGTGAGATTATCACATACAGACCTGTAAATCCAGACAATGATAATAGAAACAAGAAGACTTTTATGGTTATGATCTGCAACTTTATTGATGTGTTTCTTAATAAATTAATCTTGTGTTCTGATTGAAAAGAAATAAAGTATTTGAGTTTCCTGCATTCTGCTCTCCTCAGTCATTATTCTCAGTCATTAGATAAGAAGCATACTCATACCTGGTGTCGAACTTTGATGTTTTGATGTAGTAATATCAGGACCGAACTCTGTCGTTAGAATATATATATATATATATATATATATATATATATATATATATATATATATATATATATATATATATATATATATACACATATATATATATATATATATATATATATATATATATATATATATATATATATATATATATATTGTTACGACTCTCTTTGCTCTCTTTGGTCTAAGAAGAATGTAACAGAAAGAAAGTGAAACCAACAAATCAAGTAAAAATCAACAAGCAATTTATTTCTAGACAATGTAAATTAAAATCTAAAGACACTTACAGTAACGTCAATTAAACTCCAATTATCCAATAATCCTAAGTGTCCTAATCACAATTCCTAAGTATAGAATGTTCCGAATGAATTACTGTATCCTTGAATGTGTTGATGTGCCAGTAGTCTTTAATGTGCAGATGTTCCAAAATGAAGTACTCCAGAATATCTTTGAATAAGTTCACATAAATCCCAAAGTCATCAATTCAAAATCCAAAATCCAAACGTCTATGAGCACTTTTATAATCCAATGAACCTTTTAAATAATTCCTCTCTCAGAATCTGGAATGATTTTTCACAACTGTAATGACTCTTTATGGACTGATGTTAAGGTCGAACTGAAAACTGTCCACTAAACATAGTATATATAAAGATAAGTCACATGACATAATGTTCTAGAAAATTAACACACAATTTTTTATAGGAAATTCTAGTTTTATCTGTAAACAAAATAAACCTCAAATTAAATAAACAACTCGTTTACCAAAACCGTCATTGAACTCAAATACTAAGTAAACAACCTAATTCAAGGACAATAGCTAAACATCTAAACCTGATACATAACATTAGGGTTATGAGCAAATAATAAGCTCAAGAAACATTTATAATTTCCTGAAATATTTATATTATATAAACTCCATACATAACAATATATATATATATATATATATATATATATATATATATATATATATATATATATATATATATAATGGATTAACATACGATTCACGTGCATAAATAGGGTGTGAAAGAGCTCCACCATTCATTCATATTATTTCTATACACTGGACGATTTATAAAATCAAATCAAACACTGAATGAATTTCATCGATTAATTCAATCATATTATTTCCATACTCTGGACGATTTATCAAAGCAAATCAAACATTGAATAAATTTTATCGATTAGTTCAGTCATATTATTTCCATACACTGGACGATTTATCAAATCAAATCAAATCAAACACTGAATGAATTTCATCGATTAAACCTAATTTCAAAACATTCTAACTTTTTAAAAAAATTACTTTTATTGAAATGGTAAGATTCACTCGTGTTGGAATCCTATTACGGTGGAAAAGACTTCAAAGATAAAGGAAATATTTATTTGTAAGCTACGAGGGATCTCTTTTTCGTTTGCATTTTTTATCTAATAATTAGGCATTGCATATTTTTTATAAAGTGTCCTTTAAAACCATTTCAAGGAAACTTGGTAGCAAAGTATTAAAATTTAATTTAAACGAATATCTATAACCTTATCAAAGGTACCCTTTTCATAAAACTATCCTTAATTTAACCAAAGCTAGAATGTCGTGAATTTTTAAATTTAGAACAAAACACCTTGTTCTTACAGTGGAGGCTGGCCTCTGGGAGGGCATTAAACTTTCAGAAAGAATATCTAACCTATGTCACCAAAATGTGGGTTGGTAATTAGTTAGTTCATTAGCTAATCACTTGCAGTGGCGTCACTAGGGGGGTGCGGGGGTGCGGGCCGCACCGGGTGACACCGTCATAGGGGGGTGACACCAAAATGGAAAAATATAAATTCGACAGAGCAGAGCAGAGGAGGTCCATGGGGGAAGTCTGGAGGGGGTGACACCATGAGTTTACCGCACTGGGTGACGCCAACCCTAGTGACGCCACTGATCACTTGCATTACATTTCGTGAACTCCGACAATTTTTTTTTTGCAAGTATTACAACTATATCTACCCAAATGTATTTCTTGAGCCTATGGACTCCATGTCTTTCAATTCTTTTTTTATGTTAATGTATACATGTTAATATCAATTATAATGAAACATTTTAATAGTACGTACAATCATTTCGTCGCCAAGATACAGAGTTCAAAATAATAGCCTACGTCTGACGCTTTGACTGTATTTTACTCATTTATTTAAATGTTTGTAAATGTTCCCAAAACGTCTTGTACACACATCAGCGTTTCTCCTATCTGCTCTTCCCATGTTCACATTCTTAATAATATTTAATTTCATATTTATTCATTTAGTTATGTAATTTTTGCTAATTTAGGCCAATAGGAAACATTTGCAATATATATATATATATATATATATATATATATATATATATATATATATATATATATATATATATATATATATTGTTACGACTCATGGTCTTAAATATAAGTAACAGAAAGAAAGTGAAACCAACAATATAAGTAAAGTCTACAAGCAATTTTTTCCCTACAATACAAAGTAAAAGTTCAAAAGACACTTACAGTTTGTGAATTAAATTCCAAATAATCCTAAATGTCATATCACCAGTCCAAAAATGTAGAATGTTCCGAATTAATTCCAATAGTCTTGAATGTCCTGATATATCACGATCATACAATCCAGAATGTCTTTGAATGAGTTCACAAAAGTCCAAAGTAATATATTATTCCAAAAGTCAATGGACACTTAGTAATTCCAATGAATGTTTAAATAAATAATTCCTTCCAAATGATATCTGAGTTCAACGGCACAATGTACAATCTGATCACATATGGATTTCCACAGACTGATCTAAAACAGAATGAAGTTAATGCGTATCAAGTCTCTATTATATACATATTTTCTTATGACCCACATCATAATAGGACGTGAGACATTCTATGGAGAGAAAAAGAACCCAACCTAATAGCAAATAATACCGGCCTTGAACTCAAATGCTGGTCAACATCCTGTTGACAAGGAACCGTATTTTAAAGTATAAATAAGTACAACCTTACTGTAATGAACAAAGTTAAGCAAACAGTATCGATTCAATACACACACACACACACACACACACACACACACACACACACATATATATATATATATATATATATATATATATATATATATATATATATGGTGATTTGTGCATTTTTTGTGATTTTTTTTATTTGTGAAAATAAGGATTATGTTCCGCTCTATTTTGTTTGCAATATTTTCTAACATGAAAAACTTAAATTACGAAAACAATGATATTATGATAAAATTCAATTCTAGAGAGGCCTATATTGTCATAAGCAGCAAAATAAACCTATAACTTGTACGCCGTAAATTGAGGAGAAGTTTTCTTTCTCAAAAATAGTCTTTATGCAATCATAAAAAAGTGAGGACATTCGAAAAGAAATTACTCAAAATATATATATATATATATATATATATATATATATATATATATATATATATATATATATATATATATATATATATATATATTGTTACGACTCTATGGTCTAAGAAAAATGTAACAGAAAGAAAGTGAAACCAACAAATTATGTAAAAAATCAACAAGCAATTTATTACTAGATAATTAAAATGAAAAATCAAAAAGTCACTTACAATAATGTGTTTTGAAATCCTAATAATCCAATAAGAATGATTGTTCTAATCACAAGTCCTAAATATAGAATGTTCCGAATTCACGGCTTTGTCCTTGAATGTTATGATGTGCTAATGGTCTCCAAAGTCCTGATGTACTAGTAATCTTTGATGTGCTGATGTCAAAATGAAGTATTCCAAAATATGTGAATAAGTTCAGTTAAATTCCAAAATCATCAATTAAAAATCCAAAATCCAAAAGTTTGTGAGCACTGTTATAATCCAACGAATATTTAAAATAATTCCTCTCTTAGAATTTGGAAAGAATTTTCACAACTGTAATAGCTCTTTACAAGACTGATGGTAATGTCACAACTGAAAAAATGTCCACCAAACATGGTATATATAAAGATTGGTCACATGACAGAATATTCTAGAACATGTGTCATCTTAATGGAATTTTACTTGTAAACAAAATTCAACCTTGACCTTCAAATTGAGAAAACATATTGATCAAAACAACCTAATTCAAGGACACTAGTTAAACATGTTTTTCCTGATAAACATTAAGATTTAAGCAAATATTAAAGTGAAGAAACATTTATAATTTCCTAAAATATTTATAATATTATATAAACATCATACATAACACCTCCCCTCATAAAGAAAAAGAAAGATTTATTTAATAAAGCTTTCTTTTGAATATACATCTAATACTATAATAACCAAAATTACATAAGAACATGTTTTATGATACTGGACTTAATTACATCAAGCAATATTACATTTCTAGGCACGTGAGAGTGCATCTGCAATCACATTGTCTTTTCCTCTCATGTGTTTGATGTCAATGTTATATTCCTGCAATATCAAACTCTATCTCAACAATCTCCGATTTTTATCTTTCATTTTGTTGATGAAAGTAAGGGGATTGTGATCACTGTATACAATAATTGGAGAAAGAGCTGAGGTAACATACACTTCAAAATGTTGTAAAGCCAATATCAAAGCCAAACATTCCTTCTCAATTGTGAAATAATTTTTCTGGTGCTTGTTTAGTTTTTTAGAAAAATAACACACAGGGTGATCCACACCACTTTTGTCTTCCTGAATCAATACTCCACCAACCCCTACATCACTTGCATCAACAGATAATTTAAATGATTGGCTAAAATTTGGTGCAGAAAGAACTGGTGCATTCTTAAGCATGGCCTTTAACTTGTCAAAAGATTCCTGACACTTGTCAGACCAATGAAATTTGGTTTTCTTACTCAATAAACTTGTCAAAGGTTCAGCAATTTTGGAAAAATTGGAACAAAATTTCCGATAATATCCAGCCATACCTAGAAATCGCATCAGTTGCTTTTTACAAATTGGAACTTGAAATTCAGAGATAGCTTTGACCTTAGCTTCTATAGGTTTAACTTGACCTTGTCCCACAATATGTCCTAAAAATGTGACACAAGCATGGCAAAACTCACTTTTGCTCAAATTAATTGTCAGATTCGCATCACTGAGTCGATCGAAGAATTTTCGAATGGTTTCCAAATGATCTTCCCAGGTGTTGTTGTAGATAATGATGTCATCGATATAAGCGTCACAATTATCAAGACCAAATGTTATCATGTTCATCAGACGTTGAAACGTTGCAGGCGAATTTTTCATTCCAAACGGCATGACTTTATATTGATAAAGTCCATCTGGAGTTCCAAATGCTGAAATTTCTTTTGCCCTTTCCGTCAGTGGAATTTGCCAGAATCCTTTTAAAAGGTCAAACTTGGTGACATATTCCGCATTTCCAATTTTATCAATGCAATCGTCCATTCTTGGGATTGGAGATGAATCAGTTTTGGTGACACTGTTGATTTTTCTATAGTCAGTACACATACGGAATGTATTATCTGGCTTGGGAACAAGAATACATGGTGAACTCCAGTTACTTTTACTTGGTTCTATGAAATCATTCTCCAGTAAATACTGAATTTCTTTCTTCAGATAGTTCTGTTTGAGAGGATTCATCCTATAAGGATGATGTTTCACAGGCGCAGAATCTACAATGTCAACGTCATGATAAATTTTACTTGTTCGTGTTGGAACATCAGGAAACAAGTGCTCATAGTCATGTAATAGCTGTTTTAGTTCACTTCTTTCCTGTTGTTGTAGATGTGAAAGTTTCTGGTCTAGGTTGTTCAATATTTCTGAATTCCGAAGATTGGTTATACCAGAGTCACTATAGTCTGATTGTATTCCATCGTTGATATCTTCATTGTGTGGGACAGGTACAACTAAATTAACAGAATAATTAGCTGAGCTATCTCTGTCAAAATATTCCTTTAACATATTTATGTGACAAAGTTGTTTCTGTTTCCGTCTCCCAGGAGTGTTAATGATATAATTTAAGTCATTTACTTTCTTTTCAACGGTATAAGGACCATAAAATTTAGCCTGAAGAGGATTCTGAGGTATGGGAAAGAGAGCCAGAACTTTGTCACCAGGTTTAAAACTCCTTTCCTGTGAATTTCTGTCATACCTTAATTTCATTTTTGACTGGGTAGTGTGAAGATTAGTTCTTGCTACTTCACAGGCCTTTGACAACTTGTATTTGAAATCAGAAACATAATCAAGAAGATTAATCTTTGAGTCTTCATTTGAAAGAAGTTTCTCTTTCAATAATTTCAGTGGTCCACGGACAGTATGACCAAAAACTAGTTCAAAGGGACTAAAACCCAACGACTCTTGAACTGATTCCCTAACAGCAAACAACAACAAATGAACACCCTCATCCCAATCCTTTTCTGTATCAAAGCAATATGATCGAATCATATTCTTCAAAGTTTGATGAAATCTTTCCAAAGCACCTTGACTTTCAGGGTGATAGGCAGAAGATTTAAACTGTTGGATGCCTAATTCATGCATAACTTGTTGGAAAATTCCAGACATAAAATTTGACCCTTGATCTGACTGGACAGATTTGGGAAGGCCAACAAGTGTAAAAAACTTCACCAAAGCTTTCACAATAGTTTTAGTTTTTTTATTTCTCAGAGGAATTGCTTCTGGAAATCTTGTAGATGTACACATGATGGTCAACAAGTATTGGTTGCCTGACTTGGTTTTAGGTAAAGGCCAACAGAGTCTACCATTATTCTACTAAATGGTTCATCAAATGCAGGAATAGGTTGCAGATGAGCCTTAGGTATCTTCTGATTGGGTTTTCCTACCATTTGACAAGTGTGACAAGATCTGCAGTATTTAGAAACATCACTTTTGAGTTTCGGCCAATAAAAATGATTCAAGATCTTGTGATAAGTCTTACGGACTCCTAAATGACCAGCCAAAGGAGTTTCATGGGCTAAATTAAGAATTTCCTGTCTATATGACTTAGGAACAACAATTTGATAGCTCACTGACCACTCGTCACCAGCGGGTACATCAGGTGGTCTCCATTTCCTCATAAGGACCCCATTTTTCACAAAGTAACACACTGGAACTTGTGTGGCTTCAGTTTCACTAATAGCCCTCTGAAACAAACAAGATATCTCGGGATCTTGCTCCTGTTCAACGACAAGGGATTGTCGTTTGTCACCCTGAGTAGGACAAAGAGAATGAGTTGCCAAAAGAGGATCACTGTGATCAATACCGTTTGATTGATCAATACCTGAGTGAAAAGTGACCTCATCAAAAGACTGACCAATACATGTGTCAGCTAAAGGAATAATATCCTGATCAACATCACTCTCAAGAGCTCTTTTTGCCATAGCTCTAGTAACTGCACAAGCAGGGTACAAATCAGGGATTTCAGTTTCGACAGGATCAACTTTCTGATCCAAACAAGGCTTGTCAGTTACAAGTGGATTAACCACAACCTTATCTCCAGCTAGGTCATTGCCTAGTAATAAATGAACACCCTCTCTGGGTAAAGAAGTCACTGCCCCAACAGTCACAAGTCCAGAAACTAAGTCTGATGCCAAATTTACACAATGGAGAGGAACATTTACAAAGCCGCACTCTACTCCCTGAACAAGAACACTTTCACTTGAAGAAGACTCCTCAGACAAAGGCAAAGCACCTGATAATAAAAGACTCTGAGAAGCTCCAGTGTCCCTTAATATTTTAATTGGGATAGGTTTGGCAGAATCACCAATAAGTGATATAGAACCTTCTGACATGAATGGTTCATAAGCCTCCAAAATAGAATCAGACTGGGGTTTGTTTGACCCAACAAATGTATTGCTTTCAATACAAGACCGTGACCTTGACCTCGTAGAAATAAGAGCATTTGGAAAAGCTCTGTCTTTACTCTCTTGCTTATTTTTCAACTTGAAGCAATCAGAAATAACGTGCCCTTTCTTTTTACAATAAGTGCACGTAGGAAGAGATAAGGATTTCTGATCAGTCTTATCAGATGTTTGATTCCTAACAGTTGTGCTGTTGTGAAATTTGGAAGTACTCGAATGAGATTGAAATGGTTTTTTTACCAGAAAACTGCTGAGAGGACGACTTACTGCCAAATGAAATTTTGTGAGTCAAGGAATAATCATCAGCCATACGAGCAGCATTTTCCAAAGTTTCCACATTCTGCTCGTCAAGATAGGTTTTAACATCACTATGGATACACCTCTTGAACTCTTCAATTAATACGAGCCGTCGGAGGTTATCATAACCTTGATCAACTTTCTTGGCTGAGCACCACCTATCAAATAGTTGTTCTTTATCCCTTGCAAATTCGACATGAGTTTGTCCAGTTTCTTTTCTACAATTCCTAAACCTTTGTCGATATGCCTCTGGTACCAACTCATAAGCTTTCAAGATGTACTCCTTAACCACATCATAATCAGTGCTTTGTTGTACTGACAGTGAAGTGTATACTTCACGAGCTTTGCCAATAAGTACACTTTGTAATAACAAAGTCCAATGCTCTCTGGGCCATTTCAAGTTTTCATCTATTTTCTCGAAATGAAGAAAGTATTTATCTACTTCTTTTTCCTGAAAAGGGGGTACTAACCTAATATATCTAGTAACATCAAAACCTGAACTTGTTTTTAAAGGAGTGGAGTGTGCTCTGTTTGCCAGTTCTAATTCTCTTAATTTAAATTGCATTTCCCTTTCTTCTCTTTGCATCTGCATCTGTCTCTCCTCTTTCTCTCTCTCTCCCTCTCCATCTGCATTTGCCTCTCTTCTTTCTGCATTTGTATCTGCCTCTCTTCTTTCTCTCTCTCCATCTGTATCTGCCTCTCTTCTTTCTCTCTCTCCATCTGCCTCTCTTCTTTTTTTCTCTCTCTCTGAATCTGAAGCTTTGCTAACTCTAAATCCATCTGGTTCTTTAACTCTAATTCCCTTAATTTCCTGTCAGAACCAGATACAGGCTTTCTCTTCGAACTTAAAGCACTACTATCAAAATTTCCCTTTCCTACTAAATACTGAATTAAAATAATCTTTATCTCCTGTTTTGTCAATGATACTTTTGCCTCAGATAGACTGTATTTTCTGGCAAGCTCGAGCAACTCATCCTTTCTCATGCACTCTAACCCCTCCTGGGTAGGTTTTGAAATGAAATTCTGAACATTAGATGCCATTGTAAATGCTTGTTGGTTTCACACAAAAAAAAATTCTCTATTAAAAATCTTTGCCAAAGACAAAAAAAAAATTCTCCGAGACAAAATCAATATGAATTTCAAAGATAAATTTAATATCTCTAATATGCTTTAAAGAAATTCAATCCCGGATGACGACGAGCCCCCAATTTCTGTTACGACTCTATGGTCTAAGATAAATGTAACAGAAAGAAAGTGAAACCAACAAATCATGTAAAAAATCAACAAGCAATTTATTACTAGATAATTAAAATGAAAAATCAAAAAGTCACTTACAGTAATGTGTTTGGAATCCTAATAATCCAATAAGAATGATTGTTCTAATCACAAGTCCTAAATATAGAATGTTCCGAATTCACGGCTGTGTCCTTGAATGTTATGATGTGCTAATGGTCTCCAAAGTCCTGATGTACTAGTAATCTTTGATGTGCTGATGTCAAAATGAAGTATTCCAAAATCTCTGAATAAGTTCAGTTAAATTCCAAAATCATCAATTAAAAATCCAAAATCCAAAAGTTTATGAGCACTGTTATAATCCAATGAATATTTAAAATAATTCCTCTCTTAGAATTTGGAATGAATTTTCACAACTGTAATAGCTCTTTACAAGACTGATGGTAATGTCAAAACTGAAAAAAATGTCCACCAAACATGGTATATATAAAGATTGGTCACATGACAGAATGTTCTAGAACATGTGTCATCTTAATGGAATTTTACTTGTAAACAAAATTCAACCTTGACCTTCAAATTGAGAAAACATATTGATCAAAACAACCTAATTCAAGGACACTAGTTAAACATGTTTTTCCTGATAAACATTAAGATTTAAGCAAATATTAAAGTGAAGAAACATTTATAATTTCCTAAAATATTTATAATACTATATAAACATCATACATAACAATATATACCGGAAATGATAGTGATGTCCATCTCTCCTCTAGCTCGTATTCGTCATTCAGATAAAGCATCACAGTGTAATACATATGCTCAATTATACATGTACATATAAATCACGCAATACATTCAATGTACACATGCATATTGTTATAGTCGCATTATGCATTATTATTACTAGCATAATGCTTATTACTTCGTACATTTTCTGGAAATCGGATCTGAAATCATAAACAAGAACTAAAAAAAACCCACAACATTAAGTAGCTTCTTCTTCCTCCTCTACTGGAATTGCAAAGCATGGTATTTTAATATTTCGGAATAATGATATTTCAATCAATATATATATATATATATATATATATATATATATATATATATATATATATATATATATATATATATATATATATATATAGATATATATATATATATATATATATATATATATATATATATATATATATATATATATATATATATATATAGATAGATAGATAGATAGATAGATAGATATCGTCGCGGTTAGAACATTTCGCATTGACATACTTGTTTTGCAATATGTAATTTTTCACTTGCAATCAACATATACAGCCTGGCGAATTGCGGTTGATGCAATGGCACCTCTAAATTTTGTCTGACACCACCATTTTTTGTCCCTTTGAGATGAATTCCCCTATCATAATTGATTTATTTGTCAATTTGTACAATTTTAGTATTAGGTGAGGAAAACATGCCATTCTCATTTATATTTCTGCGCGTTGCACTGTATTGTGCCATGATCGCGCTCACTATTATACAATATAGGTAAATATTTTTAAGCGAGTCGAGCATTTTACAGATTGGATGGCCTCTAGGTCAGAATGGAAACTGTACAATTTTTAAAAAAATCTTTGCAGTCATTGTAAGACTGTAACTCATGTGCACGAGATTATCGAGTGATTTAGGGACATATATAAAGTCAGCTCGATAGAGTCACAAGGACGCAATCCTAATGTAATGTGATCTGTTTTGATTATCAGGCACTAGTAGCTCCGATGTTATGGAATCTTACAAGCGTAATCTGTGTTTATCACCATGTTGTAATAAATGTTCGACAACTCTCGCAGATTAATGGTGCTTATGAAAGCGTTCATGAAATCGATTCCATGGTCAGGTTATCAGAAAGTCAATGTACCGCAAATAACTACCGAGCATCCTTTGCCTTCAGATTAAGAAGAAAAATGATATTCCAAGCAAGACCCAAATAACTTTTACTAAATCAGTGGGAAGTCACTTCTGAAGTAATTGTCTTGGTATTTACTTCTGAAGTAATGTCACATCTAAACAAGAAAGAAAGAAAATAATTACAAGAAACGCATGACAGATACTCTGAGCTTAATTATACCACACTTGAAGATCAAACGAAATATTTATTTCTTCACAAAGAAAAATAATGTTTTTCATAGTCCGATTCTTGTTTGTCAGACAGCTATAAAAACGTTAATTCTCTTGGTCTAGCGTCACAAAGAAGTGTGGGGGTGGGGAGACTACCTGTGACATGCAATCCGAATTAACCATTTCTTGGGATAACGTCACAAAATATTTATGTTAGAAAAAAATACTTATAGTACACATATGATCAGTCTTTGCTTGAGAACACTTAGCATATATCATGAATATTCTGCCATTTTAATTACATTCTTTAACCTCTTTCACCTTTATAAGCATATCTTGCTTGAAGATACCGCGTCCTTTTTTGGAAGTCGGACAGTGCAAAAACTTCTACTGAATGGTTCTCTAATTAACGAATGTACGGGATATTCGTAAAACCTTTAATGAGACATGAGAGCATTAACTACATATGACAGACAACTTTTGAAGGACGGTACTGAATTCGATATTGTAAAATTCTTACGGATCGTGATCAGTTTAATCTAGCAGATCAATCAATCGGAACATAATCGACCTTTACCGTCAAGTCAAGAAAGAAACCTCGGATGTAATTTGCCGGCATTTAGGATTACATTCGGAACTGCTTTTGTTTATATGGCCCAATATGGCGGCGGAAGGAGACAAAGTGACAATCGGAAAATTGTAGGCCTTTTCTGTCGCAACATTTGTGGTGCACTCCACAGGAAGCGAATCATAAACACCTCAAATGTATGTGTATTTCATACAACTACATCTGAGGTTATTTCTTGACTTGTCAGAAATGGACGAGCGATCTTCCGATTGGCAGATCAATGTCAGCAATCGATTCTGTTGCTTTTTATGCCCCTATACTGTCAGCAGCAACTTATTTGGTAATATACAGACATGAGGAAACTCGGCTCGGAATCGGGTGAGAAATATTTCGTTTGTCCATAGCAAGGTTAAAATACTACGAACGAAAGAGCAGGAAGTATGACTTTGATTCCACCCCTCCAAGTTAGAACAACGGGAAAAATATATGCATGTTGTAATAGTTGTTGTAATCAAACAACTGATTTTAATGCACAGAGAGGATCAATATTTGTTCTACAACCTTATTTGATATCTGACGCTGATGTTTTGTTTATCTCCAAGCTAGTCAACGAAGAAAGTACTGGTAATTTTGAAGTAAGTACATGGAGCGGCAAATAAAGAGTCTTTGTGGGATTCGTATCCTAAAGAAGAGTAATTTTGATTGAAACCGATCGAAAAAATTGAATTTTTCGCCAAGCAAGTATTAAATATTTGTTTCTTGCAAATGACAAAACAATTCCGGTTCATAGATACGAATTGTGGTATCAATGTTCGTCCATTCTGTGGTTGCTACAAACCCCTAATTTAAAACGGAATGAACAATGATCTCCCTTTAAAAATAATACCATCTCTTCCTCAATCAAGGAAAATATCATTTTCATAAAAGCACGAAACTTAAGGCGAACGCTGAATAGGAATGACTATAATAACCTGAGCAAAAACGCTGAATTGGAATGACTATAACAACCTGAACAAAAAAGCTGAATTGGAATGACTATAATAACCTGAGCAAAATAGCCGAATTGGAATGACTATAATAACCTGAGCAAAAAAGCTGGATTGGAATGACTATAATAACCTGGGCAAAATAGCCGAATTGGAATGACTATAATAACCTAAGCAAAAAAGCTGGATTGGAATGACTATAATAACCTGAGCAAAAAAGCTGAATTGGAATGACTATAATAACCTGAGCAAAAAAGCTGGATTGGAATGACTATAATAACCTGAGCAAAATAGCCGAATTGGAATGATTATAATAACCTGAACAAAAAAGCTGAATTGGAATGACTATAATAACCTGAGCAAAATAGCCGAATTGGAATGACTATAATAACCTGAGCAAAAGAGCTGGATTGGAATGACTATAATAACCTGGGCAAAAAAGCTGGATTGGAATGACTATAATAACCTGAGCAAAAAACCTGAATTGGAATGACTATAATAACCTGAGCAAAAAACCTGAATTGGAATGACTATAATAACCTAAGCAAAAAAGCTGAATATTGGAATGACTATAATAACCTGGGCAAAAAAGCTGGATTGGAATGACTATAATAACCTGAGCAAAAAACCTGAATTGGAATGACTATAATAACCTGAGCAAAAAACCTGAATTGGAATGACTATAATAACCTAAGCAAAAAACCTGAATTGGAATGACTATAATAACCTGAGCAAAATATCTGAATTGGAATGACTATAATAACCTAAGCAAAAAAGCTGAATATTGGAATGACTATAATAACCTGAGCAAAATAGCCGAATTGGAATGACTATAATAACCTGAGCAAAATAGCCGAATTGGAATGACTATAATAACCTGAGCAAAAAAGCTGAATATTGGAATGACTATAATAACCTGAACAAAAAAGCTGAATTGGAATGACTATAATAACCTGAGCAAAAGAGCTGGATTGGAATGACTATAATAACCTAAGCAAAAAAGCTGAATATTGGAATGACTATAATAACCTGAACAAAAAAGCTGAATTGGAATGACTATAATAACCTGAGCAAAATAGCCGAATTGGAATGACTATAATAACCTGAGCAAAAGAGCTGGATTGGAATGACTATAATAACCTGGGCAAAAAAGCTGGATTGGAATGACTATAATAACCTGAGCAAAAAACCTGAATTGGAATGACTATAATAACCTGAGCAAAAAAGCTGAATTGGAATGACTATAATAACCTGAGCAAAAAAGCTGAATTGGAATGACTATAATAACCTGAGCAAAAAACCTGAATATTGGAATGACTATAATAACCTGAGCAAAATAGCCGAATTGGAATGACTATAATAACCTGAGCAAAATAGCCGAATTGGAATGATTATAATAACCTGAGCAAAAAAGCTGAATTGGAATGACTATAATAACCTGAGCAAAATAGCCGAATTGGAATGACTATAATAACCTGAGCAAAATAGCCGAATTCCAATGACTATAATAACCTGTGCAAAAAAACTGAATTGGAATGACTATAATAACCTGAGCAAAAACCCTGAATTGGAATGACTATAATAACCTGAGCAAAAAAGCTGAATTGGAATGACTATAATAACCTGAGCAAAATAGCCGAATTGGAATGACTATAATAACCTGAGCAAAATAGCCGAATTGGAATGACTATAATAACCTGAGCAAAAAAGCTGGATTGGAATGACTATAATAACCTGAGCAAAATAACCGAATTGGAATGACTATAATAACCTGAGCAAAAAAGCTGGATTGGAATGACTATAATAACCTGAGCAAAATAGCCGAATTGGAATGACTATAATAACCTGTGCAAAAAAGCTGAATTGGAATGACTATAATAACCTGAGCAAAAAACCTGAACTGGAATGACTATAATAACCTGAGCAAAATAGCCGAATTGGAATGACTATAATAACCTGAGCAAAATAGCCGAATTGGAATGACTATAATAACCTGAGCAAAAAAGCTGAATTGGAATGACTATAATAACCTGAGCAACAAACCTGAATTGGAATGACTATAATAACCTGAGCAAAATAGCCGAATTGGAATGACTATAATAACCTAAGCAAAAAAGCTGAATTGGAATGAC
The DNA here is from genome assembly GCA_029931535.1 of Margaritifera margaritifera. NCBI lineage: Eukaryota > Metazoa > Mollusca > Bivalvia > Unionida > Margaritiferidae > Margaritifera > Margaritifera margaritifera. The sequence continues at coordinate 1,527,493 of JAQPZY010001510.1, forward strand.
TATAATAACCTGAGCACAAAACCTGAATATTGGAATGGCTATAATAACTTGAGTAAAATAGCCGAATTGGAATGACTATACTAACCTGAGCAAAATATCTGAATTGGAATGACTATAATAACCTGAGTAAAAAAGCTGAATTGGAATGACTATAATAACCTAAGCAAAAAACCTGAATTGGAATGACTATAATAACCTGAGCAAAAAAGCTGAATTGGAATGACTATAATAACCTGAGCAAAATAGCCGGATAGGAATGACTATAATAACCTGAGCAAAAAAGCTGAATTGGAATGACTATAATAATCTGAGCAAAAGAGCTGAATTGGAATGACTATAATAATCTGAGCAAAAGAGCTGAATTGGAATGACTATAATAATCTGAGCAAAAGAGCCGAATTGGAATGACTATAATAATCTGAGCAAAAGAGCTGAATTGGAATGACTATAATAACCTAAGCAAAAAAGCTGAATTGGAATGACTATAATAACCTGAGCAAAAAACCTGAATTGGAATGACTATAATAACCTGAGCAAAAAAGCTGAATTGGAATGACTATAATAACCTGAGCAAAATAGCCGGATAGGAATGACTATAATAACCTGAGCAAAAAACCTGAATTGGAATGACTATAATAACCTGGCAAGAAACCTGAATTGGAATGACTATAATAACCTGAGCAAAAAAGCTGAATTGGAATGACTATAATAACCTGAGCAAAATAGCCGAATTGGAATGACTATAATAACCTGAGCAAAAAAGCTGAATTGGAATGACTATAATAACCTGAGCAAAAAAGCTGAATTGGAATGACTATAATAACCTGAGCAAAAAAGCTGAATTGGAATGACTATAATAACCTGTGCAAAAAAGCTGAATTGGAATGACTATAATAACCTGAGCAAAAAAGCTGAATTGGAATGACTATAATAACCTGAGCAAAAAAGCTGAATTGGAATGACTATAATAACCTGTGCAAAAAAGCTGAATTGGAATGACTATAATAACCTTGCAAAAAACCTGAATTGGAATGACTATAATAAACTGGGAAAAAAGCTGAATTGGAATGACTATAATAAACTGGGAAAAAAGCTGAATTGGAATGATTATAATATCTATAGCTTGACGTGAGAAAAGAAGATAGAACCAAGAGGGTCACTTTCGAGAAAAGACTAATGTGTGTGTGGAAATAGAGGGAATAACGTTTTGATGCAATCCAATAGTAGGTTTATTTGTCTTCAGTAGCCCAAGTTCAAGATATTTAAATTTAAAACAAAGAAAAAGTTGATAATTTTTGCACAATGTTTAGTACTTGATGTGTCATTTCAGCAAACTATTCTTCGAAGAATATACAAGAAAAGATACACATTTTTAGGATAATGCTTTATTCGATGGAGTTTCCTTAATTAAGTATGGGACTTAAGGGCAAAGCGGTTCATATTGCTACGCATTTCAATCAGAAAGACTCCTTACGTAAAATTAATGTTGATCGTCGGGGAATTGCATTCGTGTTTGAGACCGACGGTTTGTGTACATCAAATATCCGCTTTTAATTTGAATCAAAATTACAATTTGTTCCACCTCGGCCAACGTGAAATAATAAGATAAGACACTATAACCTATATTAAGAAAAATTAAAACTGGAAGTGTAAATATAGGTGACATTGATTTGTGAGGTATTAGGGGCTCTTAGGACATTAGGCAAATAAGAAAAATTGCAGTCTGCAAAGCTGACCCGAAGAGGTATATTTAATAACAAAATCTTTGCATTTTTCGATGGAAACAGTTTGATTTTTTACTTCGTAAACCACGATTTGGGAACCCGTCGATCCCAAAATACGGTTCACGAAGTCGAAAATTTGTTTTCGATACCGTAGTAAGATACACAGCTTCTCTGGTGTTGTTCTCCTGTCTGGTATTTGATTTCCGGTTAGTTATGGCACTTTAATTTTAATTTTAAAGGATGCTAATGCAGGCCATTTCGTTTCATGGGTTTGCTGGCTTTTTAAGACTGCTCTTGAGTGCGTGTACTAAAGATGCATTGACAAAAGAGTCCAAGAGATTGTGTCAGATTACAGCAAATATATGTGCCTTATACACTGCCGCAAACATTCGTATTATATCTGGCTTTTAAGATCTTTTAAACCAAGATCCCTGCAATTTGTATAAAAAGAAAATGAGAAACATTTGCCTTTTCTTATTCGTCCTATCCCAGGAAGAATTCATCTGTTGTAAAATGTGTATATTCTTTATATAGTATTTCTAATATCTTTAATCTCTCCAAGTACGAGTATTTATCGATATGTCTTCAACATACATGTAACTCTTTTACTGAACATTTTGAAGGAAACTTTATTTTTAAAACAGAAACATGAATCTAAAGAGGCTTGGTCTGAAGAAAAATATATATCTTTACATCGGTGTATACAAATGTAACATATGAGACCAAAGATCCATTTTGCATTCGCGATGTGTTGTAACATGTTTTCAAAAATCTTCATTCTTATTACCCAACATTACTTTTGAATCTGTCTCGCTTCAGGCACTTTCTATATTCATTGACCATTGTCCATCATACTGCCCAAAGTATAATTGCTTAGATTGTCATACTTGAAGAATGGTATTCTAGATGGAGACCGAGTTTTTAATGTTACCAATTTCTGTATATGTCCTTTCTTTGCTTTTTCCTTCCATTCGTATTTCATTTCTTGATAAAACCTTCGCGACTGTAGTTTTCATTCTTCATTACCAGGAATTCACGGTGTTAAACCCGTTTGATGGTTGGATTGATACACTACTGTTAACATACGAATGATGTTTGAGAGTTTTTACACCAAAAATGCAAGTAACTAGCTTAGACTGGTTGAAGCTTATATCTTTAATACTGTTTTGTATAAAAGAGTGATGATTTCCATGTATTATGCCCTTAATGTATTATACACACACACACACACACACACACACACACACACATATATATATATATATATATATATATATATATATATATATATATATATATATATATTTATATATCCTATTACTTGATGTTATGATAAATGAGTGGTGATTTCGATGTATTATGCCCTTAATGTATTATATACATATATATATATATATATATATATATATATATATATATATATATATATATATACATATATATATATATATATATCCTATTATTTGAGGTTATGATAAGAAAAATACAATGCGATCCAGAGAGAACATAATATTTGCTCGAAGCAAATGTCTTTACGTTGAAATATATACCAAATTTGTTTATCGGATAATAAGACATTAAAAACCCAATCCAGACAAACGATCTGGTGGAGCTGGAGTTGGATGGAAGACAATGAAAGAAGTCTACAATGGAGAACCGATTGAGGAAATGGTAAACGTGTGCTATGTGGGCGGTTTAAACAGTCTATAATAGATTTCTCCAGTACTTTCAAGTAGAGTGATATTTCAGATATACAGAGGTCAACCAAAGTCCTTGAGTGATGTGTTTTTGTAAAATTGTTGACTCGGTAACTTTTAAAAACGCAATCATTTGCTATGCAGGCAGGACTAGCTTAAAATTCCTGTATGTTGTGTGGAAAGAAGCAGCAGTCTTAATTTCTTGGATGATGTATTTCGAAGAAGAAAAAAAAAGGATCTCGTTTAACTTTGAACTTCTATCAATGGCGTAGTTCCACAAAGTTCGTGATATGGTCGCTGTTAATCAGTTGACATGAATGCTGTTGGAAACGAGTACCTTTCCTTTATTTCTTGTTATTGTGTCGTGTGGACTTATATCGGAATTTCTTTTCCTGGTCGATTATTTGACTAGAATCGTTATGCAAGGTCTCTTTTTTTCTGCTCCACTTCATGGTAAGGACAAATTTTCATATTTGCATGAGTCTCTTTACAATAGCGACTTAGACTATTATGACAATAAAACACTTTTTTTATATATTTTTTTTATTTTTATTGTGGTCTCAGAACGTTACACACGTGAGATGTACGTGATCATTTTATAAAACTGTGAATAACAGGCACATGTAATCCGAATCTGGCAACAAAAAAAAACATGGACACTAAGTTACCAACGGGTCTTTTTTCATGTTGTGCGTTAGCCTCCAATAATAGCAATCAGAAGAAATGTTTTGGCATTATAAATCGGACATTCTTGTCTTTATATTGTGCACAAAATAGGTATACGATATAAATTCAGTTATTTTCAATAACTATAGCACGCGCATCCCTAAATTTCATGATATTTTGATACCGTGTTTTAATTCTTGTACTTTCTAACCTGATTAGAAAGACTGTACCTATAAATTGCATCCAGTCCCGATTCTCCCTTCCGCTGAATCAATTGAATTCAATAAAAGATGTAAACGTATTAATGATTACGTGAGTCACTTAATACAAACGTGATTATAGTATATTGATTGAAACAGTCACCATTATGAACAAAACAATCCACATTCTGCTTCCCTCGCCTTTTATCAATCAGTTCAGGAAATGTAAATTAATATAATTTAAAATCATCAGATATAGGGAAATTCCCCACATTAGAAAACTACAGCCCCACTTAATCGTGCAGTGACACACTTGTTTAAACGGAGCGATGTAAAAATTTTAACAAAAACAATGGGTCCTTGATAATTTTGGGAACCATCAAGAAAATCGGATGTGCCTTTCAATTCTGGATGTTTAGCAAAATAAATGCCATATTTATGAATTGATGTTTAAAAGGCTACATTTAAAAATGAATTCGGTTAAGTTGTATCTGTAACACTTTTCGTGTGTGTGTGTGCAAATTTACAACGGCCCATTTTAGAGATATCCCTTGCAATGTAATTTGGCTTCTTCTTCTTTGTAACACTTAGTATGGCACTTAAATTAAATATGTGTCCATTTGTTGTGCTATCCTGCCTTAAGCTAGTGTCATAAATCTTGCTTAAAAGATGTTTATCTGACGTGTAAACTGGAAAATGTATCACAACGATACGAATTACCAACTCACTTCACCTGGCTGCAAGTTACAGTCGCAGACGTAAATATGATGGGATAATAGTTAAAAGAGAGTTTTTTCACAGTATTACCATGCGTCCTGTGGCTCCGAGTCAACTTTTTTTTTACCCTTTTAAGCCTTACCTGGTTGTATTCAGGCGTTGATGCTGACTTCTGAAAGAAAATAAAAAAATGTATCTTTAAGGTAAACGATTGGCGGATTTTAGCGACTAATTAATAGTGCATATCAAGATCTTATCCATATGGTCCTTTGTAGCTACTGATATTGATAATTTTTTGTATGTCTATGACTTTTCTTATTCAAGTTGATTGTCTATATTAATGGCAATCTTGTCTTTGTTCGCATCTTCTAGGAGTACACGTGGAAACGTTGCCTTGTGATTTGAGGGGACACCCCGATTATCATTATTGTACAAAACATAAACATAAAATTATGTGTGTGTGTGTGTGTGTGAGAGAGAGAGAGAGAGAGAGAGAGAGAGAGAGAGAGTCACTCTAATGCTGCTCGCCGTGATAAAATATGACATTTGACCCAAATGTTTCCAACTACACATTTTCATCACGATGTGAAATATATCTTTCCAGTGCAAATGAAGTACACCTGTTATAACGTCACACATTATATGGCTCTCCTTGCTCGCCGCCAACAAAGCCCCAGAACGAATACTCCAACTCTTTAATTGCCACTTTATACCACCACCAACGCTCATCTTCAAGAATAGAATTTGAACAAAAATCTTATTTCCTACATTATTTGCCTTTGTTATAAGGCCAATCGATTCCGCCATGCACATATCTCCACCATCTGTTTTAATAACTCTTTAAAGAAGTGTTCTTTATAGATCTATACACGAGGAGAACTGAGCAGAAAGCTATCATAGACTTCTTAGTGAAAAGAAGAAAAAGGTGTTTGATTCTGATATTGAGTCACTTCTTTGCCTATCAACAGACAAGGTCATCATTTTAATTTACGATTATTGTAAATACAACCGAAAATTCTTGAACCATGTTACAAACAATTAATATTGGTAACAGACTACCGATGTGTAAAATACATTGTAAGTACTATGCGGTTCGTCTGAAGTTAATGGACTATACCTGTGATACATCAGTGTTTTAAATGTAAATGTTATAATATTGTAATTTTATGGTATATTTCCTATAATTTACATTTACAATCTATTATTTTTTTATTTTATTTTATTTTATTTATGTATTTATTTATTTATTTGGGATGATCGGTAATCTCAGAACCCCTTATAACGTAATCCGCATTATAAAGACATTGTTGTATGTGTACTGATATTGGCGTGAGAACGAGTGTAGACCGCATGCGAGAATAACTACGGGGTAAAAAAAGATGAGATGAATTTCGTGATTATGGAATTGCGGACTATATGCAAGAACTACTCATCTCTGAACCTGAAGAAGTTGACAACCGAAGTGCACCAATAAACATGGGCTATTTCGCATTTGACAAAAACACATCCTAACACAATTTTAACGAAGAATTTTACTTAGTTCAAATTACATTGAAGACATATATTGGACTGACTTTAGAAAGTCATCACAATAAACAATGTAAAGTGGTCACGTGTGTGGAACTATTGTGTTAGACTCTTAACATACACATATGTCCGCCGAGCTGGTCGGCGTAAGGATAATATACAAAATTGTATACTGAATCACTACTAAACAGAGACACTTACTTAGGTGGCGCGCTACAGTTTCGTACTTTGCATAGGGTTTGATTTTTAAAGAAAAAAGAATTTCCCAGGTTTTCCTCACTGGTTATCCTGGCTATTTAAAAAAGACCTTGTGTATATTATGTATTGTTAAAAGAACTTTTAATTCCCTTTATTTTGATGTATATTTGATGGGTGTAATTTGGTTACAGAATGTACAGCTTGGCTTTACTTCAGATGTCCACTTATCAAACAACTGCTAGCTCCGCTTGGTCATTTTCACTTTCTGGATTTCAAAGATAAATTGTAAAAAAAAATGAGCCTGTAACGTTTTAATTTTTATATATTTTGTAACTCTTTCATTGCACTTTCAGAAGCTGATATTGCCTACTGTGGCAAAATTCGTTTGCCCTATTTTAATAACTGCTAAAGTTAGTTTACTTTGGACTAGTTCGGGCTGATTTTTCGAGCACATGGGAGCAGCCATTTTGGTCGGCTGAGTGCTTAAATCATCCACAATTTCCAAAACTACAATATGTATAAAAATTCAGCCACAGTACACGAAAGCAAAGAGGTAGTCTAACATTCTCTCCATTATGCATGTTGCAAATGGAAACAACTTCACCTTACACCTGTCACTCTGTCAGAAGTGCGTAATATCTGTAGAGCGCCACCTTAGTAGCGATGGTGCAGAGTAAGCCAAGTAGAGTTGCCGATTACCAGACTTGTCTCATCTTTTATTGACTATATACATTATAGGATTGTAGATATTTTCCTCCCATTCTAACAAAGGCAAACATCACCTTTTCGTGCATTTGCCATAGCGTGTAAGGTCAGCATGTCTCTGGAGATCAGAGGATATATATATATATATATATATATATATATATATATATATATATATATATATATATATATATATATATATATTGTTACGACTCTATGGTCAAAGAAAAATTTAACAGAAAGAAGGTGAAACCAACAAATCAAGTAAAAATCAACAAGCAATTTATTTCTAGATAATTAAAATGAAAATCAAAAGACACTTACAGCAACGTTAATTAAAGACTGATGGTAAGGTCGAAACTGAAAACTGTCCACTAAACATGGTATATATAAAGATAGGTCACATGACAGAATGTTCTAGAAAATATATGGTGTATGTGACCTGAAAATATATGGTGTATGTGAACGGGATAATGGACAAGAGTTCAAATACTACTACTACTAATGATAATAATAATAATAAGAAGAAGAAGAAGAAGAAGTGGATGAAGAAGAAGAACAAGAAGAAATACATGTAAAGAGTTACGGAATATTTACTTGGGTACATATTATCGCAAAAATTGCGTACGTCTTATAAACTGATGCCTGGCTGTAGTTTTGATAAGGTTGCAATAGGAAGGTTAGACTTTTTCATTTAGGCCGAACTTCCAATGAGTTTTCAATTGAAGTATCCATTATCGTTCCTTACGTGAGCGTTCTATATCGGTCTACCCCATGTTAGAATCAATAGTTAGCATCTCGAGGGACTCTACTGAATGCCCAGTCGAGTTGTAGTTGTTGTGCGTGTGAATGTGTGTATATATATATATATATATATATATATATATATATATATATATATATATATATATATATATATATATATATATATATATATTTAAAGAACTAACTTGAATGACTATTTCCAGACACAAGAAATGATGTAATTGATGATGTTTGTAATATCAGGCATTTTTGTGATATCTTTGAAACCAAGCAATGTCCGTAACCTAGAGGATGTAAATAAATATGTTGATAAATAAACCTTGAAAAGTATTTGTAAGAATATAGAAGTAGTTTGGAAGCCTGTGAAATTATCACTATTTCCAAGTACAATATTTCAAACAACCGTTGCTGGATTATTTCGCATCATTAGTGATCAATGAATGGTCTTTTAAAGCCTTGCGACACATGTAAACCTAGAGTGAGATCTAGAAAGAGCTATAGGCTCACAAGGCAACACTTTCTCAGCATTAGAGAATATACCCTTCCTAGGGGCTAATTTAGCATGGCAAATTACATTTAATTGTAAAATAATAAAGACTTTGGTCCCTATTATCTATTAAACGAACTCTGTACACTAATCCTCGCTGGTGAGTGTAAGTAGCATGTAAAGGCCGGTATAAAAACACTAATATGATTTTTTCAGTCTCGGCCTCGCCTTGAAAAATCATTTAGTGTTTCCAATACCGGCCTTTCTACATACTACGATATTTTTGTCTTCTAATTAATGTTGACATAATATTTTGTCTTCAAGCATAAGGAATGTTGAATTATAGAGATAAAGATACTTATATATACTGGCCTGGAGAGAGAAAGCATCCCGTCCACAACTTGTATGAAGCAAACGAAAACGGAGACATAAGATATGTTTTACCTGAAAACATTCTTGCCATAAGTCCTAACAGCAATGGCTACAGCCTTATTGAAGTTTCTAGCACTGATAGATGCCAGAAAATATTGAGCGCACATCGATTTGTATTTTAGTGCTTTCACGGAACCATAGCAAGAGATCATGTCATTGATGACCTTAACGGAAATAAATCGGATAACAAGATCGATAACTTAGAAGCTGTTACACGACAAATAAATAATCTGCGCGGCGGAGTTGGCAAACATAAAATAGATCACGACATGTTGAAGCAACAAACTTAGAAACAGAGAGCAAGAAATATTTCCATCCATGTGTAAAGTTGAAATATCACTTGGTACAAGCCGTAGAGCTATTCTTTTCTGTTGCAGCGGCATAAAAAAGAAAATCTTATTCACCAAATCGCAACATTTGGTTTTCATTTTGTTTTGTTACAGCTGCATAAGTTTTGTGTTTAGTCTATGTTTAGTTCTGTAACAAAATCTGCATTATTATTTTTTTATTCTGAAATTACCGAACAAACTCCAACTTTACCTTTGACAACTTAAGCGTGGCATCCCATGACAAACCAGTACTTGAATAGTACCAAGCAGAATCCAACTTGAAATTGGACATACAGATATTTCGAAAGTTTTCAAATACATCTGTAAGCAACAATACATCTGTTTTTAAATACAAGTCGTGGTACTCACCCATATTTTTAATGTCAAAAACAGACAAGACATAGTCAGCATCAGAGAAACAACAACATCGTTAAGTTTGCTGTAAAATGATTATTTCTGTGGAAGATTTGTTTCTTGAAATGTATCCTACGACGACATGTAGTCATGCGAGTGAATTACTTTGCGAGTCACCAAATTAAGTTTGTCACCAGAAGATTCTTCTGCTGTATATTTAAATGCTTTTGTATTTTTGCCAAGCTCATCCAAAAAAGCATTTGCAAAATGAAGACTGTCAATAAAGCGTAGTTGGCCAAGCGAAAATGACATACAGGACTCCATGTTATTGGATATAGTGGTTATTTTTTTTCAGAAAACTTTCCAGATATACTTTACGATGAGATGCGAATCATTACCGCGAAGATTATGCAACACAACTGGAATAAGTTCTGGCGTTTTCAAATGAAGATTGCACTTGTCATGAGCAACGCCGCGATACTTTCCAGTAAAATGACAATGATCACGTACTCTGTCAGTACCAAGTGGCTGTTCACAGATCCAACACAGCTCATATTTCAAAACGTTTTCTCTATCTTTTGGAGTATAAATCAGTTTTGCTGAAACAGTGTTGCTTGCATAATTTACTTCGCCAAGCAAATTTTTTATGAAATGTTTTCCACAGTCAGCACCACGATACAAATTGATTGGCTTACTTAGAGCATCATTAATGCAGACCAGCTTGTATGAGTAGCAGCAAGGAACGTGTTCTTGGTAATTTCTGGTAAAAGAAGAATTTGGATTATTGTTTGCGCCGTCAAGTGGAACAGTGAGAGTTTCAAAATCGGCATAAATAACAAATGGAACTTTTGTTATGTGGCAGAAAGTTTTCAATGTTATGGTATTATTATTTTTGTCTGGGATGATAGCTCGTACGATATTGATGCAATTTTGGACATGCTCATCAAGCAAATCCTCGCGCGTAAAACCATGAAGACATTTTATACAGTAAAATAGTCTGTGTTGGTGATTGCTGTACTGTCCATACATCAATCCTGAAAAACCTTTGATCCAGCAATAGTATTCGTTCTTAGTATCGTTATGCACATAAAGCAAAGCATCTTATCTTTCGCTAGTAACTGAAGAAATATGCAGCGGATACATTTTACCGTTATCCATGCCAAAGACATTGACGAAAATATTGTTTAAGTTTTCAAATGTTGGAACGTTATTGATCTGAACAGGAAAATTGATTCCAGTAAAATCCAATTTATTTTGGTAAGCTATGTAATTGCTAACTCGATTTAGATTTATGTTTACAGGATACAGCGCAGATAACACCGCCCACATAAAACACTTGTTGTCCATTTTTGACGTTGACGGAAATTTGGCTTCTTTTATTTTTGACTGGCAGTTCCAAAAACGAGCTTCCACGTAATGTATTGTACTTAAAGGTATTAACTATGCATTCTGAAACACTATTCATAAACCAAGCAGAACCCTCTTTCTGAAAATTATCAATACTATTTTGAAGAGATTCGTAAATGCTTTTGATGTCAAAATGGTGATGAAATGCGCGAACTGGTTTGGACATAAAATGTGTTCAGTTTCAGTGTTATCCGTTTGGTTTACAAACAGCACGCTACTACCAACAGCAAAGTTTATGCCACGTTGCAAACGCAGCTCACTGGACAAAATTTGTTTTATGCTTGGCTCTGCTAACCCAATAAAAATAACAAACGGTATCAACTAGTCATTTTCCATGACAAACGTCTTGTCGCAGCCGGCAGAGGCACGTCTTTTTTCTTTAAAGCTCATGGTTGTGCTCATTATATATAAGGTAATTTATTTCTCTAATTGTTTGTTTCTAGCATTGCCAAAAGAGTATTTTGCTTGACGCTATGGCACATTAGTAAATCATTATTGTAGCAGATATTAATTCGCTAAGTTCGCTTAGCATGCGCCGCTGCTGGGTAGTAAGCAAAACTTGACATTTAAGATTTCCTAGCGTCTTTGTCACAGTAAGATTCAACTGAAAGCTTGCATGAGGATTTTTGTACAATGTCACAATGGCATCAAGCAACATTTCTGGCTTTTAAACGTCTGTGAGACAAACAATTGTATCTGACATAATATATAAACTGATTGGACAAAAATGTACGACTTTGATGAAAACGAAGATGCGATTTGCAAGTCTGCAGCCAGCACAAATATACTGGCATAGTATGACAGAATTATTCTCAGTACTTGCCAGTAGATTACACTGGCGTCAAATTTTAGACAACAGACATAATAGTTGCTTGTTGAAAGGCTTTTGTTTAGACAGCAGACAACTTTGCAGCAGACAATTCTTGTTCATAAAAGGATCTAGAGATAGGTTCGCCATTAAGGTTTGCGATTCGGTACGTTACAGGAATTGTTTTCAATATATCTGTTACGGTAAACACTTCTTTGATCCAGTTTGCAGTATGACCTTTTTCAAACATTTGTTTTAGTCTAGAAATCCTGACCGGTCACTAACATTAAACTTTTATCTAAAAACACAACTGTTTGCAACACTATCTTGATTTAGTTTGACGCTAGCCTGTGTTGGTATCATTCCAATGCTTCTGTGTTTTGCATTATTGTATTTGTCCACTAACGACCTTAGCATATTTACATACTTTTGTGCCTTATTTTTTGTAGTGTTTCCACGTCGCATTTTTAAATCTTTCAAAGACAACTGCTTTGCCTTCATTAAACGTGGACTACTTATGAATTTTATTTTGTTCGAGCCAGTTTTCAAATGTGTTTTTGTAAAATTAGCAGACATGGTACACTCAGAGTTTTGCTGGTTTACGCGCGGATGACAAAATTATCGATGCAATGGCGTCATTGATAACAACGCCAATTTTATTGTTTAGTGGCAAGCTCCATGCATACTTGCTAAAAACATAAATAACATTCAGAAACTACATAACACCATTGTTATTTCTGGAATATTATTTCATGTCTATGAGATCAGCAGACCAAATGTCATCAACGCCATTAGCAACAACTCTGCGCCTAGGAAAACCGTTTCTTGCTGGCTTATCAAGTTCTTTTGCAAGTATGTCATCCTTATTTTTTAAACCTGCAGTTTTGTTAGCGGCAAATATGTGATCTTTAACAACATTGTTTCGGGAAACTAACACCAACTCCAATCTTATATCTGAGTACAACAGCGCCTCTGAAAAACTCTATCAATATGTTCTCGCATCCCTCTTGGTTTATCGCGGCTAACTCATCCAGTATAATTTTGTCGCAGCAGTTTTTGTTTTCTTCTGGATGATCTCTGTAGCACATGACATGCCGCATTGCCATGGCATCTACTTGGTTATAGGTTGGTTGACCAGGAAGCGGTTGATCATTTGCGTCAAGTTGTTTATCCAGAGGATTCCACGGACCAGTATACTTATGTCCTGGCAGAGTCCAGCCTCCTTTTGGTTTTGGAAGTTTTCCAATGAACGCATGAAGATCAAAAGCGCCGCCATATATTTTACGACGCTTACAAACAGAACAGTATCCAATAATTGTATTGCCTTGAATACAAATATTGTCGTCGCAGGCATGCATATATAACGCGTTAACATAAAAGTATGTGTCACGTACGCCATTAGGTTGTTTGCTGCAGGTATCAGCACAACCACCATAAATTGCCTTAACAACGGCTCACATTGATTTCATGACAGAACACCCGTTTTTAGTTTGAGATGAAGTTTCTTCAAGACTGTCAGTATTCTTTCTGCGTGATAAGCACCACGAAGTTGTCATTATGTCAGGCATTAACATAAAACACACTACAGACTAAGCTTACTTAAAACTAACTTTTCATTGTCTAGAGTTGGTAGCGCATTAAAATCCAGTAAGATATCTTATGCAGATTTTACTTGGCATCCTGATCTGATAAAATAAATACAATAAAGACAAGCTGAACTATTCATATGCTGAATTTGTGTTGAGTTATAAATGCAACTTCGCCGCGCACCAGAAATATATTTTATGATGGCATCGCACGGTGGCAGACCAAACGAATCAAAATAGTATGTGGCACTACTATCTAGCCTGTTGTCAATTGCAACCCAATGTGTCTCAGAACCATCAAAAAAAATATTTACAATTTACAACGCAGCATTCATTACTATACTTTTTTCTTTTTTTACATCCTATCTTTGGAGAAAAAAAACCGCCGCAAAATGACTAGGTCTTTAGGCGCTTTCTCAATGTCAAAATTGTTTAGCGACGCTGTGTTCCGCGGTATTGCAATCCTCGCTCTCTCTCTTTTTTTTTTTTTTACCTCTAATGCCGCTTCTAGAAAGCTTGCCAAGAAGTCAAGGCAACAACATACCAGCGCTACCAGCACTTACCAGTGGTAGAAGTGGTAAGACTCCGCATTGTTTTTTAAGTTGTGCTGCAGACAAATCAAGTACAACATCTTTTCCTGTTGCACTTTGTTTTTTTACTTTGTTATGTTTGCGTTTTGTTAGCATTAACTTATCGCTGCCAGAAGATAATCGTTTTGCTGATAGTCTTCTTGACAATGGACAACCTCTGGAAGCGGCCAGCGCAATTTTCTTAGGTTGAGCTTCAGAGAGAAAGACAGACTAACTTCTTGATACGACATTTCTATGTAGAGTGCTTAGACAAAACTTTATGTAGCTGATGCCTGAACCTGCGTAAACGTTTTTGTCTGCGTCGACGTCGTCTGCCGCTTGTTGACCTTTCTGTTGCGCCAGATATTGTTCCAGAGGTTGCTGCCAGTCCTAACGAACCAAGTATTAGTAATATATTTAGCGCTAACGCTGCAATAAGTGGTAGAATTGTTGGTAAAGCGCCACCTATGCGAAATGTTTGTTTGGCTGATAACTTTAGTGAAAATGTAACTGGTCCTGTCCATAACCAACTGGTCCTACATTTTATCATACAAGAAGACAAAATGCAGTCAGTGACTCAATGGTAAATGCTGGCAGACATGACTATCGGTTCTTAGTAAGGTTATTGATATCATGAAACACGGAACATAGAGAAAAACACACACAAAATATTTATATCACATGTCAAATTTATTAAATTATATTAAATTCAGCATAACATGGCCACTGTTTACTGACCAGGACAATTATGCTTACTGTCCAGAATCTGTTCATGCCATTGATGACCAGTCTGAATCATAGTCAGAATAAGAATCAGGATTCTTATTCATTGACTTGTCATCGATGACAGCATCAGAAAATTCCTTGTAATGTCCATTATGACGTCATCAGCGAAAATTCGACTAGTCAAAATAGGCAATCGGAGATGTTGTTCCTCCCTTTGGAAAAGGTTGCTAGAAGGTAGATTCGTTATTTTATTGTTCTGCGTTTTGCTTCGCGTTGGCCTTTCACGTTCATTTTCCGTAGACAATTTATTTCCTATCCTTTAAATAGTTTGTCAGGTTCCTAACTCAATATATACTGTTTCACTGGCGGATTTTAATTCAAGTTTGACCACCGACACCCCAACCACCCTAAAAGGTAGCTGTGAGCGCACACGGTGTAAGACCAACGCAAAATCGTGTTGTGAGATTGGATTGGTTGGTGGAATCGAACCCTCTGGTCACGAGCAGTGGCGGCGCGATGGTTCTTTAGTGGCACCCCTACTGAGGCGCCCAGAAGCAATGTTCTTTAGTGGCGCCCCTACTTTGCCACAGAGAACAGTTTTTATGTCAGTCGCCAACCTCCACCCCCCCCCTCTACGACCCAATTACGGCTAAACAAAACAAAGCTCCCGACGAACCTTCCCCCCCCCTCGCCCGGCGCCCAGAGACAATTACCCCTCCCCCTCCCCCCCCCCCCCGGTCGCGCCGTGACTGGTCACGAGTCCAAAGCCTTAACCACTGAACCACGGCGGCTGCCGAGTCTGGATAGGACAATTTATTCAAAATTCGTAGCACAGTTTACTGTCGTTACAGCGACATTTATTAGAAGGGAAGATTTGGGTTGCAAAAGAAACTTAATTGAATTAAACGTGTTCAATAGTAAATTTGATATTCATAACGGAATATTCAGTTTCCAACTCAGACAGCAATTTGGTGGCAAGTAAAATGCATATTTCCTATATATATTGTTCTCTACGACCACAAAGTCGTGCATTTAGATTTTACCTCTACCTGTATCAGAGGGTAATATTTCAGATTTTTTATTTCTAGAAAAATCAGTTTAAATGTTAGAAGATGTATGAGAGTTTACAACTATTTACGGACATGTAAGATATGCAGATAGATTTATATTTCTGACACTTTCTTCTAATTTATTCTAATTTGACATAATAAGACAAGGACGATAACTCCTCTCAATAAAAGGAATAATCGTTACAAAACGACAGATTCTTTACTATGACAGAATGGATGGGAAAGAAACTGGTCGTTGTAAAGAGAGGCGACTTTATATTATATGAGGTAATTTCAACTACTTTAGGCTTACTTAATGAGCTTCTCTGTTTGCTGTACTGAGTGCCTCTACAACCATGTCAGTTGTGCCAAGTCCATAGGCAAACTTGACCGCTAGTTCAGTGCTTGTTTCAGAATTGTACACAAGTTAGGTCTGGAATTTGCCTTGGTTGTCAAGTTTACAAAATGATATATTTTGTCTGTAGATGTTATTTTCTCCAACTTAGCCTTCAAGTTTTCTCCCCTGTAGTTTGGTCTTAGCTTACATAAGTCACTCAGTTTCAGGATTCTTTGGCCATTTATTATTTCTCTATCGATCACTTGGAAAACTTTGGAAAAACTACACTATCTACCTCCCCAAGCTCTTTCTGCTTGAACTTTTCTTTCTCATCTTCACTCCTCCAGTACTCTGGATCTAGAACATATTTCTTACGTTGACTGTGGAACTATGTCTCGTAAACAAACAAGTCATAACCTCTTATTCTGGTGAGAAGTTGTTCGTACCTTCTTCTCTCAGCTATTTTAACAACTGATTTATATCCATCATATTCAAACTTCGAAGTTCCTTCCGTTGCCCATGCCCCGTTCTATTTCATTTTCTTTCGTCCTTCTTTGTTGCAAAAGATGCAGTCAGGCTTGAAAAGTTTCATCAGAAAATCGGCATGAAGTTCGAGGTGCACATGTTGTACGTTCTGACAAGATCGGTGAAAATTTAAGTCGGGACAGGTTTATTGTAAACATCAGTTTTATCTGTGTTCCTTTGTGCATTCATCAGGTACTTGCTCTCAAGTATCCCCCATCCCTTGCCCAGAACCTACAGGTTGAGTCAGCCTTTGTTTACATATACCTCTTAACTTATTCAGTCTGTTATCTGCATCTTTTGTTTGGGATCAAAATTTGATTGAATCACAGTTTGATCCTGCAAAGTGAACGACGAATATCTGTCTCTTCTTTTTCTCTGAAGTTGAACCTTTACCGTCTTCTCTTTTTCTCTTCTGTGAATCCATTTTCTTCCTCTATTTCTTCATTCACTCCAATTCACTGAAAGATCAAATAATAATAACAGTTATGACATCTTATGTCTGTAAATGATAGATTAGTGTATTTACACTGCCGGTCCACAAGCTGTAAAGCAACAAACTATCGAAAACTGAACACTCCTGATAATACTTAGTCTACTAAATACCTAATGCTAATTACGTGGAAGTACATTAAAAATTGATTAAAAAAGATGCAGACATGCTGCAACATGTCACTGATTCTTATAAAAATATGATAATATAATTTTATTGCTCCATTGTCAATTTTTCTTTCATTTTGGAAGAAATAAATAAACTTTATAAAAGTTAGGAGTCGGGAGGATAAATTGAATACCATAACATCAATAATAGCCCCAGAAACTTGCAAAATGGCTAGAATTAATTCCAAGAGACTTCGTTCTAGTAGTCTAATTCAAAACATTGCAAGCAAAATGTATAAAGAGTGTGAATTTGAAAACAAAATTGATTTTAGGTAAAAACACCAATTCGCGCCGTATACACAATTTACAAGGTATTGTTGAAAACTTCCTGTAGCCAAATGTGTAGAGATATTTGAATGTTTTTTGTTGCTAAGGACAGATGAAATGTCCAAATATATTGCCCATGTATATAAAAGCCACTGGCTTCAACAAAAAAGGATTCGAATTAGTGCAATGTCACCTCATCCCACAACTGTCTCATTGTGTACACTAAATAGGCCGCTTGGGGTTCCTTAAATATTCATCCAGAAGAGTAAGTGCATCTCAAAATTTGTAAAGTTTACACCTCTTTTCTTGTTTGGAATACCCTAAAGCATAACAAAATGCTAAAGAGATAAAGCCTGCGGGGGTGGGGGACGTGCACAGTAAACCTACCCAGCCCACGGACTATATTCTATATTTTTTTTTCCTGAATTCTTTCAATTTAAAACCTGGCTGATCAGAGGCCGAGATTAATAGAATATATGTCGGGATTGGCACCGATATAAGGAAACCCAGTTCAGTGGTTCACTGTACATTGCCTGTTTAAAAATTAGAGGTACTGACCAGCAGAAGGCAAATACTGGTCATGATTCGACTTGTATTCTACCATATAATTGACTCAGTCATTGATGGCTGTTGGAACATTATCAAGTTATCAAAGTGTGTCTTACTATATTATGATAACATCAATCTGTCACGCGTACACTGTAAGCTTTTTATTATAGTGACATGTTAAAATGAAAAGTAGCACCTGGTTTTATGGACCTACAAGTCACTACACACACACACACACACACACACACACACACACACACACACACACACATATATATATATATATATATATATATATATATATATATATATATATATAGAGAGAGAGAGAGAGAGAGAGAGAGAGAGATTTCCGACGTTGTTTTTTGATAAAACATTTTTGTTCCGTTGTCAAGTCAATGATGTGGACATTTAATCTCCAGACACAATATGGTTAACATACTGTGAATAAGATGAATAATATAATGTGTGATATGGTTAACATACTGTGAATAAGATGAATAATATAATGTGTGATATGGTTAACATACTGTGAATAAGATGAATAATATAATGTGTGATATGTTTCACATATATCTACAAACATTCAACATTATTTTGTATAGAGTCTGTACACCGGAACAAACACACCGATGCATTGTAACTCAACCATCACTCTTTTGTGTCACTAGATGGCATGAGTGTACTGTAGGATTTCAAGATTAACCCTGTTTCAGGAGGCATACTCATTGGCAAAATTTCTAAAACACTGGCTTATTTTATTATATTAGCTCAATATGATATTGATCTATGGAACAACGAAAACACACACAAAAAAAAAAGAAAAACAAACAAAAAAGAAGATATGTAAAAGTCAATCAAATGTGGTCACCACCTTCCATCTTACGAAAATAAATGGTTAAATTTTAGATACAGTGTAACAAGAAATTATAAGAATTGTACCTTTTTTTTTAATGTATCGTCTCTATTATTTATTTGCATCTTTATACTCCCTTTAACAACATGCATAACACAAAGGTAGGATATACGGACTCTATGAGTGCCGTCTATACTCGATTATACTCCGGGTCCAACTGCAAACTGCATGGACCCACATCTGCCGTCGCATGGACCCACATCTGCCGTCGCATAATGCGCCGACAGATCTGAGTCTAAGCAGTTTGCTATTACTAATTAGTTGAACAAACAACATAGGCGCCTTATTCGACGGCAGATCAGGGTCTATGTTGTTTCAGTTTGATCCAAGTTCTAAGCTAGTACAGACAGTATATTGTGCGAAGACTGGAAATTTAATTTGGTATTGGTAATCTTCAAACCACTGTGGGACCATAACTGTCAGTTCACGACGCAATGAATACTTTAGGAAGCCCATCGATGCTTCTAACTAGGGTAACTAGACCTTGACATATGAATTGTTTATAAAGAGGATATTCGAGTCACCTTTTAACAAGTGACTCAAATATCCTCTTTATAAATAATATAAAAAAGGAAGACCTCATTTCAATCGAAGATCTGTGATCATTGCTGACTATATAATTCTCTGAGAATGTACAATTCTACTGAGTAAACAGGTTGACAGAAACTATTTGTCACACTCGTACTCAAGAAGGGAAAAACAAAACAACCTTTGATTGCGTTCCTGACGATAATTATAGCTTTACGTGCTGTTGGTAATGCACAATTCAGTACAGGTGAGTGGAAATAGAACTCTGATTGTGAAGAAATGGCTAAAAATTATGGTAATAGTGATGTCCCGTTTCTTTCAGTTAAGTATCCTGTAACATTTAGCAGTGAGTGTGTAAAAGAATAACTTATAATAAAAACAATTCCATACCTTTTTGGACACAGACTTTAATGCAGTGTACAGCAATATGGAGTCTGTATGCAGTGAAAAAGAAATGTCACTGACACTTATGAATAATCCATTCAGTGGCAAGGAGAAGTGAATTTTGTATAAAACTTGGAGAAATTGAACATGAGCTGTTTTTCTGCACATACTGTTTGCAAATAAAATGGATCTGTGTCAGTCCTGAACAACCTTGACAGTAGTTCCTAAAAAAAGGTAGGCAGGTCTGTACTGGCCTTAAGAAGCATTCAATTATGAAGCCAATGACACAATTGTACATGTATTTTGGTAATAATAATAATAATAATAATAATAATAATAATGACACAATTTTCAGTCCCAAACATTATGATGATCCCCAAAATGAACAGTCTGGAATATTTTCATATTCTCCGCTCATGTATCTTTCTCTACATACACATACATATTCGACACACCGAAGAATCCACTGTAGAAAAGCACATGTATACATGTCATATTCACCGTCACTAAGCATGTTGCGCTATACTTAATTTAACATTCAAGATTAGTGACAATCGTAACATCCAACGGAATTGAACGAAGTACCTTCTTCTAAAGTATGTAACTGCTCATATATCTTACCTGATCAGTTTGTAATTTTGTTAAAAAAAAAGAATTTCTTAATTTGAACCACGTTCTTTTTTTTCGGGAAGTGCCTTCTCACACACTAACGAAAACACATACAACAACTGCAATAGTTTTCATACTTACTAGCAAATTCAATATATATCCCATTTATGTATACATATAAGGTTTATTTAGGATAATTAGCTAATGTCAAGTACTTTTCATTATCTTCTAAACTTCGGCGGATTAATACTTACATAACTACATGCGGTGAAAGAAAAGAGGAAAAGAAGTACAATGTAAACAAGCAAATAAGTAAGTAGTTCCCAAACCCCGGGTCGGGACCAAATGAGGGTCGACCCTCGCGACCCTATACTGGTACTGCATTTTGGGTCGCAAAAGATGTGATATAGGATCGCGATCAAAGAAACTTTGGGAACCACAGAAATAAGTCATTTCATAGTATGTATTTCAGAAATGTTTATTAATTTTCTTCGCTATTAACAGTACCAACCACAACTGTACTTTCAATATGAAGAGTTTGATAGTCATCGGGTTACAGGTATGCGTGTAATATGACTGTCAGTCATGGGAGCAGGTTGACTAAAAGAAGACCAATATGGCATCCCTAATTACATAACATCGTGATGTTTGCCACTTGCATTGTACGCAAGGCTCAGTGTATATGACAAATGTAACGCTCGTTGCATCTTGCTTAGTTATCATGCAACACGATAATTACAATGCAATAGCTCAATACTATCTCAATGCCGTGATCTATTGCGCGTAAAATGCAATATCAACGTGCCTATTTTAGCTCTTATAAATATCTTTCTGCAAAACAGACTGTACCTGCACATTTAAATGACAGTTTTTAAAGTTAATAATTTATCTCTGTTCATTTATTACGTACTATACGTGATATAAATATATACCACACCCTCCCACCCTGTTAAGCCTATTCGCATGACCAATAGCCCATAATGCATTTTGGAGTCTCTGTTAACAGTATGTAAAGCGGTGATTGTAACAAATTCTTGGTTGAAACTGGATGGCATCACCTTTTTCTGTACAAACTACGTAACAGGCGTGTAAGTAACGCTTACTTTTTGCAGGACAAAATTCTGTGCAAGCCAACCATAAACACAAGCCAGTTTCTGCAAACTCTTTGGTGACATAATAGACAGGTATTACTGTAATCTCTATGGGTGACATCCACATATTTTTATCTTACTGATAGACCTTATCAAAAATTCACACAGTATCCTTGGCAACAATATTTTGATGACAGAATTACGCCATTTTTGTTCACGAAAGATTGCGAAACATTGTCAGTACGAAACCCTCAATCGTGAGATCGATATATATTTGGGGAATAGCTGACGGCAAGCCTTTTTTAATTTAAAAAAAGAACATGCTTCAAACAGGAATATCGGCTTGTAAGAGAACGAGAATATGATTGGTTTTTAATATTTTAACAGAATATCTAGAATTGAAAGTTATGAGATGTTCAATCATTTGTCATTTAATTATCGTTTCCATTCTCCACAGACAATTCTGGTGGGTGACAGCGGAGTGGGGAAAACTTCATTGCTGGTGCAGTTTGATCAGGGAAAGTTTCAAGCGGGGTCCTTTGCAGCAACTGTTGGCATAGGGTTTACGGTAAGAAATTATATGCGGTCTCCATTATCACTGGTACAGGATTTACGGTAAGAAATTTTTTTGACTGATGGTCAGTTTGGACGATACGGATCTTGCAGCACAAGTACGAGCCAGTAAGTATGAGTCTCCTTCTCAGTTTCGTTGCACTTGTAGTCATGCAGACACGCAATATAAACGAAAAGGTATCGGACCATGAAAAAGAATGGTTGCATGAGCCACTCTTTTACTGATCATCGATGTGTACAATGAAGAGAGTAGAAAGTACTTTTTATCTGCATTTCACTCTGAATTTTAAAGGCCTTCATGTTAATACGTATTTAGAAATATATTCTTTCAAATAATGTTCATTCATTCGGCAAGTATTCTACATCTTTTCTTACTAAACGAACAAAACTGCTGATTTTTGTTTCGGAAAATAACGAAACTCTTTTTGCACAGGTTGCGGTTTTGTGACGAAAACGACAGTATGAGATTTCTCGGGAAATGTACTCGATTGTTTCAAAATTTCATTTTCAAAATTCCTTTAAACACGTAATTGACGTAATTATGTTGACATCAGTGGTATTTACATCCATATCTTATTATCAAACAAGCAATGTTCTTTCTCCAAGAGAAGATATGCAGTTAAGAACGTCTTTGCCGCCTCTGGGAAGTGGCAAAAATGGGCTCCGACGACAGGTGTTGGATTAATAATATATGTATTTCTACAATAATCTGGTACAAGGGGCCACCTTAAGGTGACTGTTTAAGACTGCTTAACAGAGGTCATCTGTAAGGTAGGTTAGAATGCAGTGACACTGCAAGGGCCCAAACCTACAATGAATCGTCAGAATTAGTTATGAAGGTGAGAGTTCTGGAACGTCCTACCATATGTCGAATTTCAAAAATTTACACTTATTAGCAAGCTGAGCTGCTTCTGCCTTTCTAAACTGATTTTTTTCAACAAAGACTCAATGTGTCAGAAACTCTCATCTTCATAACTACATAAATCATACAAAGTCATAAACCAAATGATCCAGACATACATGATGTACTGACAATTTTGTAGAGAGAAAGACAGATCAATAAGCATATAGACATTTTTAAAAAAAATCTATTTAATAGCTATCTGTTTTCTTTTATATTTTGTTTCACTTACCAAGTCAACTTTTGTGTCTTCTCTTTTTAGTTTGTCTCCCTGGGCTTTTTCTTATTGTGCTGAATGATTACTGTGCCTCATTCACAATACTGTGGTCGAATGAATTCATTATTTCCATTTGTTGTCTGCTTAGCCCGATTTCATCTTCGATATTTTCTTTTTCGTTCATTTAGTTTCATAATGCTTCACCCAAAACACTACATCCCTGTTTGCAGAATAAAGCTTGGTAAGCCATCGATGGATATATTTTTAACGGTGCACCAGGTGAAAATGTGACACATTCTGTATACTCAATTCTTGCATTTTCTTTCACAATTTGCAATGAGTCAGTGAGCATCTGTGTGGGAAAAGAGAAAGGAAATATTTTACAATGTAACTTATTTACTAAAATCAAAAGAGTATTGTAACGGTTTTCTTTATACATAAAAAAAAGTATTAACTAGGCAGTTTTCAAATCATTCCCTTCAATCTTATCATATAATTTTTTTTTCTTTCCAGATTTGGTTTTTCATACACTACAGCTTCATTGGTTGTTTCAACTTGTCATTTATTTCTTTTCTTTGTTGATGGATGTTTTACGTCTTCGGTTGCAAGTTGTCCATTCGGAGAAAAATAATATATTTAATGTTAACTTTTTTTCGGGTACCTAAATGTGAATGGTATTCCAATTCACCTCATGATTTTGTAATAGGCGTTCTTTGGCACACCAACATTTTTACATGCTCTTCGTGTGCTTCTGTCATTCTCTAGTTCCGAGAAGACATTGACGATTTTATTGATAATTTTTAGTTTTTCGTGATGTCTTTATATTTTTTACTGAAGTTGTTTCATTTCAAGACAAGTCCTTGAAAAAAAAAATTATATCTTGTGTCATTTTTGCATTTGTTGTCTTGAAATTTAATTTACTGCTAAAATGCATCAGTTTAAAAAGTCATAAGGCAATATGCGTTGTGAACCAATAATCTTTTATCGTCATGAGCTGATAAAGTTACCTTTTTTCATTATATATCGCATGATAATAAGACCTGAGTGGGTTAATTTGGATGTAATAAATCTCATGACAACAAGACCTGAGTGGGTTAATTTGGATGTAATACATCTCATGACAACAAGACCTGAGTGACTGAGTTTACAAGTCCGCAAAACTGTTTTATTTGTGTGCCGTTAAGTTCATCCTTGAGAAGTTCAGGAATCTTTTTTCAACTACTCCTCCTGACTTTGAAGTGTCCAAGAAAACATCTCTGCTGAGGTAGAGTAGCTCTGCTGAAGAGAATGACCCCATAACCTCTTGGGATTGAAGAGTCTACTTCTGAGCCCCATAAGGGTCTAGAGAAAGATCCCATACCCTCCTGGGATCGAGGAGACGAGGAGGAAGAATGGCCTTTTTTCCGTTCTTTATATATACGTCGACTCTCTACAAGGTCCAAAACCTATTCGGAACAAAGGCAACAAAACGGACATCCATCTGTGCGTGCACAATTTGAACACGAAAGACAGGTGGTGTGTGTTCCATGAAGCCTGCAACTATATTATTATTCCTGCCAAGGAAATTTTCCTGAAAAAGGAATAGCAATTAAAATATATCATGAATAGTGTCTTGTAGATTCATCATATAAAATTGTTCATTGTACCACCATACTATATAACAAAGCATAAAAATATGTTGATAAGGGGTCACACAAATTCTGGATGTGCAAGGGGAAGACAATGCTCACCCTAAAATTCCGGAAACATCCAAAATAAAATAAATCGATGATACGAGGCAATTATATGAATGCCATTATGAATAGCTATTACCGACCCTATCATGGTAAGCAGGGGAATGGTATCATAGGATTGGGCCCCGCTTGATAAAAACGGTACAATAAATACCTCAGATCTAACAAGAGAGCTTATACTAACACTCAGTTGACAATGGAATGAGATTATTATCACTCGAATAATACGAAGAAGAAAAAAACAATAAAATTAAATTTAAAAAAAATAGAATGCCGGAAAGTGTCTTAGGACACGAGAAAAAGCAATTTTTTCCGAGTTCGATTTGAACATCGACCGATTAAGAGGACGGTTACTGGAGTGGGGATCAGATTGGATCTGTGTTATTTCTATTTATAAATGTTCTGGAACTTTCCATATAATGGGAGGATGGAATTTTCTGAATTGGACGAGAGTGATTCCGTTCCCGAAAAGGCAAAGCAAGGCAATAGTTACAGGTGTTGTATTACTGCTATTAAAATATCAGTGACCTTGACCTTCAAGTTGTGACCAATACTCTGGTGTATGGTATATTCGTTGTAATACGTAATATAGGTGTACTGCGGCTCATTATTTTACCTGAAGCCGCTTTAAAATTATACAAAAGTTAAGAGAGAGAGAGAGAGAGAGAGAGAGAGAGATAGAGAGAGAGAGAAAATATAACTGTGGCCTTGATTCTGAAGAAGGAACATCCAACAGAGCTCTCTGTAGAGAGGGTCCACTTTATTAAAAACTGTAGATAACAATTTTCCAATGTAAAGTCTGTTCGCGTCAAACCTCCTCTTGAGTTCGTTGGACTTATCATTATCTGGTTACAGATAATGTCATCCTTTTCAAAGTTACGATATGAAAACTGAACGTCCAAGATCAGAAATGGGTGGTCCTGAAACCAGGGACTATTACTACATAAAATTCTGTCCAATGTGGTATGTGACAAACCTTTAAATTGTAATGCATAAATATACCAAGTTGTAAGTATAAAAGGTTTAAGGGATACAAGTATCTGTGAGGACAAAAATTAAAACACGGAGTTGTGAACTTGATCTTTAAGATGAGGTTTCATATGGTACGCAACACACGTTCTAGTTATGATATATACCTATATCAAGTGTCTTGCATTTATTTTGAATGACTTTAAGGTTACAGAGTGGACATGAAAGTTTGATGGAAAAAAGAAAGAACAATGGCTTAACAGATGTGACTGCCAATGTATTACGCAACACATATTCTAGTCATGATGTATAAGTATACCAAGTTTCATCCATTTATCTAACGGCTTCAGTGTTGTTGAGCAGACACCAAAATATGATGGGGAAAATGAAGTAACTTACCTGATTACTTAACATTGAAAATAAGATCACCAATGTGGCAAGCGACCCACTTTCTGTCAGGATAAAGAGTCAAGGCTTGAGAGTTATAGAGTTGACAAAAAAGTGTGATGGACGGACGGATTAACGGACAGATGGAAACGCGACTAACATGTCTCTGTGTGTCGCTAAAAGGAAGGCGACAACAAACGTGCAACTGATGGATGGCCAGTGGTACATTAGCATTTTCCTCAGACTGTGAAAGAGGACAGTTTGCAGAATAAAGGGTCAGGGTGGATGTCTTGAGGGGCTGGGCATTTTAGATATAACTGTTCCTATTTCAGATGTACAAATTATGTTCTCTCTGCAATAAATAAGACTATTAATAAAGTACAGACTTTATCAAATAATGAGCAATAAATATTTTATTTAAAAAGCAATTTTAGAAGAAACTTTACATCACATCTTGTAAGGGCAGCAGGAAAAAAGAATTGCAAGTGTCTCCAAGATTTCCACCAACTTGCGTACAAAGTAACCTATTTTAGTCAAATCGCCATTTCTCAAGAGCTACTCAAGGGCGCCTATCAACGGGAAGATTGCTGAGACAATTGGAAGGTTATTAGATCATGAATCTAACTGAATCTCGCCCTCGCAGCTTATTGCCTCGACATTATGTTTTTTATAATTGGATTGCAATGACCTGCTTCGTGTGAAAGTTGGTGAGAATCGGCGGAGCTACTTAAAATAATTCTTCTGTCTGTAAGTTAGCGACATTTTTCTTGTGAAAAGTAATGGATTAGGGGTTATAATTGCCACAATTGTAATATGCAACCCCTTTTCTCCGTTTCCGATAAAGAAAAACAAGCAATATATCCTTACGTTTATCTTCACATTATACTTAATGATCTACCCTTTCATTCACTAGTAATTATTTTATCTCAGTATGAACACGTAATACCTATGAAAAACCAAATCGAAGGAATACTTAGTTATGTTTGTATTCGTTTCTCTGCGATGCGTATTAGAAACATTGTATTCACCCATTTGTCCCGGTTTTAATTTCCCATTAACAGGTTTATTATTTTAGTCTCTTACTTGGGTGTCCAAATGACCACCTCCGTTGTCCCAACGACCATTTACTCAAAAATTACAATTTATCCATGCGTCAGTTATTTCTCACTGTCTCAGTCATTCATTTAGGCATAAATCACGAAGCATAGTTCAAAAATTGCCTCAGTTATGTCAATATTCACAATCGTGCCGTTAATTGAAAGTAAATTATATATTGAGACTCTCACACACTATGTCTACTCGAGCTTATGCCATTAAATGTTAATACAATCGATACACAAACACTTGATGCATGGTGTACGAAAGTGTTCATAATTTTAAAAAATAGCGACGAAACGCTTTTAATGGCAGTTAACAATTGTTGTAGCGGTTAACCGAATTTAAATAGAGGTGACCATTTTTCGATTGTGATTGATTGTCAGCTGCTAATTCATAAGGATGAATGTACTTAGTGCGAAAATACATATATTACATACATACATACATACATACATACATACATACATACATACATACATACATACATACATACATACATACATACATACATACATACATACATACATACATACATACATACATACATAACTTGTGGAAGAGACGAAAGTCCATTATAAAAGTAACAAATGTGTTTACAATAACATCACAGATCGACACTATCATGAGC
This sequence comes from Margaritifera margaritifera, assembly GCA_029931535.1. NCBI lineage: Eukaryota > Metazoa > Mollusca > Bivalvia > Unionida > Margaritiferidae > Margaritifera > Margaritifera margaritifera. The sequence goes on from JAQPZY010001510.1 coordinate 1,555,808, forward strand.
AATTTCTGAAACCTAACTATACAATCATGAAATTCAGAACGTATCAAATTTTGATATAGAACACCATTTAATTTAGACAAAACATTTTCTAGTAAAGGCCAACACGTGCACACTATTTATTACTCTGATGATAGATAAAGAGTTCCAATTAAGTATTGAGAAGCTTTCCACGTGCTATTTCCTAATTTATTGGTTCTTATAACATAATAACTACCTGTAGCCTATTCAACAAGTGAAATAAAATGCCCTAGTCGTGTATAGGGTGTGATACTATCCTGTCTACATTTCAGGTACGATGTTATTTTGCACACATATCAGGTATGAAGTTATCTTGCACACATAACAGGTATGAAGTTATCTTGCACACATAGCATGTATGAGATTATCCTGTACACATAATACGTATGAGATTATCCTGTACACATATTTAGTATGAGATTATTCTGTACACATAGTAAGTATGAGATCATATTGTACACATAGTAAGTATGAGATTATTCTGTACACATAATATGTATGAGATTATTCTGTATACATAATAAGTATGATAATATCCTGTACTCATAATAAATGAGAGTATCCTGTACACATATGTATGAGATTATTCTGTATACATAATAAGACTGAGATTATCATGTACACTTAATAAGTATGAGATCATAATGTACACATAATAAGCATGAGATTATTCTGTACACATAACAAATATGAGATTATCCTGTACAGATACCAACTATTATATTATCCTGTATACACAACAAGTATGAGATTATCCTGTACAGATAACAAGTGTGTGAATATCATGCACACATAACAAGTATGACATTATCCTGTACACATAATAGGTATGAATGAATGTCATATTGCACTTTAACTGGATGTGAAAACAAAGAATAAACCCAAATATGACATTCCTTCCTGGATATCGAACCAGGTATATAAAAAAAACAACCTATGAAACGACGGTGAATCATGTGAGAAGTCAGCTATTCAGATCAGCAATCGCTCTTGGACTTCAACGCATTATATTCGTGTGGGCTCCTGAATCTCATAATATGGATCAAATATTTAGTATTTGAATAGTACCATGATCTCTTTATGAATTCTAAATGTTATAAGTGAGACCAAAACAAGTCCAAAGATATTCTACGTGGTGGTTGCATGGATAGATGAAGTTGCATAAGTAGATAGGACAGACGGACAGATATTTTAATGGGGAAAGACTTCACGGATAGGATACTTTGATGGATGTATGGATTTAAGGGTTGATTGATAAAGTGAGTAGGAAACACCGATAGTTAGCATACCTGTCAACTTCTAGACAGAGTTGGGGATTTTATGAGACTCAGAAACTGTTTTTGTGGTCCCAAGGGGGGTGGGGGTCAGTGCTTGTGACCCAAAAATCGACGTCGTACAAGAGAGAATAAATTATATACACATATAAGCCTTTATATTGAAAATTCAAATTTGAATAAAATAAAATGGAATATCTGGTTTACCTGAATCATTTAATAGACTTCAAACAAACAATAGTTGATGGACTTAGCATTGTCATATATCATCACACATACATATATGTGTGTCATATATGTGCATACATGCACATAATCACAATCACACAGACATCAAATACAAAATACATCAAATTTCTGTCTTGACAATCCTTCGGACAGTGGAATACAGTCTTAACTAGATGCTCTCAATAGTTGATTTAATTAGTATTTAATTAGTAGTAGTCATCATGGAAAGCACATAAAATGAAATATGAGATATGGAGGATTGAACAAGAAGCATAAGCTTATTTCGAGCTCTCTCATTAACAATAATATTTACTTTAACAATGTGCCTGACGTGGGTAATGCTAATGAGATATTAAAAGAACATTAGGCATACAATATTGTAATGTAACACGCCAAGGGTCTTAAAGCATCTCACTACCGAGCGAAACACGCAACACCTGAGTGAGTCTGGCTTGAGGTCGATGTTTCTCCTATTTCTAATGACCTAAAGAAAATAGTCGCTGTGAACTGAAGGGTTCTTCAACGCGCAAATATCAAAAAAATATGTCCTCTGATCAACTAACGGCTACACATTCATGAGACTCTAATTTAATACTTGCATAGTTTTTCTTGCTTCACATTTGAACGATTTATCAGTACCCTTTTCTAAGCCGTATATCGGTATTTCACGTCACGTGTCACCAAACATGACCCAAACGCCTAATACACAGAATTATTTCTATCTCAAATGACGAAACACGTACACGTTTTAATATCGCGAGAATCCCTTATGTTAAGAAATTAGGGAGAGTCCATTTTACGAAATTAATCCATGCTACCATAACGTCCCGTGAATACTGTATATTATGACGTCTGCTCCTAGAAATTGACTAATTACTCGGTTTGAGGAATATCTTCCCAACACCGACTCCCCATAATCAAACAAAAATATCACTTAAATCTAACAAATCTATAAGATACAAATAGCATATACCCTAGGTGTGTTACAGTAATAATATCAAACAGTAACTTATAAACATTTATAGCTGAAACATGTAACTGTATACTTTAAATAAAAAAATGAGGAAAAAATATTAAGATGTTGGTGTTGATGGTGGGGGGGGGGGGTAGGTAGGAAAAGGAATTTTAATTTCAGCTCAGGTAGTATATATGCAGTAACTAAATACGTACCAGAGATATAACCGCTTAGTGTGAAGACATAAGTAGTGATTAAACCAATCTGTTAGTTGCAATTATGTAATTTTGGAATACGTTAAAAATCGCCTCGTTGGGCTGAACCAATTGCAAAGAGTTACCCATTAATATTAAAGTTGTATCTATATTATGTGGCAAAATTCCTATTTTCCGGTTTTTGATAGTAAGATATTTTGCACAGTCTAACAGAAAATGCTTTGTGTTTTCTGGTTCACCGCATGAACATGTATTGCTAAATGACAAGTAGTTTTTGAAAAGATAATTTAATAAACTACAACCTAGTCGAAGTCTTGTATGCATAATTTGTGCTAATCTTTCACCTTGATAGTAATAGATTGGAACCTTTTCTAGATTCCATTTTAAGTGTGATTTAAAAGAGTATAATGAAGAGTAGTTCAGAATTTCAAAAGGGAGAAGATTCCATTCCGCAGCAGAATTTTATCAAAATTAATTATGGTATAGATTTGTCCTGGCCATAGGCGTTTTGAGGTTTGTTCTATCACGAAAATGTCTACTATTTACTTGCGGGACACTTGGTGGAACCAAAGCTCGCATGTATCCAGGAGTCACGACATGATACACTTTTTTTTAGCGCCTTGTAAAGTTTTTCCCATTTTGTCTCCTCCAAAATTGTATTATATAATATAGATTTTGATGACCAACAAACGATTCAGCCTGTTTCAGTTTGTATTTTTTCTATTTCACCTTTTTATACTGGGTGAAGTTATCACATATAATATCCTAGTACTCCCAAAGAGGCATTATAAAGGTGAAATGAAGAACCTCAAATGATTTTCCTTCAAGTTTGAATTTCAAACTTCATAGTATATCTAATCTTTACCATACTTTTATCGTTATTTCCTTTATATGTATATATATTAAACGACAGAGTTCATCGCATTTTAATCCCAAGTGTTTATGAGAAACGACATTTTTAGTAACCGTAGCATTCATTAAACGTTGTTAATGATGTTCTTTCTTCTATTTTCTGCATATGGTCATTGATTTGGTTTTGTCTGGACAAAATCAACTAACCACTGATCAGTCCACAAATTGATTGTTTAAGTGGGTCTTCGTTCAAAACACCAGTACCTAGTGTTGGGTCCTCAACAATAATTGACAACGAGGTATCAGGAGCAAACAGTGTTAAACTTGACTGAATATCAGTGACCATGGGATTATTGCAAAGTAAAAATAACAGTTGACCAAGTGTAGATCCCTGGGGCACACCAGCCCTGACACGTTGTTGGTATGAAGTACAACCTTTTATAACAACTTTCTACGTCTTATTTGAAAGATCATTTTTAAACCATTCCAGTCGTCCATCACCAATTCCAATATTTCTTTAGTTTATAAATTAAACCTTTGTGTCAGACTTTGTTGAAGGCCTTACTAATATAATAAAATACCACTATACTTTCTTTGCCATGCAGAAAGTATTGCACATATCACACAATTGTAAAGGAGCCGAATCTTTTGAGGTGAAACCAAACTGAAGATGACTAATTAGGTTGTTGATTGTGAGATAGTTATACAAATGTTTGAAGACAGATTTTTCAAACATTTGACCCACATAGCTTAGTAGAGAAATAGGTCTGTAATTTGAAACATTTTTGTCCCCTCTTTTATGAATAGGAGTAGCATTGGTCTCTTTCCATACTATTGGAAAATATAAAGCTTGAAAGGAATTGTTTAAAAGTTCTAATAAATATCGCGATAATATGTGAGTGCATTCCGTAAGTGGCATAGAGTGGATCTCATCAGTACCCCCTTCCTTGCTAATGTTAAGATTTGAAAGTGCATCTTCAACAACATTTCTGCTAATGTGAATACTTTGAAGGCTACAGTCAGCAAGAGGTAAAGAAGGCAGGGTAGCGGTTTAAGGCCAAAATGTACAAAAAAAAGTCAGGAGAGGGTTGACACATAATCACACGATAGAACACTATCTAGCCCAAGAGAGACAAATTAAGAAACATTGCTATTAACCTAGGCAGGAAGATATGAACGTTAATTAGTACTCAAAATAGTGAAAAAAATAAAAATGTGCGCGTGCATTCGCAGCTGCAAATCTAACGGAAGGCAACGTAGCGCACGGAAAATAACTAAATCCAGGTGAGCATTACTCGTACAATCGGGTGATAAGAGGGTGTAAGCCTGGTAATAATGCAGAGAGAAGTGCAAGAGAACAAATATACGCACGCAGAAATGACGCAATCAATTAGTCCACGAGGGTATTATTCACTGTATAATCTTGACATTGAATATTGATGCTAAAATAGATTGTCCTGTGGTGGACATGACTTTCCAAACAAGGGTTGAACCTTTTAGAATGTATTTTCTGGATAAGTTCAAGGTAATGTCTAAACAATTGTTCAGGATATACATGTGTATTTAGGTAGCACATGGGTGTATTGACTACACACGTACAAATGCACATGCAACATACATATATACATCTTTCATAAGAAACACATACCCGCGTTGTATAGTTGAAAGTGTATACCCCGCCGAGTATACTAACCATAAAGTCAAAGCATTAAGATTTATGTGCCCTTTGTCATTAATGCGTATATTTTGGCCATATGACTTCAAATGAGTACAGCAGAAACTGTGCATTGTAATTAGTTTTAATTGATAGTAGTACCTAGATTATTGTATTGCAATTACAAATAGGTACAAATATTTCTTCATCTGGTACTTAAACAAGCAATTTATTTATTTATTTTAAACTTTCAGTGTATACAAACTTCACCAGAAAATGACAAAATTCAAAACATTTCAAAATATTTTGAAATAACCCCTATACATGTACACGAGAGCACATGCACAGGTGTCTTCACACCACAGTGTTCATCTATTCAAACCATAGTGGTCACTGATGTTATATATGAGAAACCTAAACTTTACAACCACATGTTCAGGGGGTAATTCAAAACTAAATCTGAATCTTTCGGTCATTTATGGGTGAAGTTTTACAAATGAAAGAAAAAATTAATTGCTTGTTCTAGTAGCAGCTCTTGAACTATTTATACCTATTTGTAATTATAATGATGTAATTTAGTTACTCCTATAAGTTAGAATTAATTACGATGCATAGTTTCTGCTATGCTAATTGGAAGTCATATGGTGTAATGACCCAGATGGTACATAAACCTTAAGATATCAACGTATATAAATATCTAACGGTTGTAATCAATTTCAGCTGTGTACACCTGTACAACTGTTGTACAAATAATGCGGTAGAAATATTTACATTTAGCAGGGAGCGATATATATCACATGCTGAAATACCAAATTTTAGGCCCCATAGACTTGATTTGTTAATTAACTCCAATTTAACGAAGTATTAAATAAGCAAAACTTGGTATGTTAGATTTTTTTAAAAATCTGTGTTCAGGGTTAGGTTTACAGTGTTCAGATGAGATTTGCATTCTGAACAGTAATATGAAAAAAAAGAAGAAAAGTTTCACAAAGTTAAATGAGGATCGTGAACCTTTGGGTGAAAATAATGATTAGAAATAAGATTGAACCAGAACACACAAATACACAAGCTCACATTGTTAAGTGCACGTCATGCAGCAGAGGGCCTAAATAAACAAGCGCATGGTGTTAAGTGTTGGTCTTGCACCAGAGGGCCCAAATAAACAAGCCCACAGTGTTAAGTATAGGTCTTGCAGTAGAGGGCCTAAATAAACAAACTCACAATGTTAAGTGTTGGTTTTGCACCAGAAGGCCTAAATAAATAAGTACACAATGTTAAGTGTTGGTCTTGCACCAGAGGGCCTAAATAAATAAGTACACAATGTTAAGTGTGGGTCTGGCACCAGACGGCCTAAATAAAGAAGTACACAATGTTAAGAGTAGGTCTTGCACCAGACGGCCTAAATAAATAAGTACACAATGTTAAGTGTTGGTCTTGCACCAGAGGGCCTAAATAAATAAGTACACAATGTTAAGAGTAGGTCTTGCACCAGACGGCCTAAATAAATAAGTACACAATGTTAAGTGTTGGTCTTGCACCAGAGGGCCTAAATAAATAAGTACACAATGTTAAGAGTAGGTCTTGCACCAGACGGCCTAAATAAATAAGTACACAATGTTAAGTGTGGGTCTGGCACCAGAGGGCCTAAATAAATAAGTACACAATGTTAAGTGTGGGTCTGGCACCAGACGGCCTAAATAAATAAGTACACAATGTTAAGTGTGGGTCTGGCACCAGACGGCCTAAATAAATAAGTACACAATGTTAAGAGTAGGTCTTGCACCAGACGGCCTAAATAAATAAGTACACAATGTTAAGAGTAGGTCTTGCACCAGACGGCCTAAATGAACAAGCTCACAATGTTTAATCTAGATCGTGAATCACTGAGTGAAAATAACGATAGAAAACTAAAACATTGGACTGGAACATAAATGCACAAATACATATGAAAAAAAGAAAAAGCTAGGAACCAGCTTGCTAATGAACTTAATAAACCTAATACCTGCACAGAAACATTAATTGAAAATTTAATTCCATAAAGCATAAGACAATACAGACAGTGTTAATGGGTTGTTGGGATAATTGATTTACTACTTTTTAAAAACTGAGACGAAGCTTTGGTAGAGAACTATTATTTTCAAGTTGAGCTAGGTGAGGGTTGCTCGGATAGAAATTGCTTCGAATTCTTCCAACTTCTCTTGTTTAAAAACACGCTCGACAGGATTGTCTTGAAGTTTAATGAAAACTGTTCCCTCCCTTGTCCAGAAATTCTTTATCTTATGTTCAGTTTTCAATTTGCTGACGCGTTCGTTTGATCCACTCTCAATGTGCGCTGATCAGTCTTCAATTTGCTGACGCGTTTGATCCACTCTGAATGCGTGCTGGTCAGATCCATTCTGAATGCGTGCTGGTTAGATCCACTTTTAATGCGTTCTGGTCAGATCCTCGCTGATGAATATTTTTCCATGTGTTTTGTTCGGTTCAGTCTCTTCTGTTGAACCCATGGATTGAAAATATACTGATGCATCAGAATGAGGTCTTTCGGTGAAATGTTTAAGTTCTAGCTTGGTTGTTGTTGTTGTTGTTTTTTTATAGTTTTTATATATTTTTTAATCTCGTGTTGTGGGAGATAAACTTCGCAATTATCGGTGTGGGCCTTAGGGTTTGTAAATTTCCAACTCTGTAAGATCTAGAGAGCACAAAGGGAGTGATATCAGCCCCAATTCTGGCAGTAAGGCCTAGAACATTTTCATCGTTTTTTTTTTTTTCTTCACCTTTTTGTTCAGGGGTTCCACTGAATATGTTCAAGTTCTTCACTCCTCAATAGTTCAGTGGCGGGTTGGAAGATGATGCAAGTGTCATTACGCTGTGAAATCCTCGAAATAAACCCTTAAATGGTCGGTCTGTAATTTACAGACCAAACCATTTAAGAGTTTCTTTCAAGGATTTTGCATCTTCATTCTGGATGCGGCATTTCAAATATTCAAAGCAATAATATAAAGTATAAAATTGCCAATCATCGAGATCCTTAATCACAATCACTACTGCCACAAGAGGAACATGGACCCGTATTTCGTTCTGACGGATATGTAAGTCCGCAAAGTCCGGAAAGATTAGATAATCTTATTCAGATTATGAGTGATATTGGTCTCTCTGAATGAATGTTAAGTCTAGAAGTAGACCTTCTGACAAACGAAAAGAAACTTGAGAATCAATAAGCCCAGTCACTCAGAGACAACTTAATTTTCCATGGTATGTCGAAAGTCAGGGGTGAAAAGTGGAGCGACACTGAAAATATGATAAGAGAATATATAACTCAGACTTTGGATAAAGACGAATCGAAACATGAAATTGAACAGGCACACCGTCTAAATTCGAGTCCAAGGCCTGCAATTGTTAACTTTTCTCGCTTGAAAGATAACGAAACAGTTTTGAAGAAGTACAGAGAAATTACTAAGACAATCCGAAACAACGCACACGAGAGAGAGAGAGAGAGAGAGAGAGAGAGAGAGAGAGAGAGAGAGAGAGAGAGAGAGAGAGAGAGAGAGAGAGAGAGAGAGAGTGAAAGAAGGAGAAGCAACTGGAACTGATAATGAATAACGATGTGTTCCAGAGGTAGATGAACCGCATATCCGTGCTTCTGAAGATTTCCCAGAAATAGTACGCCAGGCACTAACGGTTCTCTATCCTCCAGACGCTCTTTGATGGTAAAGCAGCTTTCTTCAAATATGACAGACTTGTTATAAATGAAAACTGAATACGTTTTCAGTGATGCACTACATGATATTATACTGATAAACGATAGATAGGGGTCTGGCCCAAGCCAATGTTCGCATGTGGTAGATGATGTACAGAAGAATATTGAAATTCAGCTTTGTATCTGGAATATTTCAGGTTTGACAAGAATATTATCTGGTGGACAGTCTAATCTGGATTGCATTGATTTGATTAGTTTTATGCGTGGTTTTGATATTTTTGTACTGGTCGAGACTTGGTTTTCATGTTAAAATGAATATAAATGGTTTCACAAGTTACATACGTGTCAAAGATAAAGAGATTAATGCAAAACGTTATTCTGGAGTTATTGCTGTCTATGTAAAGTAACACGTACGGCATAATTTCAATATTTATTAACTTGAGAGTAAATAAAAAACATATTGTAGGGCTGAAATTGCCCCCTTATATACAACCCCTTCATGTCAACTGAACACTCGTCAATACATGCAGAAGAAATTTTTACTATTATTAAAAAACACAAAACATCGTACATCATAGAGTTATGCATGGTAATCATACAATTATTATTGGTGGAGATTTTAATGCTAGTATTTCCACAGGGCCTGACTTTATTATGCATGATAGTAATAATGTCGTTGATAAGGATTTAAGCTATGTTGATGATGTAGATATAGGGGGAATGCCTAACATGAACAGAACAGAGTTAAATCACTAGAATTTACTGAGATTTTGTCATCTATCTAGGATGAGGATTGCAAATGGTGGCTGTAGGAATGATAAAGGCATAGGAAACTTGACATGCATACAGGACAACTCAGCTACAACCATAGATTACTTACTTTTAGATCAATCATTGTTTAAATGAATGACCACCTTTAGGATTGGTAATAGGATTGAGTCCATTCACCAACCAATAATATTTCATTTTAGTCTAGTTGATTCCATTTCCCTCAGCTGAAAATAATAAAAGTATTTCTTAAAGAGATAGATGTGTTTGGAATGAAACAGAAAGAAATATATTTGTACAAAACGTTAGTTCTTCACTTTCAGAAAAATCACGAACTATACTGACAATGATAGAGCGTATTCAAATCAACATTGTATTAAATTCATTTATGGAGATTCTTGTAATTATGTAAGTAAATCAGAATAATATCAGTAAAAGAAGTGATCGGTTTCGGACAACAAAAAACTCTGGTATGATACAGATTGTAAATCAGCAAAGCACCGTGCACTATTGCACTTAGAAAATTCAGAAACAATAATACGAAAAACAACTTGGCTTTATACAGCACTATAGAAATAGCACCATAGAAATATGTACAAAAACATAACCAGGCATAAACGCAAGGTATACAAAACAAAGAAAAAGGCAAACCTTGAAAAGCACTGTTAGGGAAAGATTCGAAACGTTTCTGAAGACTTTCAAAATGTCCAAAAACCACGTTGATTGGATATAAATTGCACCGGATGGCACCAGTACTTTCCAGAATTATTTATTATACATAAGATGGATCAAAATTTTAGGTTAACCGAAACAATTGACACTCTCTATGAAAATCTGGACGGTAAAATAATTAAAGTACAACACGTTATAAAAAGTTTAAAGTCGGGAAAATCTGGTGGTATAGATGACCTTTCCAGTGACTTTTTCAAAGCAACTGGAAATCTCAAGGTAACTATTTTAGTATCTATTTTCAATAAATTGTTTTATCTCAGATACTTTTCGAAGTGCTGGACAACAGCTGTTATCGCACCCATTCATAAAAAGATAATATAACTATGCCTGAAATGTACAGAGGGATTAACCTTTTGACAAGTCCTCAGCAAAATATTTACTTTAATTTTATATGAAAGATTAGTTAAATGGCGCAATGAAAATGATATTTTAGGCGAAGAACAAGCTGGTTTTAGATGTAGATGCTTCACTGTGGATAATATATTTACCCTTAGCACCCTGATATGTAAATATCTGAAGAAACAAAGAGGTAGATTTTATGCTCTTTTTGCTGATTATAAAAAAGCGTTTGACCGTATTGATCGGAGCTTAGTTTACAATAAATTAGTAAATGAAAATATATGCAGTAAAATACTTAGGACATTGAAAGCCGTATATGCAAATGTCAAGGTTTGTGTGAAACTAATAATACTTGATCCTACCTTTTTTACAAGTTGTGAATTATGTATACAGTCATGTCACAAATTAGGGTGGATAGTTCAGTAACGTGCAGTTAAAAGACAAATCACAAAATCAATAGACGAATATATTACGGATGAAAACCGAATCAAAGATGTGTGAAACGTGCAGAGCTGTGGAAATTTCTTTGGAACTGCCGCCATGGCTGTGGGGAGGCCACGTGGAGGGGCAGGATGCCGGAAGCTGCGCATCTTCTTGGTGCAGACGACGTTTTCAATATATGGGGGGGGGGAGGAGATGGGGCCTTTTTTTTTTGAAACAACAACCCACCCCACCCCACCCCCAAAACGAACACCCTACCATAATGAAACGAAACTAAATGAATGAACCTGACTCTGAAGTTATAACTTTTAATACATAAATCATTAAGCCATAGCGTCGTCATTCTATAGGAGTGTAGCGACTATGCAAACGCCCTTAGATCATTAATCTATATACTCATTACGTTCAAACTCTATGCTATGACAACAGATGAATATATACCACCCATCATGTTATATTTTCAAATATATGAAATTTAAGAGCGCATATAAGAATAGATACTGTATGACTAAAGGTCCTAATTAATGCATATGTGTATTTTAGGTAAAGTCCGGAAGTTATTCATAGAATTACAGGTAAACATAGGTACTGTGATATACATGCTATACCAAATTGAATATGGGATTGATAGGTTTACACATTCAGAAATCCCGTTGACTTATGTATCGACAAATTTTGTAATGTTTACTATTGGACCTATTAAAGATTAAGTAAAATATGGAAGACTTCGTTGGTCTCATGATAAGACAGACGGATAGAAAGGTAACGGCAATGTTTCCAAGATGACCTCCAGTTTCATGCAAAATGCGACAATCTACTTCTTATTGGGCCTTAGAAAACCTTGCGAATAATTTTGATATTTAAATAAGTAGGCAAATGAAATAATACTTCTTTGTGGGATTCATTTTGTTATCAACGAAAATGATAAAATAAGCGTGAGGACATCGTTAACTTTTAACTTCTTTTAACTGATCATGAATTTGTTTGCTAAATTAAGGGCCAGGATGAAATGTTTCCTTGAATTAATGAGGTTTTTTTTAAAACCCAAAAGCATATTTTTTACATAGGTCATAAATTATTTAAAAAATGGTAAACACTTCAATATTTTAATCGTGTACACTTTTGAATCCTGGTCCGTTCATAAATTTATTGAAAAGTCAAAAAGATTTACTTCAGCGCACATGCTACTATCACGCATTCACTTCAACGGTTCATGATCAGCTGCAAACAGCAATTTTCCATACTTTTCCAAATGATTCATCATCGCCTTTGCAACGAAGGAAGCACCGTTTATTTATAATGTCGCTTTTTTGTTCATTTTTATTTATTTATTTATTTTTGACCGTCCCCTTTCATTCCCCCTATTTTCTCAACTATCTACACAATGTTTGACACATTTTAATTTACAATTTCTCCATTTAACTACTTTCTTTTCATTATCCTCGTCTTTCAACTACTCCCTCGTTGTCCATCCTAATAATTTGTTTACCTTAGCTAAATGCTAATGTTTAACCATGAGATTCTTCATTTTGACAATTAAATACATTTTTTTTGGTCATAAAAACTTAATTTCGTCCGACATATATTCATATATATTTACAATGTTTGCATCGTAAAAGGAGAAGAACATTATAAACCATTGGATTTCGTTCAATTCTTTACCTCCTTTATTGTGCCTCTTGTAATCTCCAACTACAAATTTATGAAATAAAATATGTTTAAACTAATCCTGGTCCGTTTTTATCAAGATACGACTTGAATAATAACACAATAATGAAGCACCCATTTTATTTGTTTTGTTTGTTTGTTTGTTCCTTTACTTGTGCTACCTGAAAATGATTGAGATTTTTTTTTGTTTTTTTTAGCGCATAACACTTTGTAAGGGAGATAACTATTAAAGACTTATTTTCACATACTCCACGCTTCTCACAGCTCCTACTCTTTCATGATATTCTTCATATACAACTAACAGTGGGTTGTCTTCCCATTGGAAAGATTCTAAAAGTATTTAGCTGTGAGGAACGTGTAAATTTCGGAAAGAAGTGAACCCATCCGCATCCTCTTGACAATTGTGACGTCATCATTCCGAATTGTTTGAGCATTGTATAATGTGTATTCTATCGTTGTTGTTTACACTGTATATTTTGCTGAAAGTGTAGGATGTATTCTAGCAATGAAGGACTCTAATTCATCTCCAAAAGACTCAAACCCACCAAATGGATTTGCTCGCATTGCCAAAAGGCCCTCTGCAGAGCTGTTTGATAATTCTTGCAAGGTTAGATCTTTCATCCGCACCCGCACGTTTTAACTTGACACTCCACAGTACAGTACTCAATACACACACCATTACATTAAATTTTATAATAACTTATGCTAAATGTGTCAACATTTACAGAAGCAATCATGGATGGGCTGTATGCTAACTTTAGCGTTTGATAAGATTGACACCTTTGATTTTGCGCAGGTCATCGAGCGATTTCAAATATGCTGTTCTAAATATGCCGGGTGAAATGTCAAGTGACGATTGCTGATAAATAATCAGCAACTCGGTGCAAGTTTGGTTGTCGATGTTTAAAGTAGAATGGCGCATTAGTTATATCAAGCCAATGATCCGTTGAGTTTTACAAAAAATACTAAGGATAGGTTGGAAAGATATGTGCAATCCAGTTTTATAGGGGCAAAGACAACTAATTCAGGATTACGGGACAACTCGGCCCATAGCAGAGTCGGCCCACTAACGTTCTCGGCCCATAACGAACTCGGCCTACCCAAATCGGCCCATAACGTACTCGGCCCATTTACGTACTCGGCCCATTTACGTACTCGGCCCCATTACGTATTCGGCCCCATTACGTACTCGGTCCACGATTTATATAATAGTAATGTTGATGTAATGGGTTTTTGTCAACAGTCATTTCATTTGTCTTTTAATCTTGTACGTTTCTTTATGTTTAGTGCATCTGTGTATGATTTTTACACTTTAATTAACTTCACGAAAAAACAGTTGTCAAAAAAATTTAAAACATTTGATATTGTTACTTTTTATTTCAGTTCAAATCGGCAATAACAATAAATTATTAACGGAATCAGTCGTTTGTTGGACCATATATATGTGCACACTTCTTCAGTAGTTTCGAATATTCCGCCCAGAACTGGTGAAGTCGGCCCTCATTGTCCCTATGCCGGCTACGATGCTCTCTGAGTATATGTTCTACGTCCACCAGTCGCTGTTGGATATCAACAATAAATACAATATTTAATTACGGTTAGTATTGAGAGAAGGAATAACACAGGGCAAAGATAAAAAATGTTATACTATAAAAAAAAAAAAAAAACAAACATAAGAATTAGATATATTTGCTTTGTCTCTGTGCTTATTTTTTTTTTTTTAAATATATCTATTTAACTGTTGATAAAAAATTTATGATATACAGATGGGAAGTGCGACCATAATCAGATTCACACGTGTCAACACATGTTTACAATAACAAGTAGTAGCTTACCTTTGATCTTGTATGGTATCGAAATTCCTTCTCTCAATACTAACCGTAATTAAATATTTTATTTATATAAATTTTGTGCAATGAGACATTCGCTTTAGTAATTATGGGCCGACTCCGTAATGGGCAGAGCATGTTATGGGGTTAAATTTGTATGGGCCAACTTTGTTATGGGACGACTCCGTTGTGGGCCGAGTCCGTTATGGGCCGAGATATCCAGTCACCCTAATTCAGTACCCATAGACTATAACGTGAATATTTGCTTTTGTCTAAATTACCTAATTTTTGTGGTACAATTGTCAAATCAAGCTTACCTTTTATGAATGATCTATCCAAGACAAAACTTTGAAAACAATGAAAATTATATGCTACATGCCTCGATTTTGACAAAAGTTTCCCAGTATGTGATCGTTATAAAAAAATGAGCCCAGTGAGATCTCCCCATTTACATTCAGTAGTAACTGTGCAACGACAGCGATAAAATAAAAATTGTTTTAGGTTTAAGCTCACAAATGCGTACAGTTGACCCATCAGCATGCAACTTCTGAAAAATTGTGTTAATTTTTTGGGTAATTATTTTCAGCCAATTAGCAACCTTCATTTTAAATATGGTAATATACCACCACACATAGGCTGATTATGTAGTTCATAAAATAATTAATTGTGTGTGATCTAAAATCCAATTTTACTTTGATAATAATTATTTATTGTCTACAGCACTTTTCATTGAAACCTCCTGTAAAACCTAAGTTGTCTTGCAATTACCAGATAACCGTTTTCAAGATATTGACGAATTTATTTCAGTTTGGGGGCCTGCTGAAATTATAAATTGATAATATTTCCACAAAAGAATAAAAGTTTCCCTCTGACTTTTTCTTGGGTTTAATGCCATTTTTACAGCACATGATAAGCAATACATGGTGGCCAGTATGTTTGGTGAAGGAAGAAGTTGGGAAGAACCACTGACCCACAGGAAGCTACTGGCAAGCTTTCTCACATACCCACACTAGTCGAGCCCCAGACGTGAACCCATGCAGACAGTGGTGAGATGTTAGTGTTCTGTAAAGGCGAGCGCCTTAGACCACTCTGCACCCAGGGCCTCTTCCCTCTGAAACTTCTTGATATATCGAAAAAGAAATATTTTGGTTCCTATGTGGATATGTAGTGGATATCTGAATCTAAATGAATTTCAATGTAGATTTTAACTTGGCTCTGACAAAGAGGAGGTAATCTTGGATTGTAATATAGGCTACAAAATATTCCAAATTTTAATGTTTCTCTAAAACATTACTCTGTCAAGGAATGTGCATAAAAAAAAATAAAAAATATAATTTGCCTTTCTTTATTTAGAGGGCAATGTCTGGCAAATGTTGATATGAAAGGTGCACGTGTACAGTGATTGCCGTGTAGAGGAAGTAAATCTTGGAACCCACTCTTCCTTCTTCACAGACTTCAGTTTTCACCACATTTGAAAAACCAAGTGATCCCTTTCAGTGTAATTAAATTTCAAGTTAAATATTTTGTTGATTATCAACCGAAAATGTTTCCTGTACCATTTGCTGCGTTGTACTTGAGGCAGATAGAGATCCACCTGTAATAAAATCAAACATTTGAGAAAATGGATGGAAATTATAGAAAAACAAAAAAAAATTATCATAAATAAATCTGGTTTTAGCAGGATAGATGTACCAGGTTTGACAAAATAGGGAAAAATACAAATATCTTTATGTAGACTTTAGTATTATAACTGTACATTTTTCATCCAAGACATTCATAATTGCGATCATATAGTTCCACTTTTCAAAGCCAAGTATTATTAATCAAACATTTGACATTCATAATTGCGATCATATAGTTCCACTTTTCAAAGCCAAGTATTATTAATCAAACATTTATGTGCTGAAATTTGTGACAGACAGGTTTTTGGGGACACAGATTATTAATAGCGCTGCTGAAAAATAAATTACACAGTATTTTAATAAGCAATCCCTGGATACTCGTTTTTAAAATCTAGTGTGACTAAAAATTGGAAATGTAAGTAAAAACGTCTGAAGCGTACACAACAGACATTTTATTCCAAAAATAAAAAATTCTGCCAAACTGGCTGATAAAACGGGTGAGAAAGGACTTGAGCATATTTTATTTGGGGCCTTTTCCACTGGGTATACCTGTCACTATATGGCACAGACAACTAATTTAATTCCCATAGACCGTAATGTTATATTTGGCTAAATTACTATTTTTTCATTGTAAGATCGGCAAATCATGCTTACATCTTATGAATGATCTATCCAAGAGGAAACTTGTAAAGCGATGAAAATGATATTCTCTGCACCTTGATTTTGACAAAAATTTCCTTGTAGTTGCCCGCTTTAAAAATCCAGCCAGGGGATATCTCACCATTTACATCCAGTAGTACCTGTGCGGCGACAGTGATACAATGAAAATGGTTTTAGGTTCAAGCACACATACTTCTTCTTGATAACTACGTAAATTTCTTTTCCATAATTATTTTCAGCAAGTCAGCAACCGTAATTCTTTTAAATACAGTATGTAATATACCACCACCACATATGCTGGTTACATAGCTGATAAAATAATGATTTTTGCCTGTAACACACCAGAGGGGTACAACACTCAGGTTGTACCAAATTTGCTTCCATGTAACCTGCATAGTTGAAACTTAGTCCTAGAATGTAAGACCTCAACCCTGTCCCCCCATCATGCATATCAGGGTCATCATATTACATTGCAGGACTAAGTTCAAACTGATTTAAAAAAAAAAAAAAGGGAATCAAAATGAGCAAATGAAATGAACATGTTACACTTGCCCTTGATGAGGGTGAACAATTAAAATAAAGTTAAAAATCACCAGAGTTGAATTCCTGAATGGATTAATTCGTGGTAGTGCCCTAGGAACTATTGTAGCAAATAAGAAAAGAACAATAAAAATAACATTGTAATTTACAAGGGTTATACTGTAAATACTATGGATATGTTTTGCTTGCCACTGGTACTGAGATACTTAAACGTATTTGTTTCAGTCATACCAGCAGTAGTGTCAGTTGCTTTAGTTTTTATATATTTAAAAAAATCACTCGTGGTAGGTAATGTTCAGTAGATTTCCTAGTTAAACATATTAAATAAAATGTAAAACAGTCTTAAATACAGTAAATTCTTTTATTGTCAGTAAACTTGTGTCACATATTTAAATATAACTTTTGTTACCCCATGTTGTATGTAATTATTCATACATTTTAAGCTTTGGTAAACCATTAATGCATAGAAATAAAAATTAATTTTAACTGAAAGAAGTTTGAACCTTCTCTTAGCAACTTGACCGAAGGGCCTATTGATTTTTTATTTTAGATTTACATAAGACTCTTCAGGGAGTATAGATTTCTTTTTGCATGGGGTAAATGATTATTCAGATGACACATGCCTGACATGTAAGTGTGGGATTGGAATGGAGGTCTCTGAATCCATTATCAAAACCTTATGATCAATATATTATTCTGATTTCCATATATACTTGCATATAAGCCCGGTCCAAATGCAACAACATAGACCCTGATCTGCTGTCGCATAATGTGCCGGCAGATCAGGATCTATGTTGTTTGTTCTACTGATTAGTCCTTACAAACTGCATAGACCCAGATCTGCTGGCGCATTATGCATTGGCAGAACTGGGTCTATGCAGTTTGCAGTTGGCATCTGCTTATACACGAGTAGAGACGGTATCATTTTTCTCGACAGTAATTTCATATTCTTCATTTCTCCTCTTTACCCACTGCTCCCAGAACATATGTTGTACTATTTGGCCTTTGTTTTTGTAAGTTACTGATCTAACTATGGTGGAATTGGTGTAATAATAAAGTATACCATATATACTCGCTTATAAGCTAATACCAACTTCATTTCATTTCATTTCTCCCATAACCTTGCTGGTCGTTGGGGTGCCACTGATGACTTTGCGACAATCTCTCTCCATTTTGCCCTGTTCTCCACTGCTCTTTGGGACTTTGCAAAGTCTATGCCGGTCCACTCTTTGATATTGTCTTCCCATCTCTTCTTCTGTCTGCCTCGTTTTCTCTTTCCTCTCACTGTGCCCTGTAGGATTGTCTTTAACAGGCCAGTTGAGCGTGAGACGTGACCATACCATCTTAGTTTGCGTTTCTTTACAGTGGTGAGCAAATCTTCATAAGGTCCAATTGCACCTTGGATTTTAGTGCGCACCTCCGCATTAGAGACGTGGTCTAAGTATGAGATTTTCAGGATCCTTCGATAACATCTCATCTCTAAGGCATGGATTCTTCTCTCTAATTCTGCTGTTAGGGTCCATGTCTCACATGCATATAGGAATATGGACATGACGAGGGAGCGCATAAGCTTCATCTTGGATCCAAGTGTGATGTTGCTGTCTTTCCAAATATGCTTCAGCCTAGCCAGAGCAGCTGTTGTCTGCGCAATCCTGGAAAGAACCTCAGGTTTTGAACCTTCATCAGAGGCGATAGCACCTAGCTTGTTACTGTGCCCAGCTTCTGTCCATTCACTCTTATTTCCTTTTGGATGCCACTCGGGTTGTTTGACATTAGGTTTGTCTTTTCAGCGTTGATCTCCATCCCATATCTTAATGATGCTTGATTGAGACGGTTCACTAAGGTTTCCATTTCTTCTTCATTTCCTGCTAAGCCATCAATATCATCGGCGAAGCGCAGGTTGGTGATTGTTCTGCCTCCAACACTGACATTGCCCTCATGGTCTTCCAAGGTGTCAGACATGATCCTTTCCAGATAGATGTTGAAGAGAGTGGGTGAGAGAAGGCACCCCTGTCTGACTCCTATTGTGGTTCTGAACCAGTCTCCTATGTTGCCATTTACGAGAACTGTACTAGTCGCCTTGTCATACAGGGTTTCTATAGTGTGGATTAGTTTTGCGTTTATGTTGTATATCCGCATGGTGGCCCACAAGGCTGCATGCCATACCTTGTCGAAAGCCTTCTTGAAGTCAATGAAGACATGATAGAGGTTCTGTTGATGCTAGAGATAATTTTCACAGAGGATTCTAAGATTGAAGATCTGTTCTGTAGTGCTACGTCCTGCTCTGAAACCTGCCTGTTCTTCGGCAATGATGTGCTCTGCTTGGGGTTTCAGTCTGTTGAGGATGATCTTAAGCATAACCTTGCTTGGGTGACTGATGAGACTGATTGTTCGGTAGTTCTGGCACAGTTGTAGATTCCCTTTTTTAGGAAGAGTCACGATCAGAGACTGGGTCCATGGGGTGGGCCATTCTCCTGTTTGCCAGATTTGGTTGCAGGATGTTGTGAGGACATCTATCATGGAAGTTCCTCCTACTTGAACAAGTTCTGCTGGTATTTTGTCTACGCCATCTGACTTCCCCTTCTTTAGTGCCTTTACTGCAGTCTGTACTTCATCCCTGAGGATTGGGTGGTCAACCTCTGTTGTGGTCAGTGGTACGTTTAGTACAGCTGGGTCTCCAGAAGTCTCCTGGTTGTAAAGCTCCGAACAGTATTCCATCCATCTGTTAAGGATGTCTATGTATTCTGTCAGACTCTTATTAGCCTTGTCCTGAATCGTAGTAGATCTCCCGTTTCTCTGTTGTCAGGTCTTTCACCAACTGGTATGCCCTTTTACTGTCATTCTGGTTCAGGCTTTTCTCGACTTCCTTGCATTAGTCCTCTAACCAGCTTTCTTTAAGCTCTTGTTAATCCTGTTGTTAATCTCATTGTATTTTTGTGCTCCTTCATGGTCTCCTCGCTTACTCCTCAGTTTTCTCCTCACAACGCAGACGTTGAGGATATCTGCTGTGACCCAAGGCTTCTTTACTGTACAATGCTTGCCAAGTATCTCACCGGCTGTGTTTATTACTGCCTTGTTGAAGGTGATGACCAAGGAGTCGAGGTTTATTTCTTCATGTCCCAGAATTGTGAGTGATGCAAATTTGGCACCTATTGATGCTTCAAATGCTTGTGCCACGCTTGGATCCAAGCGTGGCACAAGCAAGATACCAACTGCAAACTGCATAGACCTAGATCTGCCATCGCATAATCAGTAGAACAAACAATAGACCCTGATCAGGGTCTGTTGTTTGCATTTGGACCCGGCTTATACGCAAGTATATACAGCATGTGCCATGAATTTGTAAATTTCAAACTAAAAAACTAATATCTCTCAGGAAAGACAGCCAATATCACCAAGCCTGCCATGACAGCAGAAATTACATCACTTGTTGAGCAGAGTAAAACAATATTACTATCTCTAATCTGTCTAAAAATTGACTCCACCACAAACAGATATCACATAGAAAACGATTGCAATGTTGATTGTACCAAGGGATTTTATTTATTTCAAACAGTTATGAGAATTTTCTGCATTGATCCTGAACTCCAGATTTTGCATTCCTGGTTTGTACATTGTATCTACAAAAAGTCCACAGGAAGTAATTGAAGGACTAATGATTAACTAAATTTACAGCTGTTTGTTGGGGGTACAGATATATTAAGGATACAACTTACTATTTTATGGCACAAAGCAAAAACTTTAATAAAATGTATGCCTTTATTTCCATACTTTGATAACATGTTTTGAGTGAACTTTGAGATATAAATTAGTGATTTCAGGAGGAGGGGTGGGTGACCCAAAAAATGTTACTTCTAATAATTGGTTTTTAGACATAAGAATCAATCGTCCACATTTTGAATTTACTATTGTGATAACCAATGTATTGTCCTACCCACTACTGATGTGGCCAGTGTGTGAAAAAAAAAAATTTCTAGAGGCTAGGAGCACTGTTAATATTTTGCAGATAAGAGTAAGATTAGATTTATTTGGAGTTGGTATGATTAAAACATCAATTAAACATAAGCTCTAATTAAGGAGCCTTTTGTGGACAGTAGGCAAATAAAAGTATGCGTGGCTCTTGTAATGGTGTAAAAAAAAAATAGGTTAGGAAGGTCAGTATTAATTAATGTAGTAACTTTTTTAATCCAGCTCGTGTTCTTGTCACAGTTTCCAATTTGAAGTTACCGGTTCAGAGGTTTAAAAAAAAACTGTGTACAGTTGGTACCAGTTTTTTTGTGTGTGCATATTTGAGAGAAAGTTATAGGTTGTGTATGGCCTTGAGGTAATATCAATGCCACAACACACCCGGTTAAGAAACAAGTTTTCAAGATACAACCATTCCATGACTTTTAGACCATTTCATACCAGTAAAGACATCTATGTATATTCTTTTTCTTCTATGCCAATTTTTTAATGGTATAGCTGTTTTTACATTTTGTCATAAACCATTATCAAAACCTTATATATAAATCTATTAACATTTTATAATTTAAACATATTTTCAATTGTGATTAAAAACAAGTAAAATTAGCCAATACTTTTAATAGAGACATATTCATTTTGTTCCCACCTCATTCAGATACATGTACCTGTTTCTAGAAATTATATAAAATAACAAAAAATCTTGACGAGTCCAGATGAAAGATGCCATGCTGTAGTTTTACTTAACTATCAGCTGTAAGTAAAATTGCAAATTAATATTTTCTTAACTATAATTATTTTTATACGTCATAACAATATGGCTCTAATTTTGTTTACCTCAGTATCAAGCTAAAGTATATATGTATATAAACGTAAATATACACCTAACTTGATGAGATAAAAGAATCTTGTTCAATACATCATGCTCATTTTACCCATGGTGTTTGAGGTGCATGCTTAAAATCGTAAATCAGTATTTTCTTGTCATTTTACTTTTAATAGATCTACATGAACTGTAGATATAGCCACACATTGACCCTTCCAGTATATATACTTAACTCATCATCTTGAGTAATAAATGTTACTCCAGGCTGGGAAACTTTACTCCAAATGTATAGCAGTGGTGTAGCAACTGGCCAGGCAATTCCGGGTATGGGATGGGGGGAGAGGGTAACCAGGCACAGTGGGGACCCAACATTCCCATCATAAAGTTTTTGTATTGGAAGAGGGCCTCAGAATTAAGTTTTGTTGGGGGCCCAGAATTTCTTGCTATGCTTCTGAAATGCAGCATTTTTATTGTCAGAATATTTTCAAGTCCATTTTTTGATGGTGGGGGTTGATTGTCGATAATAATGAACATGTAAACTCAGGTCAAAGATCTTTGACACAAATTCCCCAAATAAATGATTACAAAAGTACAATCTGATGATGATAATGTAGCTTTTGGTCCAGTTGGCTTTGCTTATTTTAGTTGAAAAATCAGTTTTCTTGGTAGAGCTTAACTTGCTCATGTTTTTGTAGGTGATGTTAATTGGAGACAGTGGATCTGGAAAAACTTGTCTCCTTGTCCGATTTAAAGACGGTGCGTTTCTCTCGGGAAGTTTTATCTCAACAGTTGGTATCGACTTTAGGGTAAGTACCTGATATGTTAATCTCTGGGTCAGTCATGTATGTTGGAACTAGACCAAACAGGGATTTTTGTTCTGAAAGTCACATGAAGAGTCCCAATGTTGTCTCTATTATAGAACTTTTAAAAAATGTGGTGAGTCCCAAGCAGATTTGAACCCATTTCTGGCAGTATGGGACTTGCACTATGAACTGCCATGGAGATGCTTCACTTGAAAGAAGCTTTGAACAATTCCCACTCTTAACTTTGTATGACATTTTGTTTTGAATATCAAACATTCAGTGTGATTGGTTGAGATGTATGTAAGACTAGTCAAATACTACTAATAGCTAATAGTCAAATACTACTTATAGCTAATAGTCAGATACTACTAATAGCTAATAGTCAAATACTACTAATAGCTAATAGTCAGATACTACTAATAGCTAATAGTCAAATACTACTAATAGCTAATAGTCAAATACTACTTATAGCTAATAGTCAGATACTACTAATAGCTAATAGTCAAATACTACTAATAGCTAATAGTCAAATACTACTAATAGCTAATAGTCAGATACTACTAATAGCTAATAGTCAAATACTACTAATAGCTAATAGTCAAATACTACAAATAGCTAATAGTCAGATACTACTAATAGCTAATAGTCAAATACTACTAATAGCTAATATTCAGATACTATTAATAGCTAATTATTGGAGGTGTTTCCAAGCAATGTCTTTTTAATATGTTAGTCTGAAATATGTAGGAGATTATACTCTTTTAAATTGTTAATTCAGATGAATAATTTCCACACTTAATCCTCACTTAAAAACTCAATTAATAAAAGAAACTGCAGAATTTCTAGAATCTGAATGGTACTGTGCAATTTGAATGATATCAGCATAGATGCTTCATGTACAACATATAGACTTGGAAGCTAGAAAGTTTGAATGATGATCTTATTATTTTTTTGGGTATGAATATCTGAAATGTATTCTTTTCTAAAGTAATAAATAACATTACATGAAAACTTAACACGTACTTAGTTCACTCAACTCTGCCATTATATTTCTATCTTTCAATACAACAGGCTAGGCAAGTTATTCCAGGATATGGTCAAATAGGCCTATGTCCATTAACTCGAAAAAATAAATTTCTGCCTGTATAGGTATCTACCGGTACATTATACTAGGCAGTTAGCTGAATTACCTACATGTAAGTATAAAGGGAGGTCTTACGAAGGTGAGATTGGTCTCATATTAATTGCCACCGTCTATAGTCTTGCACAAAAATATGACATCTTAATTGATTCATTAATAAAAAAGTTATATGCAGTTAGCTGTATTAAGTAACTATGAAGGACAGGTTATGGTTAGCACGAACAATATAACATGTCCATGTGGAAGTCAAGGAAAATAATTATAATAAGGTGATAGCGGTAGTTGACACACACACACAATTTTTCTCTCTTTTCAAACAAACACCTAGACAGATATGGAAATTTTGGACTGTTGCTTTGAGAGCAAGAATAGTGGAATGTGTGTTATCCATCATTGGTACAGTGTATATGTAAACTGAAAGTATTTTAGTTTCCCCCACCCCTTTTTGCAATAACACATTTAAAATTGTGTAGAATGTGTTAATGTCCCGGGTTCTCAATAGATTTAAAAACTGATGAGTCATTTGACCCTTGACCCCATAATCTCGAGTCAAAATGAAAATCTCAAGAGTCAAAACTGAAATTTCAATAGTCATTAGTTTTGGACAGTCATGAGCTCCTAGCTGGGATTGTTTGTTATTTGTGAAGCAAACTGATGTTTAAGATTTCTTGTCTCATGTTGAATAAAGAGAAACACTTGTACAGTATTTTGTCAGAAACAGACAAGCAGAAAGTGAGACAGATATGGCCATTACTGATTTTTGTATAAGTGTTTCTCTTTCAAATTATGTATGAATGTGTGTATATTTGGTATATTAAACAGAAAAAGGATTATTTTACACTTTATTTTTTTAAGATTGGACCTGCCCTCAATGGCAAATGGGTTTGATTTTCCAGCATCCTGACACCATTCACATTTCATCACTGTATTTCCGTCTTTCACAACATTTTAACCCAAGGAAATTCACTTTTCCACTCTTCATTAAATTTTCTTACAACTTTAGGAGATTTAATCTCCTCATAATTTTTTCAAATTCTCTGTTTCTTTTGGAGTCTGCGGGTCGGAATGATCATCACTGGCAGGTCGTTTCTGAGACTGAAAAGAAAATATACTTCTTTGAGCCATTGTGATTTAACATTTCACAGATGCATCTAATATATAACAAAATTATTTCATCTCGTCATTCGATCTCAAGTAATTCCAAAAAATGAAATAAAGCATTGCGTAATGTTCGGTAAATTCTTACTGAATGGTACATTAATTAAAATGCCAATATTTATAAATTTTTCACCTATTGAAGCAAATTATTCGGCAATAAAACACAAAGTGTTTTCACTTACCTTTGACAGCTGGCTTCGCGAGTAACCATATTTTCCCCAATTTAGTCTAATTTATTCAAATTTGATGGGCAATCAAACAAACACCAATATTTGATCAAAAGTTAATCCAATCAAATCATAATTGATTTCCTCTTCTTCTAACTGTCGTAAATGTCAACGATAATCTCAAACAATCTAACCTTGATTCAGTTATGCACACCTAAGTGTGACATCTGTGACCTGTTAGCTCCCTCAGTTCATATTGATTTTACATAGGTGTGATAATTGGTCGATAAGGTGTCAACAGGAGTCTAGCAAATGTTGATCACTGGCGCATACAGTAAATTTGTTATCTATAGGAAATTTTGCTGGAGGCACATCAAGGGTAATTAAGACTGATGCTCTGGCCCAAATCAATGTGTGTCATAAAAACACACAGTTTAGAATTTCCATGTGTCTGAAATGGGTCACATTTAAATTTAAAGCGTCAAAACCTGAGGGTACGTGTCTATTGAGAACCCTGGATGTCCATGTTATGGTTCACAAAGCACATGATACTTATTTGTGTTTATTGTTAATAAATCTCAGTACCTACTTAAAAGGATATATATATATATATATATATATATATATATATATATATATATATATATATATATATATATATATATATATATATTGTTTGATTGAAATTATCAATTCTTTTAGGCATAAATTTTTAAAAAATTACATTTAAATTACATTTTAATGGTGAACACAGTAATTGCCTTTGGTTACAGAGAAGTAGTAAGTTACAGGTGGTATTCATAGTTGAAGTACACTTTTCCACTTTTGTGCACATGTATACCTGTCATTAAAAATTGGGTGCATATTGAAATGTGTGCAGAAGATACTGTTATTTTGAAACCGGACAGATTTTTAGCTTGCCTCAATGAAGTAGAGGAGAGGATTTATGCTTCCTCTGGTGTTGGAGTCAACATCTGCACATATAAGAGCATATACATATGTACAGCCTCACTGTATCTCAACCATTCTTTCTTCTTAGGTCCTAGGCAACTGTACAATTTGGAGAGGTTTCATAGCACCTACACCTGGGGAAGGGGTTTAGGGGGCTAACTAGTACATTCTTGTTTAAGTTTTTATGTTGAACTCATGTTTTGTGTATGCTGTACATACTGTTATACCTGTAATCATGAATACCTGTTATACTGTTATACCTGTAATCATGAATCTTGGTGAGGGACACATTTTGATGAGTACTAAGCCCTTATTTTAAGAGTAGGTCACTGACCCATATTTCATGCTTCACTAATTTTGATTACATTTTGCATTTTATGTTTATTTTTCAAGCAGTTACTGACCTAAATGATTGTACACATCTCTATTAGTATCACACCTTTACAGCAAAAGATGGTCATTGGGACCTAGATTTCACATTTTGCTGGCTTAGGTTAGGTATTTGCGGTTAGCTCATGATCACATAGATGACCACATAGGTTTTTTGAATCCTGTATACATACTGTTATATGTAGAATCATGAAAGTTGTTGAGGGGATGCATCTTGATGAGTAATATTCCCTCAGCACAAAAACAGGTCACTTGATTTTATGTTTTAAGCTATTTTCTCAAGCACTGTTCATGCCAGAATTATTCAACTTGATAATTGTATATATCTATTAGTACCACACCCATAAAACAAAAGAAGGTTACTATGACCTACATTTTACTGACTTATGGTAGGTTTTTGCATTTAGATCATGACCACATAGGTTTTTTGCATTCTATGTAAATGCTATTCTATTTAGGATTGTGAAACTTGGGTGAGGGGATGCATCTTGATGAGCATTACTCCCACATACTAAAGTAGATAATTATGGCCCATATTTTATGCTTCACTGACTTGGGTTAAATGTTGTGTTTGATGTTAATTTTTCAGTCACAGCCATTAAATTGATGATGATATGCATCTCTGTTAGTATCATATTCATACTATATAAAAGAAGCTCACCGTGACCAATATTTCATCTTTCACTAGCTTTAGTTAAGTTTTTGCATTTAGCTAATGATATGAGATTTTGGTATTCTGTATGCATACTATCCTGCCAAGAATAATGAAACTTTCTGAGGGGATGTATCTTTATAAGTGCTACATCCTGTTTGCAAAAAGAGGTCTCTGTGACGTATAGTTCATTCTTCTATGACTTTGTTGACGGGATACGATTCCAGTCGTATGTTCAGTACATTCTGTCTACCACTTCACAGAAGTGTGCATTTAGCCATGTAATATGTCATCATTGTACATGTACTCTTTTGAAAAGAAGGAAATAATAATGGTAGAAGGTGCACATATACAATGACAGAATGAGTTTAAAACTGGTAAAAATTTGATTTCAAAATTGATTGTTAATGTGTGGAGATCAAATTGCCGGTCATTACTGAAGAGGCAAGTGATGGCAGTTATCTTTACTTCTTCCAAATGAACGGAGCTGATGATAACACGTTATTTAACAATTTGATTTCAAGCAGGAGTTTTAATGTGTGGAGATCAACATGGTGGACAGCGCTGAAGTGGCAAGTTATGGCAGTGATGTGGATGCCAATTTTTATGAAAATATAAACAATTATGTGGGGATAATTTATGTTTTAGTGAGTGCAGATTAGTGATCCAGATTTCGACGAAATGAACAGAGATGATGATAACAGGTTAGTAAAAATTTGTTTTAAAAACTGAATTTTAACATGTGGAGATCAAAATGGTAGACTGTACTAAGGCGGCAAGTGATGACAGCGTGGATGCTGATTTTGATGAGAATATAGACAATTTTGTGGTGGAAATTGATATTTTAGGCAGTGGGAATCGTGATCTTGTTTACATCAAATGAACTGAGTGGATGATAATTAGTTAACTGGTATTTTTGACACAGATATTGACGATGATAAAGACTTGGATGCTTTTCAAGCTAACTAGACAATTTGAGAACTTCACTTCTCGTAAAGTTTGCCCATATTCTGATGTTGAATGTGTGCATAATATGAAATTTTACTGCATTCCTGGAAATGAACCAAAATAAACCCAACAAAACTCGGATATTGTTACATTAGAATTTATTGTGGAATAAAAATGAACCAAAATGAAATTTTTTGTCAACTTACCAGTAAGGATCATTCTGTTTGCTCTCCAATTCTCTTGCGAGTAAATTTAATAAAATGGTAATAACCTTTGATATTCTTCATGGATTTTTATAATTGTTTCACCTTCTTAAATGGCGTAAAATTCCCCACATTTCATACACTTACATATACATGTAGGAGGTAAAATGAATATTACAGATGGAAAAATTGCATTGAAAGTAAGTTATAAAAAAAAATGTAAAGCATGTGTTTTTAGTTTACTTAACTTTACTTTCAACTGGATTTTTAACAACTGAAATTTTTCAGTGATAAAATATGACTTTAAAGAAAATGTTATGCTTTTCAAAATGGTATATAACTTTGAAAAATTATTTGAAAAATTTGTCCTGTAAAGCCAGATTGACTGATGTCACTGCATTCTCTCATGCTGATACACCACTGACTGAAAAAAAATTCCAGTTCTACACAACTGCCTGGCTGATTGGGCTTTGGTCTGAAAAGGGTTAAAGTTCAACTGGGTACTGTTTAATATGTTACAATCATAAAACTTGATAATTGGATGCATCTCTGTTAGTCTTACACCCTTAAACCAAATAAAGTCACTGTGACATGCATGGTATGCTTTAATAACATGGGTTAAGTATTGTGTTAGCTCATGACCATGTAGATTTTTCCATGCTATATACAGTAAAACCTGTCATGAGCGACCTCTGCTATGAGCGACCACCTGTCATGAACGACCACAATCGTAATGCACGGATCGATTTTATTATATAAATGCACTGTCGTGAGCGACCACCTGCAGAACGCGACCAGCGACCGCGATTTCTTGGCAAAATGTAGTTTTTTGGGGGGTAAAACTAATTTTAATTATGCAATACTTACCCATCACTATTATATAGCTTTATTCCTTTTTCGTGTCGAAAAACTCGTCCGTTCGATGTGAAAACATTCTCCCACTTAAAGTGGAGAATTTGTCAACAAGCCACGTCACGCCCGTGCATCCCTCTGCGCCTGCGCGAACATTCATCTTTTTCATAGATGAAATTACGCCAGGGCATCAGAGCGGGGTGGGAGGAGGGCATTTGATAATAGTGATGGGTAAGTATTGCATAATTAAAATTAGTTTTACCCCCCAAAAAACTACATTTTAATAGCAGCAATACATTTACCCATCACTATTATATAGCTGAATTTGTCAGTTAGGTGGGTCGGCTGATGTTAAACTGATCAAAAACAGAGGAAAAATGTAAACTACTCACCATTTGAGGGGAGATGTCCACTTTACTATTTGCTGGAGTCCTTCTGGGCCACATGTTGTGCCGCAACTATGGGACCCAGAGAAAATATGCCTGCGCTTTGATGTGCTAATGAGCGGAGGTAGAAGGACGAAAAGGTAGTATGGGATCGCCAAAATGCTGCCTTCATGATGTCCTCCAGAGAAGAGTGATTTAGATAGGCCCATGAGGCAGCGACGGCTCGAACCTCATGGGCTTTTAGTTTCATAAAGGAAAGGTCTCTATCAGTAAGGGACTGGTAAGCTCTTTTAATTGTGGTGACAATCCACCTTGAAATCGCGGAGGCTGAAATATCAACGGAGCCCTTAAGAGGAAGGAAAAGACGTTTCCTGCCCTTTCTTTTCACTTTTGAAGCATTTAGATAGAAACGCAGTGCCCTAACTGGGCATAAGAGCCTATGTTGATCATCCCCAGCACAGATTCGACTAAGACTGGGGATTTCTATAGGTGATGGAGCTACCGCAGGTAATTGATTTTTGGCTAAAAATCCTGGCTGACAAAGGAGGGAAACGGATTCAAAATTGCCATTAAAACGGAGACAGCCAGTGTCCACCAACAATGCATGAATCTCGCTACGTCTTCTCGCAGACGCCAAAGCGAGTAAAAATACCGTCTTGAGTGTGAGATCCTGAAAGGATGCCTCACTCAATGGTTCATAGGGGGTTTTTGTTAAGGACCATAAAACACATGATAGATTCCATCTAGGCGTCAGAGAGTGAGTGACAGGTCTCTGTAGCTCAAAATACTTAATGAGATCGGCAAGGTGTGGATCTGGACCAATCTCCAAGCCCTGAGAGAATTTAAGTGTGTTAGAAATGGCGGCTCTATAGCCCTTGATAGTAGATACTGAACATCTTTTGTTCTCGAAAAGGAACAAAAGGAAATCAGCAATGGCAGTTATAGAGGAACAGCTGGGATCAACACGTTTCCTACTGCACCAATCACAGAAGATTCTCCACCTGGCATCATAGACCTTGGATGTAGAAGCTCTCCTGGCCTGAATGATGCAACTGGCAACCCGGCCCGAAAACTTGTTCTGGCGGATAGATCGCTTGAGATGAACCAAGCGTGAAGGTGGAGGATGTGTGGGCTGTTGTGTAGGAGGGAGCCCCTGTGTTGTGACAGAAGATCCCTCCGGTGAGAGAGAGATCTGGGTTGATCTATCAATAGATCTAGAAGATCGTTGAACCACGATCGTTGGGGCCATAACGGAGCTATGAGAATGATCCGGGCAGTGGAAGTTCTTACTTTTTGCAGAACTTGGGGAAGCAATTGGAATGGTGGGAAGGCGTATGCGAACAGACGATCCCACTGGAAGCTGAACGCGTCCACTGCCCACGCTCTCTGGTCCGGGACTGGGGAGACGTAAAAGGGGAGTCTGTTGTTGAGCCTGGTCACAAACAAGTCCACGAGGGGCCTTCCCCATAGTGAGAAAAGGGACTCTGTCACTTCGCGGTGAAGAGTCCATTCTGTGAGAACTGATTTGCCTGACCTAGACAGACTGTCCGCTAAGATGTTCTTTTTCCCTGGGATGTGGCGAACTCGGAGGGAGATGTTCTCCGAGGTAGCCCAGCGGAGGAGGTTCCAGACCTCCACGCAAAGAGAAGGGGCATGTGTGCCTCCTTGTCGTCGGAGATACGCTACGACGGACGTGTTGTCGGAGGAGACCATGACACAACGACCCCTTACTCTGTCGACGCACCCTTGTAACGCTAGAAAGACAGCCTTCATTTCTAGGTTGTTTATGTGGAGGGACGACTCGTGTAGGGTCCAAAGGCCCTGAAGAGTTATCCCCTCCGGCTCTAGATGAGCACCCCAACCGGAATCTGACGCGTCGGCGAACAGGTAGGAGTGGGGATCCGGAGCGTGCATGGGGACCCCAGCTAGGAATCTGTCTCGATTCATCCACCATCGCAGATGATGATGGAAATCTGGTCCTAGAGGAATCAGAGCTGATAGAGAATCCTTGTGTGGTTTCCACCTTGCGAGTAGGAGAAACTGTAGAGGGCGCATATGGAGCCGTCCTAAGGGAACCAGATCTGCAGCGGCGTTCAAGGTTCCCAGTAGGGATAGGTAAAGGCGAGCAGACAACACGGTTTTTACTCGTAGTGTCTCTAAGAGTGCCAGGATTCGATCTATACGCTCTCGGGGAACCCGGACTAAGTTCTGGTTTGTGAGGAAGTTGATTCCTACATAAACGAAGTCTTGGGATGGAATCAGTTCTGACTTCTCGAGGTTGGGTAAAAGACCCAATCGAGTTACTGTGGACCAACAACGGAACAGATCCTGATGGAGGGACTGAACCTGAACGTTGTGGATTAACCAGTCTTCGAAGTATTGGAGGATCAGGGTTCCCCGTACTCGTAGATAAGACGCTATTACTCCCATAACTCGGGTGAAAACTCTGGGTGCGGAAGCTATTCCGAACGGCAGAACCCGGAATTGAAAAACTTCCTGGTCCAAGCAAAACCGGAGATATTTCCGATGAGGTGGAAAAATCGGAATGTGAAGATATGCATCTTGAAGGTCGATGGAGACCGCCCAATCCGATGGCCTCCATCTTGAAATGTTCCTCCAAAAGAAAACGGTTTAAGGGGGAGAGATCGATAATAAGGCGAAATTTCCCATTTTTCTTGGTGACCAGGAAGATTCGGGAGTAGAATGCAGGAGACTGATCGTTCAGGACCCTCTCGACTGCCCCTTTTTGTAAAAGGATATTTACCTCTTCCCTTAGTTTCACCAGATTGGACTGATGAAAGAATACGGGGGTCCTTGATAGTGGAGGTTGTTCCTGAAACTGAATACGGTAACCCTCGCTTACAAGAGAAAGGACCCACCCATCGTCCGTGATACTTGCCCAAGCCTCTGAAAAGAGGCCTAGGCGAGCCCCTACAGGGATGTTTGGGAGAGGAATGGATGGCAGGAGAGGGTGCGAGTCCCTAGGGCCGTCCCCCCCTCCTTCCTTGGGAAAGGAAGGTGGGTTGTAGAACTTCTTCCTAGGGGCTCCTCGGCGTCTAGGTCCACGCCTAGGACCTGACTGACGAGGAGGTCTCACTTGAGGTTGTGCACTATATTGAGGTTGTGCACTATATTGGGGCTGTACCTGCTTAAAGAATTTAGCAGGTGGCCCCTGAGGTCGATGCACATTAGTACGCTTCCTGGCCGATTGCGATGGGCCAGGTGCAGTTGTGAAGGACCTATGTTGATGGTCCTTCAAATCTTGTGAGGCCACAGTGGGGATGAGACCTCCGAAGAGACTCTCAGCTTCCAACGGAACAGCCCTTAGAAGGTCTTTACTGTGGCTAAGTAAGACCCTCGAGGAGTCCAGTGCAACATCACGACGGATGTGTAGGAGTTCCGCTGAAAGGGCCATTGCAATAGCGAGTGAATGCCGAGATGTCTTGGCAACAGCTTCCAGCACACGCTGTAATGCGGCTGGATTCAGAGAGGCCTCCCTCAGCATACTAAACGACGTAGCTGAGAAGAGGTCCGCATGAGAAGCTATGGTGGTCAGAAGACGGACCTTCTGCTCAATGGCTTCGATCGTCTTAATAGGAAGGCGTGCCCAGGCTCCCGTTGTCAAGCCGACTTGAGATGCATCTGCATCCAATTGAGGAGGTTTAACAGGCCACTTCGGGGAATGTACCCGGTAACTAGAGGCAGAGACCATAGATCTTAAAGTAGAGGCTGGGACAGCCCACCCTTTGCGCCGTCTAGCGATGTCCTGGCATGAGGAGAACCTCTGTGATATTTCCTCAATTGTAGAGGAATGCGGAAGGAGCAGAAGATCTGATTGTGGTTGAGCCCCGGAGATCTTTTCCAAACTGGAGAGGATCTTCTTGGACTGTGTACCAGATGGTTTCGGGCACAAATCCGTAGGTAGTAGGCGGTAAACTTCATTTACCGCCTTATCAAAAGACCATATCTCTTCCGCTTCCTCTGGTTGAGGGAAGCTGGGTCTAGTTGCTTCCAGTTCGTACTCGTTGGAATCGACGATGATAGATAATGCATCATCATCTAGAACACTCCGAGCAGGAGAGTGGCCGGCCGACACAATGTCCCTTGGAGATAGTAACAGAGGTACACTATGCGCCATTTCCCGTACTTGTTTGTCATGCTGAGTAGGGGCTCTATGGGTTCTAGATGTTCCAGGAGAAAGACGAGACCGCTTGTCTTTCATGGATGATGCTATGCGTCGGGTTCTACTAGTGGATGCTACCTGGCGAGGAGGCGATGGCGGAACACGAGCCGCAACATCGTTTCTACTCAGAGTCCAGGGTCCAGTAGCCCAAGGGGGCATAAGGGGCCAATTATTATGAGATGTTGGTCCCCACATCCCGTACGGATTCATTGGTATAATAGGGAAGGGGGGGATACCGATCCGATCCCCTTCCCTGGTCTGCGACCTTCCGTACGACGAGGCCTCTGATTGTTGATCAGTGTGACGTCGGTGACCGGTATGAGAAGACCGGTGGCCTATGACCGGTGACCGGTATTAGATGACCGGTCACCGGAACGATGTGACCGGTGACCGATGATCAACCAAAGACTGGTGACCGGTGACCGGCGACCGGTGACCGGCGACCGGTGATCAACCAAAGACCGGTGACCGGTCACCCGACATTGACCAGTGACCGGACCGGTCACCCGACACTGACCGGTGACCGGACCGGTCACCGGTCAGTGACCGGTCACAAGACATTGATCGGTGACCAGTGGACCGGTCACCCGACACTGACCGGTGACCGGTCACCGGTCAGTGACCGGTCACCGGTCAGTGACCGGTCAGAAGACATTGGCCGGTGACCGGAAGACCGGTCACCCGACACTGATCGGTGACCGGACCGGTCACCGGTCAGTGACCGGTCAGACGACATCTCAGATGTCCGTCTGTCTTCATTACTACCCAAGGTGCGGTGTAGCCCCTCCTCAAGAGGGTGTGACACGCTACTTTGGGAATGTTTGGAGTGGTATACTTCCTTCCTGGTGGAAGGAAGTAACACACTACTGCTCTTTTTCGTCTTCTCCCTTCCCGGGAGAGGCGATTTACTCTTGGAGCGTTCACTGGCCCCTACAGGAGGGACCTCAACTATGTCCGGGGAGGCTGGTGCAGGCTCTTGGGGCCCCGGAATGTTCTTGTGAACTAGAGTGGCCTTCTTGCTGTATGTTGCCTTAGTCTGAGTACCTGTAAAAGAAAATCCAGAGAAATCAGACGATGAGGGGGATTTAACTATTTTTTTCCGCCCTCTATAAGTACGCCTGGAATCAGCAAGATTCCAGGTTTCATTGGTCCAATTTGTACAGATATTGCAGCGACTGTTCCGCTTACACTTGGAACAGGTAAGACAGTCTGAGTCTGTATCCCATGGATCCTTCTTATGGCCACACTTACCTACAGACTGATTTGCTGGCATTGTTTCTTTTTATCTGAAATAAATATTATCTGAAATAAATATTATTGAAATATCAACCAATAATAATAACAACGTGTAAACTCACCTTTAAAATCTACACGTAGAAAACTCACCTTTTTTTTTGGTACGTCGCGTACTCTATACATACCCGTTCACCATATACTTTGCGGGCTATCTGCACCACAGTGGTTAGTTTGCTACAGGTAAACAATATACATATATATGTTCTTCCCAAGAGATATTAGAAGCTAGTTCACTTGACAAGCTTTATTGTTCTCAGGAAAATACAAGAAAAGCATGCGACGCGACACGCGTAGATAATAAAGAAACAATTGAAATGGTAGGAGAATAATATATAAATGAAATATTAATTCTGTAAAATTATGCGCCTGTTAATTGCGGCGCTATCACAGTTGTTCTATGTCGCGTTGTAATGACCTAGACGACTTACCGTGTACCTGAAAAGAAACAAGATATATTGTTTACCCTAACCCCTCTAAGGGTAGAGTACACGTGGAGAACTAGAAAAACTCTTCCTAGAACTAAACACTGACGAATAGCGGCATAAAACACATATAGCCGAGACGGACAACTGTAACACAGATGAATTTAGAAGGAGGGAAGTCCGAAATGTAGTTGAAAACTGCAGCAGACAATTTCCTCAGGTTACGTTTTTGCGACACAACCACCAGGTATGGCGTCCATGAAAAAGATGAATGTTTGCGCAGGCGCAGAGGGATGCACGGGCGTGACGTGGCTTGTTGACAAATTCTCCACTTTAAGTGGGAGAATGTTTTCACATCGAACGGACGAGTTTTTCGACACGAAAAAGGAATAAAGCTATATAATAGTGATGGGTAAATGTATTGCTGCTATTAAAATATGCATTTCGACCGCATCACAAAAACAGAGATAAACACAACTGACCTTTATTTAACCCTTTGTAACCATGACCGCTTAAGAAGCAAAGACGTTAAAAACAAAATCAAAAACTTAAAAACAAATTAGGCTGGCTACCAGGTTCTTGAACTGTACAGGTCATGCATGTAGTGTCATATGTTATAGATTGTAAACCATACTAGAGTACATGCCGATTGCTCATTCAGAAATAACTCGGCTATTTCTGCGAGACTAAAGTATGATCCATATGATTTCCCGCGAATTTGCGTATGCAGCTTGTTCTAAAATAATACTGCTATGAACGAGAACTGTTTGTACAAAAAGACCAGTTTCCAAGGTCAAAATTCGCGAGAACTGAGACAAACACTACTGACGTTTATTTTATCCTTTGTAACAACAACCGCTTCCAAAGTAAAGACTGTTCAAAAAAAAAAAAAATTATACAAACAAATTAGACTGGCTACCGGTTTTCTAACTTTTGCAGGTCATGCATGTAGGTTTCCTTTGTTCTAAACTGTAAACCAGACTAAAGTACATGTCACTAACTGCCATTGTAGTGCCAAAGTCAATATAGCGGTCGCATACATCATTTGCCTTTGGAGTTAATCCGTAATGCCTGGGGTGAATGAGGTCTTTGTCTTTGTCTTTAATACCAGTAGGTGAGAACCGTTTTCCGGATTCGATTGTCATTGTGAAGGGCTTGTGTTGTTTGTTGGGGTGTTTTTGATGTTACAGTGGTTACAACTCACACACCAAACCGTCATCTGTTTATCTTAGTGCAGCTGGTTACACCCTCTGTTTATAGAGTTAATCCCTTTGTATCGTCGGTGAATAAAGTCTTTGACTGTTGTCTCTAAATAAATTTATTCTGTTTCTGGATAAATTAATTGTGTCTTTTTATTTCATTCATTGGTACATATACATTGTATATGTATTCCATATTTCCCCAAAGCCTGATCAAAACTGCTACAGTCGTTATTACAATTGATCCCTTATAACATTAACACCTAGCACTTTAATAACAATGGCAGAACCTCCAATGAAAAAGAGACAAATTCTAACATTGGAGGAAAGAATTAATGTAATTGAAAGAAGTGAAAAACGGGAGACCGTTTGCAACATAGCAGCCACTTGAAACATCGGTAAAACTCAAATTTAGGGTGTTATAAAAGACAAGGAGTCAATTAGAAACAAACTAATATGCTAATAGTAGTTCATGTACGTGTGATCTTCAAATATAAATGTGATTCATGTTTAATGATAGATGTATATCTTTATTACTATTTAAAATTATTTTCAGATTAATGCATGCAATATTTTAACAAGAACTATGAACAAAGAATACAATAAATGTACATGATTGTGCTTATTTTTCCCTCTTAAACAGTGCTGAATCTCGACCTTGGAAACTGGTCTTTTTGTACAAACCTGTTATGAGAGACCACCTGTCTTGAGAGACCGCTTTTTGCTGGCAGAAGGGGCGGTCTCTCATGACAGGTTTTACTGTACTTGTATTTTTTAACCTATACAGAAGGCTCTTTTCGCAGTTGCAAGTTGGAATAAATATGTTTATTCAGTGGTAAACTATTACAGTGCACCCTTGATTTCTCTACTGCTTTTGTACCAGTAGGAAAATGGCGATAATCGAGGGTGGTGGGGGATCATGGTTTGCTTTAAAATTATCATGGCTTGCACTTAATGTATGGAAGAAGCCTATTGATTTTGGGGTCAAAAGGTCAAAGGTTATGGTCACTGTGGCTCAAAGAAAAATATTTGTACAGAAGAACTTTTGTTTGTTCTGAGTAAGTTCCTTGATCAAACATTGTGGATGGCTCCATTTAGGGTAACAAAGAAACCTATAGATTCTGGGGTCTAAAGGTTAGAGGTCACGTTTATGGTAAGTTTAATAAGAAAATAATGGTTTCTGCACATTTACTTTAGTTGAAAACCACATACCTTGATTAAAGGTCCAGATCATCGAGACCTGTTGGTCAATCTCCAGAGTCAACCATACCCAAAAATGTTTTTTGACAAATAAGAAAAAAAAATCATAGCATTTATTATTTGTTTACAGATTTCCAAATATTTGACAGTAGCGAAACATGTATTTATGCACTGCTTTTGATGATATTACAGTATAGTAAATCATCAAGATTGAATTCTGTTTTGTTTTTCAGGAAAGAATAGCTATAATTAGATGAGAACATATCAACTTGACTTACTCTGGTATTTTCATAACTCTCAACCGTAATTATAGTACCATATATACTTGATACACTTTAAAAACCATGGTTAAAAAAAAATAGTTGATGAACATACATATACACACATAACAATAAAACTCAAATGCCAATGTATAATGAAATGTATGTTGATAAACATAGAGAATATATTAATTATTAACATGCAGAAAAATACCCCTCCAAAAAATACCAAATAGTGAAATCAGTTAAAACGTATTCAACTGAAGGTTTAAACCAGATGTCATTTGACAACTACACCCATCGTCATATGATCAGTAAAACATTGAAAGTAACAGATTAATATTAATATATATATAACTTCAGTTTGTTAAAAATACACCAATAACACAATATAAATATACTTTTAATATTCTAAATGGTATATTTGAGTGTATTTTAGTAAAAAGACGTACCCCGCTCATGTGTACTACCTGGTACGTATACAATCCTGTTAAAGTTCTCTTTTTTTAATTTTTTTAAATTGTTTATATTGACATAAAAATTGTAAGTATTTAGAATTTCATCATTTTTCACCATTGTATGATACCCAAATAACAAGTACCATATTTATATAGTGTATCATAGGTATTAAAGGTACCGGTACTGTATATTTGTTTGTATTTGGATGTGTACAGATATACCCTCAGATACATCCAAATTTGCGTTATATACACAGTGTATGTTCTTTGGGTATCAAGTATTTGATGAAATATCAGAAAAGTTGATAAGATACTCTAGTTCAGATTTTTTAAACTAGATTAACCCGATACACAAATTCACTCTGTCATGTTAGTCAACATGTATTGATGTTGTTTCCAGCTGGTACCACATGGAGGTGTGTCTAGAGCTTTATTTGGTGTTTAATAGATTTATTAAAAAACAAATGTTTCACCAGCCTTTTTTTATGTATTGTAAAAGCTCAAAAAATTGAAGCTAAAAGATTTTTTGTTTTCTATTTTCCTTTCCTACTAATTTTTTCAATGATTAGTTCAAAATAGAGATCAGGGCTCGAAATTAGGATTTTTTTTCACTAACCCATATATTGATCCTGATAAATTTCACTGATCCTGGTAAAATCAAACACAAGCCAGTTCAGTTATAATTCAACATTATTATTCATTAACATCAACTCAAAACCATAATGACTGTATTTCATCAACAATAATCACAAAAAGTTTAAAGCTTTTCATGTTCTTTTTCTGTATCTGATTCATCATCAGATCTAGATGCCACATTTTTCTCTGCTTCTGAGGAACCAACTTTCTGTTTTTATTTCATGTACATGTATCCCTCAGCCATTATGTGTAGGGAGCTTGCATTGTGTGATTCAGGGACGATTGAAGCAAATTGTTAAACCCATCAATGAATGAAGTTCCCCGCACACTTTCTCATTTCTCCAAATACTCAGTGCAGAAAGTGCACAACATCACAGCCTTTCCTGGGTCATACTTCAGCCATTTGTCTTCATTTTCCCAGCATTTCTGGTACTTTTTAGTTTCTTCTCTTGATCATATTTGTGATCACACTCTATCTTGTCATCATCTAACTTCTGCCATTTCTGTGGCAGCTGTGCAACTTGCAGATACTTCCATATGTTTACAATTGTCACGGCACAGTGTATTGAATGTTTATTAAAAACACATTGTTTGGCATAGTTTTGGATTCTTTGTTGAGCTGGTGAATGCAACCTTTTCTGATTGGTCAATACTATCCGGAGACCCAATACCTTTTGTTATCATCAGTAATGAAATCAGTGCTTTCGGGCAGTACACCAGGCTAGTTCTACTTGCAAGAAGACTGTTTTGACAATAATCCCACTAATCTACTTAATGAATGGATGAGTGGTTTAAAACCTGTTAATTTGCGCTGCGAGCATTTATTGTACCTCATCAATTGCAGGATGTTGGTAATGGCTCAATTTACAAAATAAACAGATCAATTAACCATTAAAGGCAACGGCGATTCACCGCCACTTTTTAAAAGTTATGATAGCGACTGGTGGTAAATTTTACTGCCCCAACAGAGTAGTGACTGCTAGGTTTTAGTGATCCATCAGCAAAATCACTAACAATGGGATAGCGCATTAGCATTAATTTCAAGCCCTAAGAGATGATTAAATTTCGATTTGAGTTACCAGATTTATTACCTGAGGGAGGTGTACATCCACTCATGCTAAATGGATACGCATCTCTTAATGGTACTAAAAATTGGTATAAGTAGACTGACATAAATAACAAATCGTACAATATATTATTGAACAAATGAAAATAATCTGTTGAAGAAAATAAACAAAAAATACAAGCAATTTTAAACTAAAAAGATGTTCAGTGCACATACATGGCATGAATATACAATTATAAGACAGGTATACATTTTAATGCATATAATTTTTGTTTAATTTTTTTTTTACTTTAGTCAGTTGGTAGAGCATTGGACTCATAATCCAAGGGCCACGGGTTCAGTACCCAACTAGGCCATCATGGGTCAGCTGCCCCAGTGTGTCCTTGAGAAAGGCACTTAGCACACATTTCCTCGGCATGATATAGCCAACAATGTGTTAAAAGTGCCATTAAAACAAAAACACACATGGCTGCCTTGTACCTTAACTGGGAAAGACTGTTTGCATGGCTGCCATGTACCTCATCTGAAAAGACTATTCGCATTGTCACCATATACATAATTTATGTAAAGCTATTGGTAAGACTGTGTGTACCTGATATACAAAGGGCATTTACACAACGTGTGTAGCAATAGCGGGAATAACTAGCCTAATTCACATGACAGTTTAATATTTTATATGATGGACGTTAAGTCTTGTTACAAAAGCATTTAAGAATATCAGTTAATGGATAGCGGGTTGGGGGGGTTTATGATGATAGATTACATGTACACAGACCATGATGAGCTGAATGAACTCTAGTTTCTATTGAAATGGAAGAATCATCAATCAAATAATCGTTCCCCTTTTTAGTCTTTTTTCTCAATAGGAATGATGGTCAGCTGTGTGGCTAACTCCGTGATTTCTCCAGTATTTTCACATTTCCCCTCTGGCATTTTTGTAAGAGAAAGTTCAATTTTTATGGGTGGGGCCAGTTTTTATATGAGAATATTATCTAATATTGACTAGACCCCTTGTACATCTATGTTTCATGAAACGTGTGTATGATAAATAACTCGCATTTGTTTATTGTCATTATCAGCACAGTAGAAGCAATTGTGTGTTATGAAAATGTCAATAAATCATGCATTTGAACTGCATGCAACAATAGAGACAATACCACCAAATACTGCATGTGTACCATTGTACAGCATTGCAAAGTGCAGTTGGTAAAATGCTGTATAATAACTAGATAATCAATGTAAGCGTCTCATAGCTCAAATGCAAATAGTGACTTCTTAAGCACTTGATTATGCTGTTGATCTGAAGTCAATCGCTCACTCATGTTTAGCTTCGTTAATATTATTGAATGTTACAGGTTTTGTGGTGCTCATTGCAAATTGTATGTTTGTGGTTAGTACATGTTTGATCATTTTTAAGAGGAGAATTCATGAAATTTGAGGGGTATTAAAGCAAGCATGCAACCTCAGGAGATAGCACTGTTACTTTATGGTGGATGGAGGGTTGATGATCTTAGAGCATTTTCTTAAAGTTTAAATTGACTAAAGAATGTTAAAAATGATAAAACATTAAGCTAGATTGACTCTTTCACATGTTTCCAAGAACAATGTGTGCTTGTAATTGGCTTCAAATCTCATCGGTCTATGGTTGTTTCTGGAGTACCCCAAGGGAACTGTAAATGATCCAGTTCTTTTTTCATTGTATATCAATGACATCATGATTGGATCTGATTCCAAATTCGGATGAATATATTTTGAACCAAACAGGATATTGCAATCCTTCAAAATTACATTCAAAATCTTGGACTGTGGGCACAAAATGGGGCATGCAATTCCAACAAAAACCAAAAATACAATATAATGCAGATGGCATGAAAAAAATAGCTCTTGAAATTAGTATTTCATACTCCATGCTTGAAATTAGTATTTCATACTCCATACTTGAAATTAGTATTTCATACTCCATGCTTGAAATTAGTATTTCATACTCCATGCTTGAAATTAGTATTTCATACTCCATGCTTGAAATTAGTATTCCATACTCCATACTTGAAATTAGTATTTCATACTCCATGCTTGAAATTAGTATTTCATACTCCATACTTGAAATTAGTATTTCATACTCCATAGAAGGAACCTCTTTAGAAAATCTCAATCAAATTAAATAGTTTAGCATCACAATTACTGGTACTACAGAACTGAAACTGAACCTTCACATTCAAGAAATATGCACCAAAGCAAATTATGATTTAGGCCTATTAAAACATAACTTACCATCATTATAGGGTTCTCCACAGGATTTTGAAAGTTGTAGTCCAGGACTGCTTCCTTGAAAAAAGTTGCAGTCCCAGCACTAAAACTTGCAATCCCAATAACGATACTTTTTTTCTTCTCCCTTGCGTTAATCATCATGTCTACAAAATGTGAAAGAATTACCTTACATGGGATGACTTAGACTTATTTTACAATATGCATGAACAGTTT
Source organism: Margaritifera margaritifera (assembly GCA_029931535.1). Lineage (NCBI taxonomy): Eukaryota > Metazoa > Mollusca > Bivalvia > Unionida > Margaritiferidae > Margaritifera > Margaritifera margaritifera. The sequence goes on from JAQPZY010001510.1 coordinate 1,598,941, forward strand.
GGGACTTGCAGTTACAGGAGGAACTTGGAACAAAATCAAAAAGTGAGCAGCTAGATTTGTCACATCCAATGGACAATTTCCTAATTATATCCCCAGGTCAAGAGACCATTTCCAAAATACCAAGAGTTGTGTCCCTTTCCTGCCTCATCTGTTTGCTTTGGTTACAAATTGGCAGCCAGCAGTGTACAAGGACTGCTATTAACTTAATAGTGACTATGTTGCCAGCTAGATTTGAGATTTGCATTTTGCTTGGAAATATTTACATTTTTATTTTCCATGCAATTGACAGTCATAGGGGCTCATGATTGATATAGTGGTAAATGATTTTATATTTTTACAATTGTGTTTAGTGTTTAGTGCTGTTTGTAGTGTATTTGTCTATTTTGGCAGTAGGTTGAGTACACATGCACTTTACAGACTTTCTGTCAGTGATCAAAGACCATGTGATAAGAAGCTGCGTACATTAAATTAAAACTTGGTTTACTCAATACATTTTAGGAAGGCATTTTATTTATATTTTTCTCAATTGTTGATTGTCAGAAAGCAGCTAAGTCTTCTCCACCCCCATCCACTTTTCAGCCTTTTGCATAGTAGCAGAAACTGTGTAAAAATGACAGTTTAAATAACAATTAAAATTACTCATAATCTCATTTTTAAAAATACAATAAGAATTATTTGCAGTGAAAATATAAACATATGTGGATTATGATACTCTTCATTTATAAAGCCTAGATGATAGCAACAGGAAAGTGTCATATGTGATTCTCAGTACCACTGCATAGAGTTGTCATTATTGCCGAAGAAAAGACATTGCTAGTGTATTGCCTAAGAGAAGTAATTAAAATATTGTCTATACCACCATAATGGAGGTATAGACATAATCCAGTGACCTCTAAGCCATGGCGCAGAGGACTTGGAGGCATTCTGCAATGTAAGCACCATCTTTTCACATATTCTTTGATCATAAATAGAGACAGCAGAATTCATGTGTACTCAACTGGCCGCCTGGTTAGACAAATATGCCACAAAGATCACTAAACATAATTTAAAAAAAAAAAAGTAGAATCACATATTAATTACTGTCAGGGGTAGAAACATTTGGAAAATCCCATGGCATCTAGCTTTGAAAATCTGGTTACCCAGCAGATTTTTCTTGTTGCTCAGTAAGTTACCACATTTGCCCACAAGATTGCAGTAATCCAAATTATTCAACAACTTTTGTGATATATATATTAAGTCCAGATTGCACACAGTATTTGTAACTCACCATCAGTCCTGCTAATGGAAGGTGTCTCAGATTTACACACTTATTATTCTATTTAAGATGAACCAATACAAGATAATGGAACCATTTTCTTTTTTTGATGCTGTGTTGTTGTCTGTCAGCTTTCTAGTAGTATAGTAGTAGGCCACCCCTGACCACAAACTTATCCATAATCCATATTATATATACATGTTTATCTATCTTGACATCATAAAATAAAGCCATTATCGTTAATCTGATACGGTTAATACTGTGTCTGATCTGTCAGGGAACTGTAAACTATCCACATGGGATTTTGTTTAGCCATTACTAGGGGTGAAACGATACACCTGTGCCGTGTATAGATACGATTCACGATACACCTGTGCCATGTATAGATACGATTCACGATACACAGCCTACGATATGATACATTATCGATTCTCAGTTTAAAGAATAAGAAGGCAAATGACTAACAATTATTCATGACTGCTGAAGATTAAAGTAACTTATATAGGGTAGATATCGTTTTGTATCGATTCTTCACCTCTTGTATTGATATGTGTCTCAATATGGCAAAAGTATTGATGCATCAATATATTAATGAATCGTTTAACCACCAGCCATTACACAACAGACCTTTATTGTATGCAACAAAAATTGTGAGATGTTTGACTATTTGAACTTGCCATGTTATATTTCATATTCTTAAGCTAAAGCTAGTGAACGAAAACTATGCTCTACAGCGAGTGCCCATTTCTTCATGTGATCAATGAGGAAGTGAAATACTATATCATAGGCATTTAATGTGTCAAGTCAAAGATGAAAGATATTGGTACCATCTGTTGATGTGTTGAGACAAGACAAACACTCACAAGACTTGTTTATTTAATGTTTACCCTGAGAGGCTGGTAGTGTGGACTGTGATTACTCAATCAGATAATGAGTAGCCAATACATGAGAAATTCGTGTGGCCTACTACAGTATTGATAGCAATCACCCAACACTCAACCATCGAACTACATGTATATTGAGATAATTACATGTAGGTATAGACTAGATGACCGAATCAAAAACAAAACAAAGCTATAAATATTGTCTTTTTTTGTGAGTCCTTTCCAATATTATAAAATTCACTTTGAATTTTTAAGAGGGCAGTAGTATTTATTTTTTAGCGTTACTGGTCATAGACCAGAAGAGCTTATGAAACGGTCTGCTGTTCATCCATCCATCCGTTAACACATGTTTGTTATCACTACTTCTAAACTACATGATGGATTGCCATGAAACTTTACACAGACATTCATCCCATGGTCTAGTTGGTCCTACATGAAAATGGAGCCACTCAGACATCCAACATGGCCTATGCAGTGGACATCTTGAAAATTTTGTTATTGCTACTCCTCCTGAATGGATAGTCATATCAACATAGGGTTTTCACTAAAAGACTTCTTATTGTGTCTAGTTGATCCTACATGTAAATGAAAATGTTGCCAATCAAATGTCCAATATGGCCACCACAGCAGCCATCTTGAAAATCTTGTTATCGCTACTCCTGAACAGAAAGTCATATATTGACATGGGGTTTTCACCAGGAGACTTTTTATGATGTGTAGTTGGTCCTAAATGAAAATGGTGCTGCTCACAAATCTAATATGGCTGCCACAGTGGCCATCTTGAGAATCTTGTTATTGCTACTCATCTAGAATGGTCGTATCAGCGTGTTTTTATTTTATTTTACTAAAAGACATTTTATGATGTCTAGTTGGTCCTAAATGATAATGGTGCTGCTCAGACATCCAATATTGTCACCAATGTGGCCATCTTGAACATCTTCTTCCACCATGGCAGCCATCTTGAAAATCCAGTTATTGTTACTGCTCCAAAATGGAAAATGATATCAGGATGGGATTTTCACCATAAGACTTATTTTGTTGTCTTGTTGGTCCTAAATGAACATAATACAAACTGACCCTCAATATGGACACCATGGTGACCATCTGGAAAATATTGTTATCTCTACTACCAGAAGGATGGTTTTATCAACATGGAGTTTTCACCAGTAGACTTCTTATGATACCTGGTTGGTCCTAAATGAAAATGGTGCCAATCTTACATCCAACATGGCTGCCATGACAGTCTTGTTGTCACTACTCCCTCTGAATGGATGGTCATATTGACACGGGTGTTTTCATCAAAAGACTTCTAATGATGTCTACTTGGTCCTAGATAAAAATGGTGCCAATGTCACCTCCAGTATGTCCACCATATCAGTTAATTTGAAAATCGTGTTATCACTGAAGAATATCAGAGATGGCTTCAATGCGCAGCAGTTAAAAGGAAGAAATGGTCTTATCTTGAATTCCTGGAAATTATTTTTGCCCAGTAGGGCATTAGTCCCTTTGAGGGACTCTTGTTTAACAGTGTAAGAATCTGCTTACATAATTATGATCAGGAACTTGTGTGTAAATGCATGTGCTTAAATTCTCATAAGCTGAAAATATACTCATTTTTTAAAAATCTGTAGCAAGTTTTCCTACAAGGCAAGCATGCAGCATAACTGTACTGAATTTGTATTGGTTATGTTTGGTATTTTATGGCACTGCAGCACATGAAGTTATATCATGCCAAGGAAATTTGGAGTAAAGTGCCTTGCCCAGGGGCACACAGTAGAAGCTGGGTTAACCACAGCTGATCTGATGGTTGGATTCAAACCTTCACACCTTAGGTCACAAGTCTGGCATGGCAAGCACTGATCCAGTTCCTTACAGAAATTTGGACCATACATGGACGTGTTCAGATTTGTAGAAATGTGTTCATTTTTTAATATGAATTGCCTTCCAAATACCTGCAAATAAAGCATGTAGTTCTCTATGGAAGTCATCAAAATGTTTCTGTTTTTTTCTTTACTGTGGGAAAATACTCCCCCCCCCAAACACCACTATAGATAGGGAATGACCAATTACAATAGAAATTTGACAGTGACAGTTCTGTGTTAAGTTTGATGGAAAAGGATATCTCTGTTCATTCCTGTTTAGAAGGTAAGTGTTACGACTCTATGGTCTAAGAAAAATGTAACAGAAAGAAAGTGAAACCAACAAATCAAGTAAAAATCAACAAGCAATTTATTACTAGATAATTAAAATGAAAAATCAAAAAAGTCACTTACAGTAATGTGTTTTGAAATCCTAATAATCCAATAAGAATGATTGTTCTAATCACAAGTCCTAAATATAGAATGTTCCGAATTCACGGCTGTGTCCTTGAATGTTATGATGTGCTAATGGTCTCCAAAGTCCTGATGTACTAGAAATCTTGATGTGCTGATGTCAAAATGAAGTATTCCAAAATCTCTGAATAAGTTCACATAAATTCCAAAATCATCAATTAAAAATCCAAAATCCAAAAGTTTATGAGCACTGTTATAATCCAATGAATATTTAAAATAATTCCTCTCTTAGAATTTGGAATGAATTTTCACAACTGTAATAGCTCTTTACAAGACTGATGGTAATGTCAAAACTGAATAAATGTCCACCAAACATGGCATATATAAAGATTGGTCACATGACAGAATGTTCTAGAATATGAGTCATCTTAATGTAATTTTACTTGTAAACAAAATTCAACCTTGACCTTCAAATTGAGAAAACATATTGATCAAAACAACCTAATTCAAGGACACTAGTTAAACATGTTTTTCCTGATAACATTAAGATTTAAGCAAATATCAAAGTGAAGAAACATTTATAATTTCCTACAATATTTATAATATTATATAAACATCATACATAACACCTCCCCTCATAAAGAAAAAGAAATATTTATTTAATAAAGCTTTCTTTTGAATATACATCTAATACTATAATAACCAAAATTACATAAGAACATGTTTTATGATACTGGACTTAATTACATCAAGCAATATTACATTTCTAGGCACGTGAGAGTGCATCTGCAATCACATTGTCTTTTCCCCTGATGTGTCTAATGTCAATGCTATATTCTTGCAATATCAAACTCCATCTCAACAATCTCCGATTTTTATCTTTCATTTTGTTGATGAAAGTAAGGGGATTGTGATCACTGTACACAATAATTGGAGAAAGAGCTGAGGTAACATACACTTCAAAATGCTGTAAAGCCAATATCAAAGCCAAACATTCCTTCTCAATTGTGGAATAATTTTTCTGGTGCTTGTTTAGTTTTTTAGAAAAATAACACACAGGGTGATCCACACCACTTTTGTCTTCCTGAATCAATACTCCACCAACCCCTACATCACTTGCATCAACAGATAATTTAAATGATTGGCTGAAATTTGGTGCAGAAAGAACTGGTGCATTCTTAAGCATGGCTTTTAACTTGTCAAAAGATTCCTGACACTTGTCAGACCAAAAAAATTTGGTTTTCTTACTCAATAAACTTGTCAAAGGTTCAGCAATTTTGGAAAAATTGGAACAAAATTTCCGATAATATCCAGCCATACCTAGAAATCGCATCAGTTGCTTTTTACGAATTGGAACTTGAAATTCAGAGATAGCTTTGACCTTAGCTTCTATAGGTTTAACTTGACCTTGTCCCACAATATGTCCTAAAAATGTGACACAAGCATGGCAAAACTCACTTTTGCTCAAATTAATTGTCAGATTCGCATCACTGAGTCGATCGAAGAATTTTCGAATGGTTTCCAAATGATCTTCCCAGGTGTTGTTGTAGATAATGACGTCATCGATATAAGCATCACAATTATCAAGACCAGATGTTACAATGTTCATCAGACGTTGAAACGTTGCAGGCAAATTTTTCATTCCAAACGGCATGACTTTATATTGATAAAGTCCATCTGGAGTTGCAAATGCTGAAATTTCTTTTGCCCTTTCCGTCAGTGGAATTTGCCAGAATCCTTTTAAAAGGTCAAACTTGGTGACATATTCCGCATTTCCAATTTTATCAATGCAATCGTCCATTCTTGGGATTGGAAATGAATCAGTTTTGGTGACACTGTTGACTTTTCTATAGTCAGTACACATACGGAATGTATTATCTGGCTTGGGAACAAGAATACATGGTGAACTCCAGTTACTTTTACTTGGTTCTATGAAATCATTCTCCAGTAAATACTGAATTTCTTTCTTCAGATAGTTCTGTTTGAGAGGATTCATCCTATAAGGATGCTGTTTCACAGGCGCAGAATCTACAATGTCAACGTCATGATAAATTTTACTTGTTCGTGTTGGAACATCAAGAAACAAGTGCTCATAGTCATGTAATAGCTGTTTTAGTTCATTTCTTTCCTGTTGTTGTAGATGTGAAAGTTTCTGGTCTAGGTTGTTCAATATTTCTGAATTCCGAAGATTGGTTATACCAGAGTCACTATAGTCTGATCGTACTCCATCGTTGATATCTTCACTGTGTGGGACAGGTACAACTAAATTAACAGAATAATTAGCTGGGCTATCTCTGCCAAAATATTCCTTTAACATATTTATATGACAAAGTTGTTTCTGTTTCCGTCTCCCAGGAGTGTTAATGATATAATTTAAGTCATTTACTTTCTTTCCAATGGTATAAGGACCAAAAAATTTAGCCTGAAGAGGATTCTGAGGTATGGGAAAGAGAGCCAGAACTTTGTCACCAGGTTTAAAACTCCTTTCCTGTGAATTTCTGTCATACCTTAATTTCATTTTTGACTGAGTAGTGTGAAGATTAGTTCTTGCTACTTCACAGGCCTTTGACAACTTTTATTTGAAATCAGAGACATAATCAAGAAGATTAATCTTTGAATCTTCATTTGAAAGAAGTTTCTCTTTCAGTAATTTCAGTGGTCCACGGACAGTATGACCAAAAACTAGTTCAAAGGGACTAAAACCCAACGACTCTTGAACTGATTCCCTAACAGCAAACAACAACAAATGAACACCCTCATCCCAATCCTTTTCTGTATCAAAGCAATATGATCGAATCATATTCTTCAAAGTTTGATGAAATCTTTCCAAAGCACCTTGACTTTCAGGGTGATAGGCAGAAGATTTAAACTGTTGGATGCCTAATTCATGCATAACTTGTTGGAAAATTCCAGACATAAAATTTGACCCTTGATCCGACTGGACAGATTTGGGAAGGCCAACAAGTGTAAAAAACTTCACCAAAGCTTTCACAATAGTTTTAGTTTTTATATTTCTCAGAGGAATTGCTTCTGGAAATCTTGTAGATGTACACATGATGGTCAACAAGTATTGGTTGCCTGACTTGGTTTTAGGTAAAGGACCAACACAGTCTACCATTATTCTACTAAATGGTTCATCAAATGCAGGAATAGGTTGTAATGAGCCTTAGGTATTTTCTGATTGGGTTTTCCTACCATTTGACAAGTGTGACAAGATCTGCAGTATTTAGAAACATCACTTTTGAGTTTTGGCCAATAAAAATGATTCAAGATCTTGTGATAAGTCTTACGGACTCCTAAATGACCAGCCAAAGGAGTTTCATGGGCTAAATTAAGAATTTCCTGTCGATATGACTTAGGAACAACAATTTGATAGCTCACTGACCACTCGTCACCAGCGGGTACATCAGGTGGTCTCCATTTCCTCATAAGGACCCCATTTTTCACAAAGTAACACACTGGAACTTGTGTGGCTTCAGTTTCACTAATAGCCCTCTGAAACAAACAAGATATCTCGGGATCTTGCTCCTGTTCAACGACAAGGGATTGTCGTTTGTCATCCTGATTAGGACAAAGAGAATGAGTTGCCAAAAGAGGATCACTGTGATCAATACCATTTGATTGATCAATACCTGAGGAAAAAGTGACCTCATCAAAAGACTGACCAATACATGTGTCAGCTAAAGGAATAATATCCTGATCAACATCACTCTTAAGAGCTCTTTTTGCCATAGCTCTAGTAACTACACAAGCAGGGTACAAATCAGGGATTTCAGTTTCAACAGGATCAACTTTCTGATCCAAACAAGGCTTGTCAGTTACAAGTGAATTAACCACAACCTTATCTCCAGCTAGGTCATTGCCTAGTAATAAATGAACACCCTCTATGGGTAAAGAAGTCACTGCCCCAACAGTCACAGGTCCAGAAACTAAGTCTGATGCCAAATTTACACAATGAAGAGGAACATTTACAAAGCCGCACTCTACTCCCTGAACAAGAACACTTTCACTTGAAGAAGACTCCTCAGACAAAGGCAAAGTACCTGATAATAAAAGACTCTGAGAAGCTCCAGTGTCCCTTAATATTTTAATTGGGATAGGTTTGGCAGAATCACCAATAAGTGATATAGAACCTTCTGACATGAATGGTTCATAAGCCTCCAAAATAGAATCAGACTGGGGTTTGTTTGACCCAACAAATGTATTGTTTTTAATACAAGACCGTGACCTTGACCTCGTAGAAATAAGAGCATTTGGAAAAGCTCTGTCTTTTCTCTGTTGCTTATTTTTCAACTTGAAGCAATCAGAAATAACGTGCCCTTTCTTTTTACAATAAGTGCACGTAGGAAGAGATAAGGATTTCTGATCAGTCTTATCAGATGTTTGATTCCTAACAGTTGTGCTGTTGTGAAATTTGGAAGTACTCGAATGAGATTGAAATGGTTTTTTACCAGAAAACTGCTGAGAGGACGACTTATTGCCAAATGAAATTTTGTGAGTCAAGGAATAATCATCAGCCATACGAGCAGCATTTTCCAAAGTTTCCACTTTCTGCTCGTCAAGATAGGTTTTAACATCACTATGGATGCACCTCTTGAACTCTTCAATTAATACGAGCTGTCTGAGGTTATCATAAGCTTGATCAACTTTCTTGGCTGAGCACCACCTATCAAATAGTTGTTCTTTATCCCTTGCAAATTCGACATGAGTTTGTCCAGTTTCTTTTCTACAATTCCTAAACCTTTGTTGATATGCCTCTGGTACCAACTCATAAGCTTTCAAGATGTACTCCTTAACCACATCATAATCAGTGCTTTGTTGTACTGACAGTGAAGTGTAGACTTCACGAGCTTTGCCAATAACTACACTTTGGAATAACAAAGTCCAATGCTCTCTGGGCCATTTCAAGTTTTCAGCTATTTTCTCGAAATGAAGAAAGTATTTATCTACTTTCTTTTTCCTGAAAAGGGGGTACTAACCTAATATACCTAGTAACATCAAAACCTGAACTTGTGATTAAAGGAGTGGAGTGTGCTCTGTTTGCCAGTTCTAATTCTCTTAACTTAAATTGCATTTCCCTTTCTTCTCTTTGCATCTGCATCTGCATTTGTATTTGTCTATCTTCTTTCTCTCTCTCTCTCCATCTGCCTCTCTTCTTTTTCTCTCTCCATCTGCCTCTCTTCTTTCTCTCTCTCCATCTGTATCTGCCTCTCTTCTTTCTCTCTCTCTCTCTCTGAATCTGAAGCTTTGCCAACTCTAAATCCATCTGGTTCTTTAACTCTAATTCTCTTAATTTCCTGTCAGAACCAGATACAGGCTTTCTCTTCAAACTTAAAGCACTATTTTCAAAAATTCCCTTTCCTACTAAATACTGAATCAAAATAATCTTTATTTCCTGTTTTGTCAATGATACTTTTGCCTCAGATAGACTGTATTTTCTGGCAAGCTCGAGCAACTCATCCTTTCTCATGCACTCTAACCCCTCCAGGGTAGGTTTTGAAATGAAATTCTGAACATTAGATGCCATAGTAAATGCTTGTTGGTTTCACACAAAAAAATTTTCTCTATTTAAAAATCTTTGCCAAAGACAAAAAAAATTCAGAGACAAAATCAATATGAATTTCAAAGATAAATTTAATATCTCTAATATGCTTTAAAGAAATTCAATCCCGGAACGACGAGCCCCCAATTTCTGTTACGACTCTATGGTCTAAGAAAAATGTAACAGAAAGAAAGTGAAACCAACAAATCAAGTAAAAATCAACAAGCAATTTATTACTAGATAATTAAAATGAAAAATCAAAAAAGTCACTTACAGTAATGTGTTTTGAAATCCTAATAATCCAATAAGAATGATTGTTCTAATCACAAGTCCTAAATATAGAATGTTCCGAATTCACGGCTGTGTCCTTGAATGTTATGATGTGCTAATGGTCTCCAAAGTCCTGATGTACTAGAAATCTTGATGTGCTGATGTCAAAATGAAGTATTCCAAAATCTCTGAATAAGTTCACATAAATTCCAAAATCATCAATTAAAAATCCAAAATCCAAAAGTTTATGAGCACTGTTATAATCCAATGAATATTTAAAATAATTCCTCTCTTAGAATTTGGAATGAATTTTCACAACTGTAATAGCTCTTTACAAGACTGATGGTAATGTCAAAACTGAATAAATGTCCACCAAACATGGCATATATAAAGATTGGTCACATGACAGAATGTTCTAGAATATGAGTCATCTTAATGTAATTTTACTTGTAAACAAAATTCAACCTTGACCTTCAAATTGAGAAAACATATTGATCAAAACAACCTAATTCAAGGACACTAGTTAAACATGTTTTTCCTGATAACATTAAGATTTAAGCAAATATCAAAGTGAAGAAACATTTATAATTTCCTACAATATTTATAATATTATATAAACATCATACATAACAGTAAGTGATACTTGTGTTAGAGAGTAATGCCCACTGTTGTCAGTTTGAAAGTTCACATATTTATGAAATTGGCAATGTACTTTCTGTGCTGTCCTTGTCCATCTATTTCTGTACAAAAAGTTAATGGCAGTAAAGTACCAAAACATTTGTTGTTGAACATTTGATGTCCACTTGTTTTTAATTTGCATGATTTATTACATATCTTAGTCGTAATATTCTTCTATTCAGTGAACAAAATAAAGCCAATTTTGTTGTTGACCTTTTGCCCAAAAGTAATTTTTGGGTACAAAGTTAAGATTTTATTGTGTTGTCCTAATATTTTAAATGCAAAAGAACACTGGAAATTAAAAGTTGTATAACAGCATGATTACTGACTTTTGAATGCACTTAACTAATGCAAGGATTTATCAGCATACATGCCATATTCCCAGACAGTGTTGGGGGTTTTTTGAGACTCAAAAAGTGTGTTTTGGGGTCCCTAGGGGGGTCAGTGCGCATGACCTCCCCCAAAAAAACGTCATCCAAATGAGAATAACCTATCTTTTCAAATCAGCCTATAGCAAACGACTGGATTTTCAAATCTGAATAAAAGAAAATACCATCTGTTTTCTCTGAAGCATTTAATATACTTACAAACAAAAAAATGGTAGACTTAGCAATGTCAAATAATATCACCTGCATAGGTCTGTAAAATGATCTGCTTCTGAAAAAGGCAGATTGTGCTCAGCAACGAAATTGCAGAAAAGTACTTCAGCTCTAGTTATATTGTCTGTCGATGACTGTTTAAACAAACTATTTAATTTGGGTATCGAGCTCTTCATTTTTGCCGTGTCACGATGCTGGGTGGTGTTGCTATGTCGACAAATGTCATACACTCCAGAATGACTAATGACTATGGTGGTTGCAATATGTACACAGAATAAAATGTTCCCCCTGGATGCTGCGCTTCACAATGTCAAACTCCGTCAACCAGGAGTTCTGGAATTTTGTTTTGCTGGGCTTTGCTCGCTTCGGAGATGGTTCCATATTTCCTGAATCGCCACTACGTTTCGACATTTTTCCTTCGAAAATGAATCACACTTGTACACTTTTCCATTTTATATATATAGTAAAAATCCGACTTCAAAGAAACGTTGCCGCTGATCACAAACTTTAAAAAAGATGGCATCAGCATTCTCAAAGAAACGGTGCCGCTGATCACAAAATTTAATAAAGATGGCTTCATCATTCTCATTCAATGCATTCAGTTTGTTCTTCAACACGCATCTCTTTGATGTACTTAACTTTAAATTTGGTTGTTCCACTTAATGTACTTTACCTATGCAAATTAGCCTAATGGGCTCTCCCGTAGCAGTGCTCAAAAGGATTTGACATGACACATCACCCTAGCTATTGTGAGCCAATTAAGTAAATCTCTGAAAGGTGGCTGTTTATCTCTGACCGCCTTAACTTTTAATTGCCTCTAAAATAGGTGTATAAACCTGCCCCGAGGATAGTTTTACATGAGCTTTGAGCAGTACTGTTTACTGTTTATATATACCACAGATTATGGTCATATATAATAGTGATCAAGAAATATACGTTTTTTTTTTGTTTCTTTTTTGGGGTGGAAATTTTTGTGTGTGCAAAGATTGCTGAAAATTGTATTTTTCGAAACATGATCGTGTCGGGGGTTTGGGAGTCCAAAATTGTGTTTTTTGCGTGACACGTCTTTGTATGGCAAGTATGTATCAGTCTTACAAAAACAAAAGTTTTTGGTTAACAGGAGCTCACAAGATACATGAGTCAGTATCTTTAAGAGTGTTCAAATAACTGCAGAAAGTAGGTCACAGCAACCCAGTTTATATGTGTGACACAGCCTTATTCCCAGATGCACCCACTATGCATATTTGATGGCAATAGGTTAAAAGTAGTGGTGTGGAGATTACTGTATATATGCTAACTTATAGGTTAGATCCAACAGAAAACTGCACAGACCCAGATCGGCCATTGCACAATATGCAAGCAGATCTGGGTCTGTGGAGTTAATTAGGAGTAATTAGTAGAACAGACAACATAAACCCTGATCCACCCGCACATAATGTGATGGCAGATCAGGGTCTATGTTGTTTGCAGTTGGACTGGACTTGTAAGCAAGCATATACAGTACAGCTCACGTGATTTTTCGATTCCTCACGCTTTGCGGTGGGGGACTTAATTCCCTCCACTTTTGATCCACAGTGGATGGATAAATACCTACAAATCACCACTGCACCTTGACAGTTATGCCAATGGCAACTCCACCGTGGAGGGCAGGTTGGCGTTACTGATTGACATTGGAACAGCCAATGAATGAAGACCACCCATGGAAAGACTGAGATGTAAAGTGTGATTTACAGTCAGATGCCATTTAAATAATCAGTCATCTTTATTTCGATCATATATTTGGACAATACAAAATAATTTCAAAAGCCTTTTATATTCAGTACATATATATTTAGAAAAGGTTGATCGACTTCTTTTACTTTATTCAAAGAAATCTTAACAGCTTACTCACAGACTTGAGAGGCACACCTTGTTGAGCTTTTCTTGAACAGCATAAATTTATCGTATTGTTACAAAGGAAAAGTAATCCTCCGAGTTATGGACAATTAAATTCCAAATGACATCCGCTTCTGTTTAAAAAAAACAAAGCAACAAACAAACAGAAAACAGAGAATTTACACTGAAATGTGAAACGCGTGCTTAGTCCTTAAGAGGTAATGGCACAGTCACGAGGCTGAATATACACAACTTTGAACTAGTTCAGTTCTGACTGCATGTGTACTGTAAGGGACTGACCATTTAAGTTATGGGGCTAGAATGTTCTTTCTGACCGGGATATTTTTTTTTTCTTTCATCGCAAGAATGTCTTGTTTTATACTACAGATCAGAGCAAGGAAATTGTTTTCAAGCATTTACCCCACCCGTTTTAGAAAATTAAATGACTTCAGTGGATGTTCTACAGAAATCAAGTCAGTGACCATTGTCAACACTGTTATACAATATTGACATGGGTTAGCATCACAAGATGATGTCTGTTTCTGCTTCGGAAAGGTGTGTTTCTATCACACGAAGCAATCTGACTTGGCATGTTCTACTTAACAGCTTGAATTACGGTTCCACCATTAACAACAGAAGTTTGATAATTGTTCATAATTATAATTGATCTCAACTCAGCTTATTGCTGAAGTGAATAATAATGTGGAAAATTGTCAAATCTCAGATCTTCAGATATTTTAATTTCCAACAAATTTAGGGTATTCTGCATGAATGTATTGTCTCCACATGTATCCATTATTTGCTCATTTTTGTAAGGGGAAAATATTTTTAAATTAGTTTTTTTCATCATAGAAAAAATAGTAAATCATATGGAAATGATATGGCAATAACCTAATCGTAATATTGATCTATATTTTATAATTATTTTGATGCAGATATTAAAGTATGCAGTTTTGTGATTGTGACTGTCGGAGCATTTGGTTTTTGAGACCCCAACAAAATGACGACTAATTTCTTTGAATAGTATTTGGCATGTTTCTGTATGTTTTATACTGCTTTACAGCTACAGTTACTATGGCCAGTGGATAAAGTGTGTGACTTAGACACACACACACACACATACTTGACTTTGGAGCACGAGGTCGGGAGTTCGCACCCACTGGCAGGAAATTTTATTTCTTTTCCTCTGTGACACTATAATGTCTATTACGGTGTTGCTTTTCTTACCACTTATTAACTTTTCCGGATTTCAGTTTGTGTACATGTAGATTTATAATCTGTTGATTTTTAATATTTTAATTCTGAAGATTGCCTAAAAATGTCGACATATCAAGCATTGAAAAAGTTAAATTTGGTTAACGTTAATAAGCATTGTAGCATTATTTTTTAAACTCACATTGGTGAAAAATTCTTTAAAACAAAAGCAGAATCATGAAAAACTTTCATGTCAGGACTTGGTGTGAACGATGAGGCTGCTAATTGAAGAAAGCTAGGCAATCAGGGAATACTTAAACTATTACTGAAGCATGTACAAAAAAAAATTGTTTCTAATGTTAAATACAACTGATTATGATAACTTGCACAGTAGCATATAATACTAGTGATTTGGATTCCATATTTTATATATGAGAGAGAGAGAGAGAGAGTACCTTTACTAAAAACAATTATTGATCTAGAAATGCGTTGGAAAAAAGAGGTTCATCGATTCTAATTTTTCTGTATTATGCATAGTATGCTGTAGTAAAATTAACAGAAAAGGAAAAAAATAAAACATTAATTTCATCTTATGCTCAAGTTAACTTGGTGATATAAATATACATGTATATAATTGATGTACAGTATTTACATATAACAAATGGGTATATGTTTTTCCTGGTTCAGGTAAGTTTTGAGTTTTTGTTTAGATAGATTACTTATAATGTCTTTTAGTGAATTGTAAAAGGCAGGAATTAATTTGATACAAGGTAGTTCTACAGAAATGGAACCGAATGATTGAGTGCTGTAGGTCACATTGTTACAACTCTAGGTCTTAAAAAATGTATAATAGAAAGAAAGTGAAACCAACCATGTAAGTAATATCAACAAGCAATTTATTTCCCTACAATACAAAATGAAATTCAAGAGATACTTATAATATTGTGAATCAAATTCCAAATAATCCTAAATGTCCGAATCACATTGTTCCGAATGAGTTCCAGTAGTCTTGAATGACCTGATATAACACAATGATACAATCCAGAATGTCTTTGAATTAGTTCAAAAAAGTCCAAAGTAATGTATTACTTCAAAAGTCAATGAGCACTTAGTAATTCCAATGAATATATATGAAGCAAATAATTCCTCTCAAATTACATCTGATTTCAACTGCACAATGTAAAATCTGATCACAAATGGATTTCCACAGACTGATCTAAAACAGGAATTAATTATTTGTTTACCAAATCCCTATTTAGGAGGCGCTGTACAGATATTATGTACTTCTGAGAGAGTGACAGATGTAAGGTGAAGTTATTTGAATTTGCAACATGCACCATGAAGAGAATGTTGGCATACCTCTATGCTATTTTCGTGTACTGTGGCTGGATTTTTTTTACATATTGTACTTGTGGAAATTGCACATGGTCTAAGCATGCAGCTGACATAAATGTCCACTCTCATGTGCTAGAAAAATCATCCTGAATTAGTCCCAAGTACACTATTTTTAGCAGTTAGTAAAATAGGGAAAATTAATTTTGCCAGAGTAGGCAATGCCAGCTTGTGAAAGTACAATGAATGAATTACAAAATATAAATAAAGTAAAAATAAGTTATCTGCTCTTTTTTTTTTTACAATTCACCTTGGAAGTCCAGGAAGTGAAAATGACCAAGTGGAGATAGCAGATTTTTGATAGGTGCACATCTCAAGTAAGACAAAGTTGTATATAACCCAAATTACACCCATCAATCATACACCAAAATAAAGGAAATTAAAAGTTCTTTTGACAATATCTAAGATATATAAAGTCTTTTATAAATAGCCAGGATAACCAGTGAAGAAAACCTGATAAATTCTTTTTCTTTAAAAATCTAACCCTATGCAAAGTTCGAAACTGTAGAGCCCCACCTTAAAACAAATAAGAAAATGTGTGCAATTGCTTATCTCTTTCTTATATCATTATGTATGATTTTCTCAACAAAATGGTATATTAACATTGATGTTATGCATAAAAATAAGCTAGTTATGCCTATTTTGCTCTTGCTTACACAATATGCCTTGTGGCTGTATTGTGTGTGCAATTACTTTAATTATAGGGAAATTAGAAGTCTAAGAACATAGGAATAAAGTTGACTTAAATTTAAAACTGTTGCATTAAGTGAAAGATAAAATATAGCAAAAATGTTTCTTTTCATTCATTTGTAATAAAATCAAGGAAACAAATGATGATAAAGCAGATTCACTTTCTTCCATATACTAGTGCTAGAAGAATTAGCAAACATTTTACCCTTTGCCCTTTGTTCTCTGTGAACCTGATCTGTTCCATCCTTGTTCAAACTGTAAATTTTATTAGTGACATCTCAAGAATAATTGTAGCCAGTTTCATGTTCCTGTTGTTTAGCATAACATTGGTTGCTATTGTTGAGAAAATATCGTGCAGTTTTAAAATAGCTCACTTTTTATCATCAGGAGTGAGGGCTGGGCTTGTGTGGGACTTTGCTACTAAAGAATACTGTTCTGTGGCAAAAAATACATGAGAATTATTCAAAATGACTATTTAGATGCTTGCAACTTAAATGTTTCAGCTATACAACCAAAATTAAATCATAAATGTATACCGGTAATAATAATACATATGTGATCTGTATGGAGGTGCTGTACAAATATTATGTACTTCTAAGAGAGTGGCAGGTGTAAGGTGAAGTTATTTAAATTTGCAACATGCACAATGAAGAGAATGTTGGCATACCTCTATGCTATTTTCATGTAATGTGGCTGAATTTTTTTTACATATTGTACTTCTGGAAAGTGCACATGATCTAAGCACACAGCTGACAAAAATGTCTGCTCCTATGTGCTAGAAAAATCAGCCTGAATTAGTCCCAAGTACACTATTTTTAGCAGTTCGTAAAATAGGGAAAATGAATTTTGCCAGAGTAGGCAATACCCGCTTGTGAAAGTAAAATGAATGAATTACAATACAAAATATAAAAAAGTAAACAAAAGTTATCTGCTCTTTTTTTTACAATTCACCTTGGAAGTCCAGGAAGTGAAAATGAGCATGCAGAGATAGCAGTTTTTTTTTATAGGTGCACATCTCAAGTAAGACCAAACTGTATATTCTATAACCCAAATTACACCCATCAATCATACACCAAAATAAAGGGAATTAAAAGTTCTTTTTAACAATATCAAAGATATACAAGGTCTTTTTTATATAGCCAGGTTAATCAGTGAGGAAAACCTGGGAAATTCTTTTTCTTTAAAAATCTAACCTATGCAAAATTCAAAACTGTAGAGTGCCACCTTATACACATTTTTGCTTGACCTATATCAACAGGATGTGAAACAATAAAATGGGTAAAACCCAGTATAACTGTCAACAAGACTGGTCTTGAGCTCAAATGCTAGTCAACACTCTGTTTACTAGTGACCAGAATCTGAAGTGCAACTTGCCTCCATGGACAAGATTTAAACATATATCATAGATTAAATATACATAACACTCATTATTAATAACAGAAAGTCAAATTACATCTTTTTAAGTAGTTTGGAGCAAGACCATTGTCCATTTTAAACAACTAATCTTATTTCGAGCTCTCTCTCCTCGTTAACAAATAATCTTCCTTAGGTGATCTGACTGATGCAAGGAATGGAAGACAATAAACAGATAAATGCAAAAATTTTATACTAGCTGTATTGATTAGTTCACAAACTTTTCTTTCTATCACTGATTTTTCTTTTACGAGAATCAAATGGAATAGCCCCTGGTTATACAGTATGATTCAGTTATCTCCGAGTACGTTGTTTATTGTCAACATAACGGCAAAGAAAACAAACCTGCAGAAGAGCTATTGTTGTGCTTTTAGGCTATCAGTTCGCACATGAAATTAACACGTCAGTGACAAAGAAAACAAACCGTGTTGATGGCTTCTGTTGTGCTACATGTAGGTTATTGCTTGCCCATGAGCATTTATCGTTGAAAAGTGCATGTGTGAACCTACATGTATCTAGGATGGCTTTTTGCAACCATTTGTGATAATAAAAAAATTGCTACTTTGATAATTGATACAAGTTTAAATTAAAATAAAGATAAGAAATCTTATTAATGCTTTTTTAGCAATAGTTTTTGTTTTTGCATGTTCATGCAGCAACCACGAGAACTATGCTTTCTCAAGTTTTAATTACCCCTCTGCTGTGATTAGATGTCAGAAGAAATCGTATATTATGTTAATGAGAACTCATGCATGAGGCATCGGAACTTGTGCAATTTTGTTTCACTTCAGTCAGGTATGAATGCAATTTTGTTATTGATTTCTTCGACGTTTATTGTTCTTTTCGTGGCAGAGAGTTCAATATTGCTGACTTTCATATGATCATTAAAAAAGTATATTGCTTGAACTGGAACAGAAATAAGGACATGAACGCATCTGTAGTTTCCATAAATGTAGTATTGAAAAAAAAAAAATTAGATTCATTGCACAAGATGTAGTATTAATAAAGTTTGCAAGGCACTGTCATTATGCTAATATTATCTAAAATTTGATTTGGCATTATGTACCATCCATCATCTTCGTTTGAACTAGGAAATGTTTATAATTAACTGAACGATCATGTTTTTTTCAGTATCAAAAAGTATGCAAATTGCTCACGAAAGAGATAACGATGTAGATAAATCTCTCTCTCTCTCTCAACCTCTTTAAAGCATGCTTGCTGGGGTCATAAACAGTAAACCACGCCCATTTTATAGAGACCACATCTACTCCGCAGTGGTCATCGGATGCCACTCTGTGAGAAAGCATGGTGTGCAGAGCTATTCTTAGCAAGACTTTGTGGAAAGTCAGTCAGGACTTGCGGAGAGATGGTGGAGGTTTTTTTTCTTAATCCTCTCCACTCTCTCTCCACCCTCACCGTAAAGCATGGGGAATCGAAAAATAACGTGGGCTGTACTGTACAATAATCAGAATAATGGAAGACCAAGTATTTTCAATTATGATTGTCAATAATCAGTTATAAATGATGGAAATTTCTTTTAAAGAATATTTTGTTTTTACATCTTTAATTTTTAACATTTTCCCTGCATCTTAACCCAACATATTTATTAACTTTGATAGACCAATTTTGTGTGTGTGGTCTTATTAGTCCTCAATTACAGTACCAGCCATCTGGAATTTTTTTGTAAGATAATCTGGTGACAGTGATAATTCTGTTAATTTAGGGACAATGTTTCTAGATGTGCAAAAATTACATTTTCTAAAAAAAAAAATATATATACTGAATATATATATCTCCAACCAATTGAAATTGACAGTTGATCATTTCTGATCACCTGATCACCGATCTCTAAGTTTCCAACACTACATGTAATTAAAAATGTTTTAAATCTTGAGCACAGACATCATCTAAAAGTAATGTTCAAATTCCTGAAAAACAGGTCCCACTGACCTAGTTTTGATGTATGAAATGCTTTGATTCAAGATGCACTCATAGTGTAAGTTTTATAGCAATAGGGGGAAAAGGTACTTAGAGCCTAAAAATAAATGTAATCAATTTTTATTAAATTCTTTAAAGTAGGTCATAGTGACCCAGGTTTGGTGCAGAACACATCCTCATTCCAAGATGCACAAATTTAACCAATTTTTATTAAATTCTGAAAAGTAGGTCATAGTGACCCAGGTTTGGTGCACAATGCATACTCATTCCAGGATGCACTGAAAATGTAAGTTGATGAACTTGCAGCCCAGATTGGAAGGATGGACACAATTGTTAAGAAAGTTAAAATCCTGAAAAATAGGGCGTAGTGACTCAGTTTTGGTGTGCAGCATACATCCACCCTAACATGCACGTTTATTGTAAGTTTGGTGACAATATGTCAAAAGATATTGGAATTTGAGACATGGCACGATTATAAACCAATTTTTAATAAATTTTGTTGGTCACAGTGACCCTTTTTTTGTGTATGACACATTTGCATCCCAAGATGCACCCACAGTGCAAGTTTGATGTTAATAGGGGAAATAGTATAGGCATTGTAACCCAGAGAAGGATAATGGATGGATGGATGTGTGGAAAACCGGATGCATAATGTGATTTCTTTATACTGCTTGCTTCTCAAGGCTGATATATAAATGTATTGATATCCCTTGTTCAGTGACCTTGGTGTATATCA
Source organism: Margaritifera margaritifera (assembly GCA_029931535.1). NCBI lineage: Eukaryota > Metazoa > Mollusca > Bivalvia > Unionida > Margaritiferidae > Margaritifera > Margaritifera margaritifera. Next base: position 1,619,680 of record JAQPZY010001510.1, read on the forward strand.
TTTTTTTCTGTGTTCGAATAATCCTTCTATCAGCCATATCAAAAGTCAATAATTCTATCATATCAGGGAATGAGCCAAAATTCTCACTTAATAGTAAATTTTAATTCAAAAGTCCAATGTTACAACTTCAGCTTTCATTTTTGGATGCAAAAGAATCAAAATATACATGTAGGGAACTCATCAACAGAAGTTATCTTTTTTATTTTTTGTTGATGTTCAGTGATGTGACACCTGACAAGATCTTGTGTAATGGTTCATAACCATCATACTTAACATTAGAATGTTTATCCTTTTATATTTGGAAAGCATGTTAAAAAATATTGTCACCCATAATACCTGATTATTGATTAAACAACACGATAGCACATATGTACTTAGAATTGATTACACATATGTACTTAAAATTAATTACACATTTTTAACTTTATGAACTCTTATTTGTATATGCCATAGTTTTTGGTTTAACTAGCATTTGTTACAACAGATTCTATCTGAACAAGTGGAGTCGACTATAACTGTGTGTGTGTGGGGGGGGGGGGGGGACATGGCTGTCAGAAACATAGATACAGTAGATAGATAGAAATAGGTAGATAGATAGAAATATAGATAAAAAGAAACTTCTCTTTATTGATAACACGATGAACATATTTCAATCAATTATGACAGATTATCCTATTTATGAATAATTGTCTGCTATGACATATTCCACTTTAAACAGATAGCCAGATAGATAGATTGCTTTTTCCAATGTATAGTTTAGTTGTCTTTTTTTTTCAGAATAAAGTGGTGGATGTGGATGGTACTAAGGTGAAGTTGCAGGTAAATATTTAACAATTAAAAAATGCTGAAAAAATTGGATAGCCTGAAGCCCAGGGTCTGTCCAAACCTAGATCAGGCCTCTCCCATATTCTGAGTGAGCTACCTGTCAGGCTTGTAAAAACAAAAAAAGGGTTATCTAATTTGCCTGACAAAACCTTGAGCATGCTGACGAAATGCTCATTTTAAATTTAAAGTTCTTGAAAGATCTTGGTAAATTATTAATATTCAGTCCCCTGCTGGGGCTCCATTTCTAGATTCCCCACCCTTATGAAGATTGTCAGGTTACTTGTATCAGCCTCTATCTACTTTGTGTACAGAACAAAGCACATGACCTATGAATGGCAAACAGTGCTTTTCTCCATATTTCATTGATTACCTATCATTAGCACTCGCTTGTCATTTGTGAATAATAATGGCTCCTAATTGTTCATGCTAACAGGGTAATGCATCACTGGTAGTGATGGCAGTGTTGCACCTAGGATCCCAAGGGCAGGGAACACTGTGTCCAACTGCCCTTCAAACTTCGTGAACGCTCTAAATGTAAAAGGGACAAAGAAAAATACAAGATAGTCCTTAATGCACTAGTAGCGTTCAAATTTTTTTTAAAAATGAGATCTTCTTATTTGCTTTGACAGTTTTGCCACCCCAAATTTGCCATCTGCACTTACTATCATATTTTCCTTGCACATTTACATTATAGTAATAAATGTTTTATTAAGCAGTCAAGAAATCCCAAAACATGATATGTTTGAATACCTGGTTCACCTGAAAAGAGCTGTACTTTGGAATTTTCTGTTCTGGAAAGGCTCTCATTTAACTGCAAGGTTCACTACCAGCATTTATTATAACAATTCCCATTTCGTTCTGAATTATTTTTGTTTTGAAACTAATCATTGATTAAATGCCAACTGTGTATTTCTGAAAGTTTTTTTTACCCCAGAAATGTAAGTCCCTTCTGTCATTAATTCAACCTCAAAAATACACAAGCAGCCATCAGTGACTTTGCACGGTAGCTTAGCAGCCTACTACAAATGTTGAATGTTTTGATTGCCAAATATGTTGTTTTAAATGGAAATTAATTGCCATCTGAAAGTTTGTATAATTTTTGATGACTTTGGCCACTGCTAGCACCAACAAAGACATGGACAGATGTGCACTAAAGAAAAATAGTCAGTGCATTTATTATATTTCTTCCTGACAAAAGAGTGAGTAAAGATTTGGGAGACATAGGACAATAAATTGCAGGGAAACCCATGATTCCATGCTCAAGGTGCAACACTGACTGGTTAAATATATCGAGTGGTACCTATGTGATTGTTTGACAGTTAAGCTTAACTATAGGATTAGCAGCATTGAAAGTGTTTAAGACAATGTTTTTTGCCATAAAGGAACAGAGATAATTACATTGTATTTGAGTCCATTTAGTGCTGAGACCTGGTAGCCTGTGATTCTGTTGATATATGGAGTTCGCATTTTCTGTACACACCCACTATACTATGACATGAACTAATTATAAAACTTTAACATATTAGTTTTACTGATTGAAATTTAAAAAAAAAATACCCATGACTTTCCGACTTCATTTCTGTTTTTATCTTCTATTGAGCAACATGTGGAGATTTTTGCATTGTTCAAGAAATGAAACTACTCCAAATCCCCCGAATACTCTTCCGTACATGATGAACTACACAGACAGTATATCAACAGCGGCAAAGATGAAGACATACAGAGATCCCAAGAGCAGAAGTGTATGTTGCAGTTATAAAGAATTCCACTCCTGAAGACGCAGAACTGATGAAATTGTTGAAAATTATGTTCGTTGGGAGCCCCTCTACAGCAGAATAAAGAAGACATTACCGGTAATAGAGCAATTGGACAGTGTCTGACATCAGACCATGGATGAAAACATTGCTTTAAGTAATATGGAATCAGATTTGAGTGAATAAATTCAGATATAAAAGACAGTAAAGCATAAACTATTTTGGTACATAGTCTTGGTTTGCATCAGAACTTCAGGAAAACACATTGCTTTAAATGGAATCAATGAAAATAAAAATGTTAGAAGATAAGGTCACACACAATTTTTTCCTGAATTACACTATTTTGAGGGGCAAATAAACACAGAAACCGAGTCTATTTAAAGCATTTTTATATTTTTTTTTTATTACTTAAATCCTCCTGCGTGTTCGGGGTTGTAGGCTTGATGCATCCTTGCTGCATGTCATAAGAGGTGACTGACTGGAGGCAACCTGTTTGCCATGGATTGTGTCCTGTGTTGGTGGAGGAGAGGATCCTGGTAGTTGAGTAGAGGAGAGGCCAATGGTTTCTGCTCCGATGTAAAACACTTCTTTGGCCGCAACTTCAGCTAGACAGGTGATCAGAAGGGCCCAGTCTGATCAATCAGCTAGTCATGCCAGTTTAACTGTTTTGCATACAGTTTAAAAGTGATTTTTTGTGATTAATCAACATGGTGTTGTTCTCCAAATCTTACAAAGGACATTTCCTCTGAGGGTGGTGGCAAGGGTCAATTGAGTAAAGTTTCTATTTTGCTTGATTATATCACCCTGTGTAGCCCTGACATGAAAAACGCAATAAATGAGCATAAATCTCTGTCACCTTGTTGGGCTCTGAGGTTGGTGGGGAGCACAGCTGATGAAATAATAATGATGTCATGAGAAAACCAACCAAAACTTCAACCATTTGTGTAGGACCTGGTCTCAGAAGGACCAGGGATAATTCAATCAGTGACTCCGATGAGGAAATTTGTCAGAGTCAGGGAAATTTGCCAAGATTTCTCATCATTTAATCCAGTGATGAGAACCAAAAACTAACCAAGCTGTCACCTTTTGTGATAGTCAAAGCCCTTCTTCCTTGGCGGGAGAGCCAAGAAGTGTTAAAAGACATAGTTCAGTCCAACTACTTGTAGAGTGTACACGGTAGCTGCAAAGCTTACTCTGATAATCTACTTGACTCTAAGTGGTTTATGGCGATACCTAATAAGGTATTTCTATACAAGTCTCTTTACTCGTCAAGAGGTGTTCGATCTAGAGGTTTGGGTGGCTGCAGTGAGGTTGAGATGCTTGAAAATCTCAGCTCTCAGAATGTCTCACAAGTGAAATGAATCAACATTTACCATAACAGCAAGTTGATTCCCACGAACATATACTGATGTTCGCCTGTGCAACTTTGCTTACATTGATCAAAGTCTGGTTCTAAAATATTCTTGTCAGCCCTTTGATTCCTTTGCAGTGTTTGAACCGCCAGAAATTGGCCACTACAAAGAGGACTGCAAGAGGAAACTAGTCTGTCACATATGCAGGCAGAAGGGTCACGATGGATTGTCCTGCTCAGAGAAACTGTCTTGTGTGAATCACCAGGTAGAAATTTCTCATACTGTAGAAATTGTCATAAATGGAATCTTGAGAATGAAATCGGAAACAGGAGAAAGGCATCAGTTTTCGTGAGGCCAGGAAATTTGTGGATGTCACAGCTCCACTTAACACAGTGGTAAATCCTATGCCAAAACAGCTAAAGTGGAGAAAAAACCTTCAACAAATGCCAGACAAACATTACTTGGCCACATATTCAAACCAAATTCAGTCTTGAAACTACCAAAACCCATGCTAGCAGCTATCCAAACCAACAACGAAGTAGATAACTGAGATAATCAGTGTGACAGTGTAGTAATTAGGACATCTAATGCTACAAGTGAAAAAAACCCACCAAAATCCAGCCCATGAAAAGAGCAGCAAACCATTGGCCCCATTGGACGTAGAATCAGTGTACCACAGAAGATTCCCAACTCTCCTACTGAGATACTGGTTAAATCTGGTTTACCAAAAGAGCAGCAGACCACTGGTGCCAGTGGTAATGCATGCTCTAAACCAAAACAAGGAGAGGATTAAAGAATCTAGTAGACTTCCCAATTGATCTGACCATCTTATAAAGCTGTTTAATAAGTTTGGGAGTCTAAAGAGTGTGGACACTGGAAAACCCCCATATATCACACCAGGGAAAGCTCCCCGAAGTCCCATACTGACAACAGTTTCATAAATATGTCTGACAAATATAATTCAGTGGAATTGCCAAGGATTAAAGGCAAATATTGATGAAATTAGTTTTCAGCATTCATTATAACCTCTTCTGTGGGCACTCAAAAAAACTTGGCAGGCGCCATGGCGCCCGCAGGCACCGCGTTTGGGACCACTGACATAGTGGAACCAGTACTACTATTTACGAAGATTCTCCATGATGTTGCTGGGTATACAATACCAAAAACTTTGGTGATTCCTAAATGTGTCAACAAACCATGGTTTGATGATGCATTCAAAGATGCCGTCAGGGAATGGAAAAAAGGTCCTTCAGCATTTGATGCCAATCCAACAACTGAAAATCTGAATAAATACTGTATATACTGAACTAAAGCTCATCGTACCATTAGAGAGAATGTGAGAGGAAGACGTGGAGATCTGATGTCTCTAGGTTGAACTCTCACTCCTCTATTACATCGCTATGGAATATGGTACGAAAAATCATTGGCAAAAATAAAAGATCTGAATTAAGCATTTAAAGACATCTGATGAAATGGTCACATCCACACCAGAAATCTCAGATACATTGGGCGAAACATTCTTGAAGAACTCCTTACAAGAGAACTATTCTGTAAATATTTGCTGTGTCAAAAACTTGAAAGAAAAGGTTCCTCTAAATATAAAATCTGCTAATGCTGAAGATTACAATAAACCTTTCACTCTTGGGGAGGTACAAGACTCATTTGATCAATCCCATGACACTTCAGCAGGACCAGATGATATACACTGTCAACTTCTGAAACACTTACCTGACACAGATCTAAATACACTGCTAAACATTTTCAATAAAATTTGGGAACGTGGTGACTTTCTGCAGTCTTGGCAAGAAGCAACGGTGATACCAGTACCCAAACCTGGAAAGGACCAAACTGACACTTACAGCTATCATCTCATATCATTAACAAGCTGTATTTGCAAAACCATGGAATGGATGATCAGTTATAGACTACTCTGGTATCTCAAATCCAGCAAACTACTACCAGATGTTCAGTGTGCATTCAGATGCCAGAAAAGCACAATAGCTCATCTTGTGAGACTTTAAGCATTTATTAGAGAAGCTTTATCGACTTGGAGAAAGCATATGACACCACATTGAAGTACATTATAATGAATGACCTATTCAACCTTGGTCTAAGGGGATGTCCACCTAACTTCATCTCCAATTTTAAAAAAAATTGAAACTTCAGAATTAAAGTGCACTCCACTCTTTGTGAAAGCTATACTCAGGAAATGGGTGTACCTCAGGGTAGCATATTGTCAGTTACCCTATTCAACATCAAAATTAACAGCATAGTGAAATGCCTTAATCCAGGAACTGACTGCTCATTATATGTTGATGACTGTTTGATCTGCTATAGATCAAAGAGTATTCATACTATTGAACATCAACTGCAGCTAAAGCATAAACAAAGTTCAGAAATGGGCAGAAGAAAATGGGTTCATATTATCGAAATAAAATCTAACTGTATGCTTCTCTGTATTCATGATGACCCAAAGCTCTGTCTTGATGGAATGTCTTATTCCTGTTGTGGATGAGACCAAATATTTCTAAGGTTTATTTTTGACTGCAAACTAACTTTTCTTCCACATATTAGATACCTTATGGACAAATGTCAAAAAGTCCAAGATTTAATACACGTTGTGGCAAACACAGATTGGGGAGCAGATCAGAAGGTCTTGCTCCAGTTAAACAGGTCATTAGTAAGATTGAAACTTGTCTGGCTCAATTGTGTACTGATCAGCTTGTAAATCTTACCTGTTGATGCTTGATCTGATACACAATCAGGGACTTAGACTGTCTATGTGCATTTAGAACTTCACCTTCAGAAAGTCTCAATATTGAGGCAAATTAACCATCACTTTATCTCAGATGAGTGAAATTGGCACTTCAGTATGCTACCAAGCTATCTTCAAATCCATCTAACCATGCATATGATGTAGTGTTGAAGCCCAAATACCAAACCTTGTACATCCAAACTTCATCCCCCTTTGGGCATACAAATTTGTCCTCAGTTAGAAACAGAAAAATAGGTGTTGGAAATATTACAAAATTTTGTATTCCCAAATCACTATAATGGTTAGCAAATTCTCCGAAAATAATATTTGACCTTTGTGAATTCAAAAACTCCTCAACAGATCCTCTCCTTTCTCAGAGTAAATTCAATGAAATCAGAGCCTCCTATCATAGCCTTATGTACAAGTATACAGACAGTTCTAAAGATGGAGACATAGTTGGAGCTGCCATTGCAACACCCCATGGCACCATCTCGAGCTGGTAACTGGATAAAGCCGCAATTTTTACAGCAGAAATTACAGCCATACTTGAGGTTTTGAACTACGTTGAAAGCTTAGAAAAGACAAATTTCATCATCTTTTTTGGATTCCCTTTCCACATTGAAAGCTTTGCAGAATCTTAAATTTGACAACTCCTTAATATCCCAGATATTACACAAACATGATGTTCTTGTACAATATGGGAAAAAGTATTCTGTACTGTTGGCTGCCTAGTCATATTGGCATAAAGGGTAATGAAAGGGCAGATAAAGCAGCCAAAGCTTCCCTGCAGTCACCTGTCTTCGAATGGAAGATTCCACATACTGACTTCAAATATTGTATAAATCAGCATGTTTGACATACTTGGCAAATTATATGGAATGACAACTCCACATACAAATTTGAGAACATCAAACCCACTACTGGAGAGTGGTATCCCTTGTATAGAACAAATTGGAGAGATGAGGTGGTATGGTGCTGATCGTGTGTTGGACACACACAAACCTGACTCATGCATACCTCCTGAAGGGTGAATCTGGACTGGAATGCGTACCATGCCAGTGTACACAGACATTGGAATGCATATTTGTCGAGTGTGTCAATTTCCAAAAATTGCTTTTCAACCTGTTTTTTGTTACCCCTTTGCTATGCTTATTTGAATTTGCTGTGTGTATTACATTAGAGAAGTTCAAAAATGGATAACTATGACATGAAGATAGGTATCCCATCATCACGCCATTGTTCTTACACATTGTGATCCAAATAAATTACGCCCTGATAGGACTAGAATCAAAATGAGTATATGTATTTTGTTACATATATAAAAGAGAGAGAGAGAGAGAGAGAGAGAGAGAGAGATATTTCAACACTTCTTCATGCCATTTTGCTTCATGTACTTTAAATGTCCCCATTTAGCTGAAACTTTTGTCAAAGAGAAAATGGTAATAAAATAATAAAATGAAAATTTAAAAAATAATACATACCATACTCCTTCAGTTTTGAAGATATATATTTCAGATTTAAATATATACAATATTTCTATCCATATATACTCTATTTAGTGTAAATACCAAGAAGGATCATATACATGTATGCTGCAAAATTAAATTGCCTTAATATTTAACATACATGGGGTATTTGAAAGGTTCTGAATATTTTGTTATACCTCTTTTTGTTTCTTTGAACCTGTCAGTAAATTAAACACTGATAGATATACATAATAACATTCTTTAAAATGATCTGCAGCTACATGTGCAGATATATGCATGTGACGTAACATAGGTAAATGACAGTGACGTAAAAATGTCAGAGAACGAGAACAATTCTGCTACTGAGCAAGGAGCATACTGTAAAATACAGGTGATCGTTTAATATATTGAAGAATCAGTTAAAGCTCAGAAAGGTCAGTGCAAGATGGGTCCCACATTTGTTGACGTCTGATAAAAAACAGACTTGGGTTGAAATCGCCAAACAGCTACTCGCCAAATATAAAAAGAGTGACCTGATAGATTTTAATGAGATTGTCACAGGTGATAAAAAATGGATTTACTTTTTTAAACCGACTTTAGTTAAAATAATAAAATTTGGTTTGGAGAAAATGAGCATAGACCACATATCGTTCAGTATAGTTTGACTGTCATGAGAGATTTATATGCATTATTTTTCGATGCAAAAGGCCTGGTCATCCAGGTATCAGTTCCTGACTGTGTCACTGGACATTTTTATGCCTCCAGAGTGTTGCCAAAAGTTGTAGAACACTACCAAACCACCCATCCATGCTTTAGTACCCAAGGTATCTAACTACTCCATGACAATGCACCAGCGCATAAATCTGCCATCATGAGAGACTTCCTGAAGGAGTACAGCATCCAAACTTTGCCACATCATCCATACAGCCCTGATTTAGTTCCAAGTGATTTTTGGCTAAATCCCATTATCAAATATTTGCAGAGGGGCAGACAGTTTGAAAGCCTCAGTGTCGCTGGAAGTGCAGTTTCCAGTGTATGAACAGCATACCAGAAAGTGAATAGAAAATGGCATTTAAATAATTGGATAATCAGATTGAGAAAGTTTTCATGGGGAGTACTTTGAGGGGATGCACTGATGTCCTGTTCACTAATAAAGAACTTTGTTGTACAGAACAATAATATTCAGAAGTTTTTAATACCCCTTTTACTGTGTTGTTTTCTCTACAAGTGAACAACATCCACATTCCCACCAAGAAGAATGCCCTTTATCAGTAAGTGCATGTACATTTCCTGTGTTTGGCATCACTCATTCTCATCTTTACTCTAGTTTAATCCTCGTGTCCATCCATCTACCTGTCCGTTGGCTTGTCCTTCCATGTGGCACACAATCTCAATAGTGCAACTACTAGTCCCGCAGTTTTTAGCTCTACTAATCATAGACCAGAAGAGTTTATGGGATTGCCTGTTGTCCATCGTCTGTCATCCATTGTCCAGCATCCAGCGTCTGTCCATCTGTTAGCACAAATTTGTTATCACTACTCCTCCTAAAATACTTGTAGGATTGCCATGAAACTTTACACACACATTCATCGCAAAGTATACTTGGTCCTAAATGAAAATGGTGCTGCTCAGACATCAAATATGTTTCAAATACTTTAAAATCTTGTTATCGCTACTCCTACATGGATAGACATATTGACATGGGTTTTTCACCAGAAGACTTCTTATGATGTCTAGTTGGTCCTGAAAAAAATTGTGCCTCTTGGACAGCCAGTGTGGCTGACACAGTGGTCATCTTGAAAATCTTGTTATTGCTACTCCTCCTGAATGGATGGTCATAATAATAATAAGAAGAAGAAGAAGAAGAAGAAGAATTCTTTATTTAACGAGGGTAGCGCAGTTAAAATACAGATGTATCTAGTCTCCCTTGAAACCCTCAGCTACTTCTAACAGTTTACATGCATGAATCTTACTAATAAAACATGTAGGAAAAGTAAAGTCACAACATGTAACAAGGAATAATCAAGTGATATGACTTTACATTACCTTGAACATAATCAATCATATCGAAACAATAGACAGATTAGCATGTACAAAGACAAAACAGTTGGAATAGAAACAAGAAATTGTACAAAAATATAATGAAACAGAAATAAATGAAAATCAAGTCATATCAACATGGGGTTTTCACTAAAATTCTGAAGCACATAAATCTTCCAATTTTAGACTTCAGTTGTACGGAAATTACGTGCTCTAAGATAATCCTGTGAAGCATGCACATTGTTACTAAACTAGGCCAAAGAATGTGTGATCTCGATACTATAATCTGTGTGAAAAGAAAATGACTGTGTTAATTTCAAAGTGGTTTTCTGGTCTCAGAGATTCTTGTAGTGAGATTGACTTATCACCACTTGTCAATCACACTACTCGATTAAACAATTAGTGAATGTATTGAGACACACCTCCAGGCATTGTTTACATCTGCCATTTTCCTCTGATAATCTGGATGCACTAGATGGCAATTACAACATATTTGTTTGCACAAAAGTATGTAGAAAAGCATTGAATATTTGAAGAAAAAAAAAAAAAAGAAAATAGAAATAAAAAAATATGTAAAAATGAACATGTCTAGAATATGGGTAGAGAAGCCTCTAACCTCAGGCTTTGTTGTGTGGGTGTGGGGTTTTTTTTCTTCTTTTTTTTCTATAGGAAGCACTGGACCTGAGATTGCATCATTTTAAAAGTTGAACAATTGCATTTTAATGTTGGTTTGTTCCCCCCCCCCCCCATCCCGAAAAAAATAAGCATGATCCTCTCGATATTTCAGACACTTGAGTGAATCATTACTTTCAGTCACAGAGCTGAAGGAGGGGTGGGGGATGAAAATTGTAATTATTCATAAAGAAATACATAACACAATGGTTTCAGATATTTATCTTCCCATATGTTAAGCATGTATTTACATGTTTACATCAACATACATCACTGATCAAAATTCCATCTCATGAACAGAGTAGAATTTTAAAATTGTTATGTACAACAGTATACTTCTAAACAGTAACTATTTACACTTTTGCTATATATTTTTAATCCATAAATTCTAAGGCAACCTAAACATAAGTCAGATAGAAATAATAAAGAGATGACTATACTAAATACAATAACATCTTTTGAAGTGAATTTCCTTTTACATGAATATGTTCTCAAACCACTTTAAAACTGAATTGAATGATTTAGTGAAATAAAACACAAAGGTTATTACAATACGATTTTGAAATACAAATATAAATATTGTCTACTGCAGTATTATTTATGCAACTTGGTAATTTTGCATTGTTAAGAATAATAAGAATAATTTTTAATAAGCCTATCACTGAAATTGAAACAAATACTGAATGTTTGTCTGGTTTAAACAGGTCATCATGTCACGTGATTTGGTAGGCGGAGTGATATTTCATCTTGCGTAAGGTCAATTGTGCATGATCTTAAGCCTTGCCTAGTTATGATGAGCATGCTGCATGTGATAATGCTCGTATTTCGTAATTGTAATTTACATGCGATATGCTTCACTGGTTTTAACAATACATTTATCAACTTAAGAGTCAACATACACAAACCAAAGTGGAAATAAAAAATAATGTCATCAAGCAAATGTAAAATATGAATTTTTCAATGTTGTTTAGATTGAGATATTTCGTTTAGCTCTGTTTGTTATAAAACAGGAGTTTTTGGGATGGCCTGTTGTCTGTCATCCATCATCTGTCTGTCCTTGAGCACAAGTTTGTTATCACTACTCCTCCTAAACTACTAGGAGGATTGCCATGAAATTTACATACACATTCATCCCAAGGTCTAGTTGGTCCTTAATGAAAATGGTGTTTCTTGGACATCCATAGTGGCCATCTTGAAAATCTTGTTATCGCTACTCCTCCTTAACGGATTGTTGTATCAACATGGGGATGTCACTGAAAGTTCTTATGATGTCTAGTTAGTCCTAAATGAAAATGGTACCAACTGACATCCAATATGGCCACCACAGCTGCCATCTTGGGTTTTCTCCAAAAGACTTCTTATGATATCTGGTTGGTCCAAAATGAAAATGGTGCCATTAGGACATCTGATGTGACCACCATGGCAGTCAATTGAAAATCTTGAAATCGCTGCTCGTCCTCAATGAAAGTCATATCAACATAGGGTTTGCACCAGAAGACTTCTTATGTCTAGTTGGTTGTAACTGAAACTGGTGCCAATCTCGCCTACAATATGGCTGCCATGGTACTATCTGTAAAATCTTGTTATCGCTTCTCCTACTGGATGGATGGTCATATCGACATGGAGTTTCCCCAAAAGAGTTCTTATGATGTCTGGTTGGTCCTAAATGAAAATTGTGCAGCTCTGACATCATGGCAGCCATCTTGAAAGTCTTGTTATTGCTACTCCTCTTAATTGAAAAGTCATTTTGACATGGGGTTTTCACAAAAGATTTCGTATTGTGTCTAGTCAAAGTCTTCTAGTGTCTAGTTGTTCCTAAATGAAAATGATGCTTATCTGACATCCAGTATGGCCACCATGGTTGCCATCTTGAAAATCTTATTTTAGTTATTGTGCAAGAATATCAGTGATGGTTCCAACACTTAGCAGTTAAAAAGAAGAAATGGTCGTATCTTGCATTCCTGTGAATTCTTTTCAGCCAGTAGAGTGTCAGTCCCTTTGAGGGAGTCTTGTTCATTAAGTACACTTACTTTAGAGAGAAAAAATAATATTTTAAAGACTATCTGTCATCTCTGTATTAACAATCATGTACATGTAATATTACATTTACTCCTGTCATTTATACAATTGCTGTGTATATTAATTACATATAAAATTCTTTCACCCTGGAAACAATTAAGTTACTGTAAGTCACAAAAGTTTACACACATACAATTTTGCAAGTTGGGAAGGAATATGAATTTATTAAAGATATACATTGTAAAAAGTATGACACATCATAGTATACATTAAATCTCAGTTTATATTAGTCATGAAAATTGTACCTTGTGCATACATTGATCTGTCAGTTGTTCTAAAATTTACTTGCACAAGAACATTACAATTTCTAGTACCATATTTAACATACAGTAGCTTGTTTTTTTCATTACTACAAAAAAGGGAGAGCAGTTTGGTTATACATTACATATCTTTACATAATAACAGCATGTACATAGCTTTGAAAAGGTACAACTAAAAATGCCTTGACCTAGATCCTGGGGAAGATGAGAATGCTTGTTTATCTTTATGCTTTTTAAAGAAAAGCAGGTATTGTTTGATAATAACAGCCATATAATGTTTATTGGTAATGCAGACTGATGGAAATTCTATGTCTGCTGCTAAAAGGAACTTGCACTGGGAACTTACAGATGTCAATTAGGTGATGACAGACTTGAATTTGAGGATTTGAGGACATTAATTAATGGTGATTTTAGTGTCACACATTGAGTTTTACTATGATACATATGCAGAACTGGTAAAACAGAATTTGCGACGGTAAAACCATAATTAATCTCCTCAAATCGTCAGCTACGAGACTTTTGTAACACACTTCGGAAACTGTCGGGAAATAACCAAAACACAACATTACTGAGAGAATTATGATGTCAAAATGGCATCCAGTTTTCAACAGTAGCTTGAGAATTTTTATGCCACAGATTTTTGTGTGTGGCCAATTGGAAAGTGTTACATTGATAGATGTGTTAGAATCATATTTTAATGTTTTTGATTGACAGTTGTCATGCCCAGCCAATGAATATGGAAGGTACATGTATGCATTCTAAGCATTACCATTGCCTGTCCAGATCTGTTTTCTTTATTCTGTCCATTTTAGCTTTGTGATTTCATGTCAGCCAGTTTCTCAGGAATTAAATTGTAGCAGAACCATGCAATTTTGTGCATCAATACTTTTTTGTAAACACAACACCATCCAACCAGAAGTAGGTCACTGTGATGCAGCATTTAAGCCCTTTCAACACATTTCTGGTTAATTGTGAAATTTTAATTCATCTTCAGTTTTTGCTTAAAGCTTGGAACATAACTAATGCACAATTCTATCCAAACATCACTTCCTCCATTACACTTGCATATCGTCTCCATAACTTCAGTTATAAATCATAGGATGAATCATTCAGCATTTCTAATTTATAGCTAAAGGGTGCATTTATGCACAGGATTTATTGGCATATGTTATGGTTTTGGCCATATTAGTCAACATGGTTTCTGAGCCAAAATTCATATATACATGTATGTATATAATATTAAAATAATTTATTTTTTATTAAAGTAATTTGTTATAAATATTGCTTATATTTGTCCATCCTCGCCTTTCAAGCTCTTGTTGATGACCTTTTCTGAGTTTTATTCAATGCTGTACGTATGACATTTGATAACGACACAATAATTTATATATATACTCTGTGAGTATGTACATGCTAATGAGAATAAACTATTGAATTGACTATTATGCAGATTCAATCAGATGGATAATATGAGAAAGTATTACTATTAAAAGCAAATACTATTACCAGTAAAAGTAAAGACTAGAATTACCAGTAAAAGTAAAGTAAGAAGAGTATTACCAGTAAAAGTCCAGACTAGTATCAATAGACTAGTATTACCAGTAAAAGTAACCACTAGTGTTATCAATATAAGTAATTAATACAGAACAAAGCAGAATATCCAGATGTCAGTTATCCAGATTGTTCACACCTATGGACTTCCACCATATCCCCAGAAAATTGCAACTCCCAGTTCATAAAAAAAAACAATTATTCAAGCAACCGATTAATTCGCATTTTACTGTAATTCTAAATCGGTAATGATTACTTTTCACCAGTGTATTGTATAAATTGTATGACATGCTGATATCACACTGATGACACTGGTTTTAAACTGATACTGCACTGAAATTACACTGATATAACACTGAAAATAGACACTTTGCAATTTTTCAGGTGAAGTTGTATGTGAAAAGGTCATTGCTAACTTCTTTTGTTATCACTGCTAAAGACTAAAGATGAAAATTCATAGAAATGTTTCCAGATTTTCTTTCTAACATTGGTAGTTATATTCACTTTGTCAGATATGGGACACTGCTGGCCAGGAAAGATTCCACAGCATTACCAAGGCATACTATCGGGACGCAAATGGTAATGTAGTTCTGTATACTTATCTACTGATCTTTCCCTTTACCTTCAGCCTTTCTCAATATTCTCCCTGTTTTTTCAGATCTGGGACACTGCGGGCCAGGAAAGATTTAGAAGTGTCACACATGCATATTATCGAGATGCACATGGTACCTGTTCCATTATATCAGTGTCTTTTCTTTGTGAATGTTGTCTTGTGCTTATTGGTCCAATGGAAATATTATTCAATACTTTTAGTTTAGAACTCTTTTCTATTACCGTATATACTCGTGTATAAGCTGGGTCCAAATGCAAACAACATAGACCCTGATCTGCTGGCGCATAATGCAGCAGCAGATCAGGGTCTATGTTGTTTGTTCTACTGATTAGTCCTTACAAACTGCATAGACCCAGATCTGCCGGCGCATTATGCGATGGCAGATCTGGGTCTATGCAATTTGCAGTTGGTATCGACTTATACGTGAGAATATATGGTAATCTTATAAAATTTTTACAAACAGGGCTCTCTCTTGGTACTTGGGAGGGGGTAAAGGAAATGGGTGTTGAAATACAATATGCCATTCAAAATATGATGTTATATTCAATAAACCTTACCTAAATAATATATGTCAGAGATCCTTAAATACCTGTATTTGCCGGACATGTCCGGTAGGTCAAAGGTTTTAACCAGCACCTACTCTAAGCAACCAGACATTGGTCATAGGAGTTCTCAAATATCATTACATCAACATGTCTTTGATTTTGTTTTTCCATTATACTGCGAAATAAACACAATAATAAAGTAAAATTCAGTGGTCACTAGGTCTAGTTTACAGATTGTTTCTTTGTCAAAAAAATCAATAAAGATGTTGCCAACTTACCTTATTCAAAAGGTGACTACATTGTTTCAGTAGATGTGTTTCCAACTAGCTTGATTGGTCATTATGTTTTCCCAATTGTTTAAACATGCTATAGCCTCAAAACACAAGACAAAAGAGGTGTGAAAGCTCATCTCCTGGACTTAGCGAAGCCCTTCAATTGAACGATTGCCCCAGGGTCTGTCTTTCAGACATTACATTGTTCCCTCACACCGTAACTTTCTAACAAAGAATGTGTAGCTTAGGCCCAAATTAAGAAGAGAAGATCCTAGCAGCAACAACTAAATTTTATTATGATCCTCTAAGACTTATTTGGGGACCTAATGAAATAAAACTTTTCCATCCGACTTTGCCTGAAATACCTGTTTATTATGTGTTACGTATTTTTGAGGTATTACATCAGATTGTTGTCAATTAATAATTAATTTTTAAAACACTAGAGTGGAACAAAATACTGTTGTTGATTGAAATTCTATAGTACAGTTTTCTGAAAGAAAAAATGATGTTTTATAAATAAATAGTTTGAAGGGAAATCAGTTAATCATTGAAGGGTAATTCTAAAGCATCAGCAAATCCGGAACTGAAAAGGACACATTTTTCAGTATATTTAATAATTAGGTATATGAAAGGTTTCTTTTTTGTTACAACTTGTTATATCTCCTTTGAATGTTTTTATGTTAAATTTTACAGATCTATGTCTGCCATGTTGATTTTCAGAAAAAAATGTCTGACAAGAGCCATTAGAATTTCAGGATCTCTCAGGACCAGATTATTTATGGGTTTTCAGTTCCTGAAGTTCACTATTTTCATCAAAGAATGAAATGTGATCAGGTGTCCACTAATACAAAATATATTTTAATATGTTTATAATGCAAATTCAACAGCAAGTCAACTTAAAAAAAAAAGATATCTATGATAATGAGCATTTCATTACATCTGTATGTGTTTCTACATTGTTTTGTTTTTGTTTTTACTCAGCATGACCTTAGGCTGCATACAGATCATTGTCTTGCCGCTTGCTCTGAGTGAGTTTCAGTTTTATGGGGTTCATTTTAGTGTAAAATTGACACTTGGGACCCAAAATCTCTTTCTGTCATCAGAGTAGAGGGGTTTCGGTTTACTGAGTTAAAGTTTGTTGAAATAAACATGGAAAAATTCAGGACCAGAACCATGATTTGGTTTCAAGGGGATTTCAGTTTACTGAGGTGTCGGTCTTGAGAGGTTTCACTATATATATATATATATATATATATATATATATATATATATATATATATATATATATATATATATATATATATATATATATATATAAATGAAATTTCAATAAACATTGGAGTTTACAGATTTGTACAGAGTGTTGACACATATGTGCACCATTTATTGATGTGATTGTGTACTATTGCAAAAATAGTAATGTCAAAAATATTCTTGTTGTTTGGATTTCATTAGCAGATGGGGGTGACATAGCTATACTTTTTGTCTTGCCCACATTAGCAGATGGGGGGGTGACATAGATATACTTTTTGTCTTGCCCACATTAGCAGATGGGGGGTGACATAGCTATACTTTTTGTCTTGCCCACATTAGCAGATGGGGGTGACATAGCTATACTTTTTGTCTTGCCTGCATTAGTGGATGGGGGTGACATAGCTGTAACTTGTTGTTTTTGCCAACATAGTAGATGGGGGTGACATAGCTATAACTTGTTGTTTTTGCCAACACAGTGGATGGGGTGACATAGCTATAACTTGTTGTTTTTGCCAACATAGTGGATGGGGGTGACATAGCTGTAACTTGTCTTGCCTGCATTAGTGGATGGGGTGACATAGCTATAACTTGTTGTTTTTTGCCAACATAGTGGATGGGGGTGACATAGCTGTAACTTGTCTTGCCTGTATTAGTGGATGGGGTGACATAGCTATAACTTGTTGTTTTGCCTGCATTAGCAGATGGGGGTGACATGGCTATAACTTGTTGTTTTTGCCAACATAGTGGATGGGGGTGACATAGCTGTAACTTGTCTTGCCTGCATTAGTGGATGGGGTGACATAGCTATAACTTGTTGTTTTGCCTGCATTAGCAGATGGGGGTGACATGGCTATAACTTGTTGTTTTTGCCAACATAGTGGATGGGGGTGACATAGCTGTAACTTGTCTTGCCTGCATTAGTGGATGGGGTGACATAGCTATAACTTGTTGTTTTTTGCCAACATAGTGGATGGGGGTGACATAGCTGTAACTTGTCTTGCCTGTATTAGTGGATGGGGTGACATAGCTATAACTTTTTGTCTTGCCTGCATTAGTGGATGGGGGTGACATAGCTATAACTGGTCTTTGCCTGCATTAGTGGATGGGGTGACATAGCTATAACTTGTTGTTTTTGCCAACATAGTGGATGGGGGTGACATAGCTGTAACTTGTCTTGCCTGTATTAGTGGATGGGGTGACATAGCTATAACTTGTTGTCTTGCCTGTATTAGTGGATGGGGTGACATAGCTATAACTTGTTGTCTTGCCTGCATCAGTGGATGGGGTGACATAGCTGTAACTTGTCTTGCCTGCATTAGTGGATGGGGTGACATAGCTATAACTTGTTGTCTTGCTTGCATTAGCAAATGGGCGTGACATGGCTAAAACTCTTTCAGCATTGGCATCGTTGTAGTTTTAAAAAATGTTAGAAAGTTTTTCTTCAAGTTTTTTAAGGCATTATAATATAGTTATTATAATATATGGTATATAATTGTGTCAATCAAAGGCAACAAATGATGAGTACTTTGGAAAAAATCCTTGTGTTTTTTTTCCAAATGTTTTTCCTATGTTTATTTGTTGAATAATTTATCCTGTTGATATAGTCTCATACTACATTTTACTTTATGTTATGGTTCCATAATTATAATGAGTGTGCAAACAATGTCTTTTT
Source organism: Margaritifera margaritifera (assembly GCA_029931535.1). Taxonomy (NCBI): domain Eukaryota; kingdom Metazoa; phylum Mollusca; class Bivalvia; order Unionida; family Margaritiferidae; genus Margaritifera; species Margaritifera margaritifera. The sequence goes on from JAQPZY010001510.1 coordinate 1,638,790, forward strand.
TTATCATGAGTGTGCAAACAATGTCTATTTTATCATGAGTGTGCAAACAATGTCTATTTGATCATGAGTGTGCAAACAATGTCTATTTGATCATGAGACCCAGATTGTTTTGTCTGTGGCATATATCGCAAAGAAAAGACATAGAGGCCACAATGTTGATCCATCTGTCTGTCCATCTATCTGTTCATCCATTTCTCTGTTCAGCGTCAACTTTTTTGGTTGAAGTTTTTTTAAAAGGGCAATATTTCCTGTTTGTGTCAGTAGTTTATCATTAGACTTTGTCCACAATGCATTGGGTGGGGGCAGGGGGAAGAAACATTCTTATAGATTGATGGCCAAGGAGGCCACAGGCCAGGTTCACAGGATGCAGTTGTTTAAATGTTAGTTTGGTGATCGGTAGTTAAAGTTTTTGGATCTGGAAGTACTATCTACTATTTCTACGGATGAATTGTTATCACACATAGTAAAGATGTTTACCATGGTAAAGGACAATCGGGGGCCATAAGTCCTCTAAAAGATGCATAGAAGGATGGAAATCGAACTCTTTAAAAGTCTCAACAATATAAAGCTGCATACCATGTTTGGTTAAATTCCAATTTTTCCTAGTAAAGTTGCCTTGCAAAAACTAAATTGTTGACAGACAGTCCGTGGGACCCAATTACTATACATTAGAGCTCCACCAACTTTGTTAAATGGGGCCTTAATGAGTGGAAATTAACACCCTGTAATAATCACATTTGATTGTTGGGAGTGACAAGTAGAGTACAGCTAATGTTCAGATACATGTAGCATGTTACAAATGAGTTTTATTACAGATTTTGTATATGTTTAAAATTCAGATTTTCTCATTGTATTGAAAACTGATTGAAACAAATCTACAGCATCAACTGCAGTGCTATTAATATGATAAAAATTCAGTTATGTTCAACACCCCCCACCCCCCCAAAAAATCAAAATTAAAATCACCAGGTCCATGTTTTTACTCTCATTTAAAATAGCAATGAACATGAAATACATCAAAGATAAAAGGGTTTAATGATTCAGCATTTCGATCACAAGTCAGTAAGTGTACTGTCTTTCCTGCAACGATTTTGCTGCAGCCTTAGTAACACACTATCAAAGAACCCTGTGTTCTTGACCTATGACCTTTTAAACACCCCATTACTAGAACTGTTTCATCTCCTGTTAAGGTTTGTGTGCCTTTCATGGTAATTACTCCATGTATTTTGTCCATATGACTTAATCAATTTTAACTGATATGAGTACCTAGATTACAGTATTGTAATTATAAATATGTAAAAATATTTAATCAGCTGCCTCTTAAACAGGCAGTTTAATTTTTTGTAGTTTCTAAAACTTCACCAGAAAATGACAGTTGAAAACATTTCAAAACAATTTGGACACAACCCCTTTAAATGTTCATGACAGCACATAAGTGTCTTCACATGATAGTGTTTATCTGTTCAAACCATAGTGGTTAAATGTTCATCTATTCAAACCATAGTGGTTAAATGTTCATCTATTCAAACCATAGTGGTTAAATGTTCATCTATTCAAACCATAGTGGTTAAGTGTTCATCTATTCAGACCATAGTGGTTAAATGTTCATCTATTCAAACTATAGTGATTAAATGTTCATCTATTCAAACCATAGTGGTTAAATGTTCATCTATTCAAACCATAGTGGTTAAATGTTCATCTATTCAAACCATAGTGATTAAATGTTCATCTATTCAAACCATAGTGATTAAATGTTCATCTATTCAAACCATAGTGGTTAAATGTTCATCTATTCAAACCATAGTGATTAAATGTTCATCTATTCAAACCATAGTGGTTAAATGTTCATCTATTCAAACCATAGTGGTTAAATGTTCATCTATTCAGTTAAATGTTCATCTATTCAAACCATAGTGGCCACTGATGTTACAGATGAGTAGCTGCAACTACATGTCCTGGGGGTTAATTCAAAACAAAATCAGGATTTTTTGGACTCAATTTTGGGTGAAGTCTTGAAAACTAAAAAAATTAAACTGCTTCTTCTAGTGGTAGTTGATTTAACATTTTTACCTATTTGTAATTACAACAATGTAATCTAGGTACTCTTATCAGTTAGAATTAATTACAATGTATAGTTTCTGCTGTGCTCATTTAATATATGGCCAGAATAAATGGTATAATGACCAAGAAGGGCACATAAACCTTAAAGCAATCTTGAAATGAAATTTAATTTTCAGTACTCCACACTATCATTTAAAAGAGCTATGGTCCAGGTTGCCTGTCCCCCTGATGTTGGTTTCAACAGAATTACTTTACCAAGGAATGTTGGATTTCAATCAAATTTGACCTTCAGCTTTATATTAATGAGACGGTGAATGAGTTGGATTTCCAGCATTGTACCTCATCATTTGGAGCAGTTATGACCCCTGAATGCTCATTGTTCTAACTTTATTTCCCAACACAAGTTCCTCTGTTTAAGGCCCTGATGAAGATATTGTAGTTAGTGGGGCGCTTTACACTGTGCACTCATTGCCTAGTTGCTGCCATGTTTGGCAACAAGAACCATTAAAGGGTTTCTTCCAAGGTTTTTGCTTTTCCTATTTTCTATAGTATTTAAAATGTCCAAACACATGTTTTACTTTGCAGAAAGTCCTGTTGTCAGGCACCCAGTCGTTTTCTATAAAATAGGTAAAAAAATAAGCAAGCTTGCTTTGTATGCATAATTTCTGTATATCTTCGGAAACCAGGCATGTGACATCAGAGACGGGAGACTGACAGCAGCACGTGTACTTATGTCATCCAAGACCTTTTGATGCTGTTACGTCAGCAAGCTATATTTTATACAGCTGTGTAGAGACAAAGAAAAATAGGTGCTATTGAGATATATCCTTCAACAAAACAGGTTTGATTTCATTTTGAGATGCATTGAAAACATATGATGATTTCTGTTTTTGAACTTTTAACTCTTAGGTTAATGATCAAAAGAACTTGAGTTCTAAACCAAGTGATTTTCTTTCCCTAATACTTGCCCAGAAACTACAATAATGTCAACAAAATCAGCGCCTCAAAGATATGTACTATTTTTGGGGGTATCAAGTACCTTTTAAAAATAAGCGTGAGCAGACATTTTTGGAGATCATAAGTTCATATTTTAACATTGCAGGTAGTGTTTAATATATGTTCATAAATTTTCATAAATGTTTCAGAACCCGTATTGACCTATGCAAGGTCAACTGAAATAATTTAAGTGTAAACTATAGGCTGTGGTGTAACTTGATAAGACATTTTTACCCAATATGGCGTTAATGTTACGACCCTGTTTGGCTAAGTTACCTAATATTTTCTGTTTATGTAAACATAATGGCTAGGGTTCATTTTAACATTTTGCTACATAGTTTTTATTCAAATTTGACCTTTTTCTGTGCATTATCAAGTTTTGATCAAAATATGCAATTGCTTGCTGCACCGAAATAAAGGTCTTGTTTCAAACTGAATCTGAACATAGTCTAGCACGCTGTTCATCGGAAAGAAATGCAACATTTAGGTTTTCATGATACAATAATTTATATAAGAAGTAACATCGACAAAATAAATAAATAAAACAGAGAATCTTGATAGTAACCGTTATATAAGGACTGTATATAAGGACCATCTGCATATAAGGGTAAAGGTCCATAGGTCCCATTTATACATAAATCAAAACATGTATATAGAGATGACCTGCTTATTAAGACCACTTCCAGATTGTCCCCGAGTAGTCTTTGCAGACAGGTTGGACTATACCTTTTTAACGGATCTTCATTTCACTATGGATTTTCAGTGATTAGATCTGATTTATTTTGAGGAAAATCGATACAATATGATTCACACACAAAATCTTGATTGCTTTGTTGACCTGACATCATGTGATTAATCGGCAGTCAGCCAGTAAATTGAAGTTAACGAACATATCACTGAGACAGCCAGGATTCGATTTGGTAGATAGCTTGAGCGAGTCATCTTCATGTATACTATCTGGCCCTTAGATGAACAAGATTTCAGACCGTAAAAGCTATTAAAATTGAATGTGTGTATCTCCACCCTAAGGCCTGTTTTCATTTTACAAATTAGTTCTGTTGATTAGAATTCTTGTTATACGTGCATAAATTGTAAAGTATTATATATTCCGTATGCCTACGTGAGCAAACACTCGTAGGAATAGGAACAAATATCAGCATATTAAGAAGGATGATTCTTCAAATCACATGTAATATGAAAATCTTCACTTTTACACCCGTCTCAGATTAATCATGCTGAAGGTAAACATGGGCGTGTACATGAGAGAGAGAGAGAAGTGTGCCATAACTTGGCTTCTTAGCTATAATCCAGGTAGGTGACAAATTCTAACTCTCTAACATGATTCACATAGATAATTGGTTTTCTTCTTAAGAAAGATTTAAAAGATTTCAGATTGTAAGCTCTGTTAAAATTGAATGCATTCACATAACCTTCAAATGCGTATTTGTGAGCTCAATTTCAGAATCAACAGTTTTCTTTAATCCATTTCCTTCTTTGGTTCTATCCCAGTTGAAAAAGTACATAACCGTGTAATGCATATTTATGAGCTCAATTCCACAGTCAAAAATTTTCTTTAATGCATTTTCTTCTTTGATTCTATCCAGGTTGAAAAATTATCTAAGTTATTAGCATGTTTTCCACCTTGAACCTGTTTTCATTTCACAGATTATTTGCATGGATTAGAATTCTTGTTGAGCATCCATACATTGTAAAGTATTATATCTTCCTTATGCCTATGTGAGCAAACACTTATAAAAAATAGGAACAAATACCAGCATATTAAAAAGGATGATTCTCCAAGTCATCTGAAATATGAAAATCTTCATATTTACACCTGTCTCAGATTAATCATACTGAAGGTAAACATAGGTGTGTGCCATGAGAGAGAGAGAGGGAGAGAGAGAGACCATAACTTGGGGCCTGGGTGAGACGGAAGTAAATGAATATATTAAGTTCCATGATTTTACGGCTATACATCAATTTTATTGGCTACTATAGAATAGTATGTATCTTTCTGTATATTGGTGTTCCATTACTGTACACTAGCATCATCATATACATTAATGTCAATAGAAGAAGAAGAACAACAAAAACCAACTGAACAAAAATAAATTTTGTTTAAATTCATCAACATCCATAATTTCTATATTGTTCGTGCGCAATGTCTATTTTCCATTACTGTAATTCTGGGTCCATTACTGTATTTCCTCTCCAATACTGTTCAGAAATATTTGAAATCAGTACTTAGAAAAATAAAAACAATGAATAAAAAGACAGAAATAAATAAACAAATATAATTATGCTTGCTTAAATGACTATATGTCATGTTCGTTCGTTCGTTCGTTTAACGACTCTTGCGGCCATTCGGCCATTTACGTCGAAGACTCAATATGTCATGTTTAAATTTGCTACCATAATATAGTATACCTTACTGTATATTCATGTGGTGTTCCTATACTTCATACCAGCATCATCAATTTTCATATTAATGTCAATGGATAAACAACAACAACAACAAAAATGTAAAAGAAAATTATAAAAACTTATTCAACAAAATCAATACTGTGTGCAAAATGTTTAATTTCTTGCTCCATTACTTTAATTTCTTTTACATTACAGTAAAACCTGTCTTGAACGACCTCTGCTATGAGCGACCATATGTCATTTACGACCGGTGTTACGAAACACCCAAATCCACCCAAATCCGATCCAAATCCACACCAAATCCACCCAAATCCAAACCAAATATACGAAATCTTATTAAGTCTACCGTCTCGTCTCTAAATTGCAACGCACTCCCATTTTTCATTAAAAATCGACGTTCCTGTGTTTGGTTGATATATAAATACAAAAGGACTAAAAAATATTATAAATGAAATGACAAATTGTAGTTAATAAACTTGCATATGTGTACGTTTAGTCATTAAATAAATTTATATTTTTCCCGCGTAAATTGTTCTGTTATAACTTGTTACTTTACAACTTACATGTATTACTTTGCACAATATATTGCGCATGTCCGTTATGATTCTCATTCAAAGTCGGGTTTCACTATGTCCTCCAACTCAATGCATGATTACATGTGCTAATATAACGGACTCACCCTTAGTTGTGTCCCTATATTTCGCGTTGTGACAACTATATATGCCGAAAATTGTTACTAAACATTTGGATTTGGGTGGATTTGGTGTGGATTTGGGTGGATTTGGTGTTGATTTGGGTGGATTTGGTGTGATTTGGGTGGATTTGGGTGTTTCGTGACACCCATTTACGACCACAATCGTAATGCACGGATCGATTTTATTATATAAACGCACTGTCGTGAGCGACCACCTGCAGAACGCGACCAGCGACCACGATTTCTTGGCACAATATGCATTTCGACACTGCTATGAACGCCCACATCGGAAAAAAAAAAGATAAACACAACTGAACTTTATTTAATCCTTTGTAACCGCAACCACTTAACAAGTAAAGACTCTAGACTGGCTACCGCTTTCGTAAACTTTACAGGTCATGCATGTAGTGTTATATGTTACGGATTGTAAACCCGACTAGAGTATCACGAGAACTGAGACAAACACCACTGACCTTTATTTAATCCTCTGTAGCAATGACCGTTTAAAAGTAAAGATTGTTCTGAACAAAAACAAACAAACAAACCCCCAAAAAATGAGGCTGGCTACCGGTTCTGTAAATTTTACAGGTTATGCATGTAGTGTTAGAAGTTTTGGATTGTAAACCAGACTAGAGTACATGCAGATTGTTCATTCGGAATTACCTCGGCTGCTTCTCAGAGACTAAATTACGAATCGTAGGATTGACCGCGAAGTCGCGAATGGCTGATTGTTCTAAAATAACACGGCTCTGAACGACCCAATCACGAGAACTGAGACAAACACCACTGACCTTTATTTTATCCTTTGTATCAACGACCGTTTAAAATGTAAATATTGTTCTGAACCAAAAAAAAAAAAAAAATTAGGCTGGCAACCGGTCTGTAAATTTTACAGCTCATGCATACAGACTGTATCCCAACCTAAAGTACATGTCACTAACTGCCATTGTAGTGCCAAGGTCAACGTATCAGTCGCATACATCGTTTGTCTTTGGGGTTGATCCATGCCTCGGGTGAATGATGTCTTTTTTTTTGTTTTTAATACCAGTAGGGGAGAATCGTTTTCCGGATTCAATTGTCATTGTTAAAGGCTTGTGTTGTTTGTTTTGTTATTGCTACGGTGATTACAGCTCTCACACCAAGCCGTCATCTTTTAACTTTAGTGCAGTCGGTTACACCCTTTGTGTCGTCGGTGAATTAAACCTTTGACTTTTGTCTCTGAATAAATTTATTCTGTTTCTGGATGAGTTAATTATGTATTTTATTATTTTTTTTCATTCTTTGGTACATTTACATTATATATGTATTCGTTATTTCCCCAAAGCCTCATCAAAACCGCTACAGTCGTTATTACAATTGATGACTGATAACGTTAACACCTAGCACCTTAATAACAATGGCAGAATCTACAACGAAAAAGAGGCAAATTCTAACAATGGAGGAAAGAATGAATGTAATAAAAAGATGTGAAAAAAGTGAGACCCGTCACAAAACATCAGTCAGTTTAAACGTCGGGGAAAAGTCAAATTCAGGGTGTTATATAAGACAAGCAGTCAATTAGAAACGAATTCATATGCTAATTCATGTATATGTGATCTTCAGATATAAATGTAATTCATGTTTAATGATAGATGTATATCTTTATTGCTATATAAAATTATTTTCAGATAAATGCATGCAAAATTGTAACAAGAAGTATAAATAAAGAATGCAATATAAACAGTGCTGAATTTCGACCTTGGAAACTGGTCTTTTTGTACAAACCAGTAATGAGAGACCACCTGTCATGAGAGACCGCTTTTTGTTGGCAGAAGGGGCGGTCTCTCAAGATAGGTTTTACTGTACTGTATTTCATCTCCATTAGTACTGTGTTTAGGTACATCGCCCCCAGCCTAACCCTAACACAGATCAAATGGATTTCTTACTATTTAAACAATCAAATTCATATTGGGTGGAACTAAAAATAAAACAACGTATAGTTTTGAAATATAAATTGTAAAACATACAGAAAACGGTACATACCAGTACCTGTTTACAAGTCTGTTGATGCTGATATCCTCTTTCACATCGGAGTTTTCATCTGATCCACGAGCTTCAGAGCTGTCAGAATCAAGGAGTTTGTTGGACAATGGCTCAAGCTGGATTTCTGAGGGATCAAATTGTCAGTTGTTATGTATGATGTTTATATAATATTATAAATATTTTGGGAAATTATAAATGTTTCTTCACTTTAATATTTGCTTAAATCTTAATGTTATCAGGAAAAACATGTTTAACTAGTGTCCTTGAATTAGGTTGTTTTGATCAATATGTTTTCTCAATTTGAAGGTCAAGGTTGATTGTTGTTTACAAGTAAAATTCCATTAAGATGACACATGTTCTAGAACATTCTGTCATGTGACCAATCTTTATATATGCCATGTTTGGTGGACATTTATTCAGTTTTGACATTACCATCAGTCTTGTAAAGAGCTATTACAGTTGTGAAAATTCATTCCAAATTCTAAGAGAGGAATTATTTTAAATATTCATTGGATTATAACAGTGCTCATAAACTTTTGGATTTTGGATTTTTAATTAATGATTTTGGAATTTAACTGAACTTATTCAGAGATTTTGGAATACTTCATTTTGACATCAGCACATCAAGATTTCTAGTACATCAGGACTTTGGAGACCATTAGCACATCATAACATTCAAGGACACAGCCGTGAATTCTGAACATTCTATATTTAGGACTTGTGATTAGAACAATCATTCTTATTGGATTATTAGGATTTCAAAACACATTACTGTAAGTGACTTTTTGATTTTTTTTAATTTTAATTATCTAGTAATAAATTGCTTGTTGATTTTTACTTGATTTGTTGGTTTCACTTTCTTTCTGTTACATTTTTCTTAGACCATAGAGTCGTAACAGAAATTGGGGGCTCGTAGTTTCGGGATTGAATTTCTTTAAAGCATATTAGAGATATTAAATTTATCTTTGAAATTCATATTGATTTTGTCTCTGAATTTTTTTTGTCTTTGGCAAAGATTTTTAATAGAGAAATTCGTTTTGTGTGAAACCAACAAGCATTTACAATGGCATCTAATGTTCAGAATTTCATTTCAAAACCTACCCAGGAGGGGTTAGAGTGCATGAGAAAGGATGAGTTGCTCGAGCTTGCCAGAAAATACAGTCTATCTGAGGCAAAAAGTATCATTGACAAAACAGGAGATAAAGATTATTTTGATTCAGTATTTAGTAGGAAAGGGAATTTTTGAAAATAGTGCTTTAAGTTTGAAGAGAAAGCCTGTATCTGGTTCTGACAGGAAATTAAGGGAATTAGAGTTAAAGAACCAGATGGATTTAGAATTGGCAAAGCTTCAGATTCAGAGAGAGAGAGAAAAAGAAGAGAGGCAGATGGATAGAGAAAAAGAAGAGAGGCAGATGGAGAGAGAGAAAGAAGAGAGGCAGATGGAGAGAGAGAAAGAAGATAGACAAATACAAATGCAGATGCAGATGGAAAGAGAAGAAAGGGAAATGCAATTTAAGTTAAGAGAATTAGAACTGGCAAACAGAGCACACTCCACTCCTTTAAACACAAGTCCAGGTTTTGATGTTACTAGATATATTAGGTTAGTACCCCCTTTTCAGGAAAAAGAAGTAGATAAATACTTTCTTCATTTCGAGAAAATAGCTGAAAACTTGAAATGGCCCAGAGAGCATTAGACTTTGTTATTACAAAGTGTACTTATTGGCAAAGCTCGTGAAGTCTACACTTCACTGTCAGTACAACAAAGCACTGATTATGATGTGGTTAAGGAGTACATCTTGAAATCTTATGAGTTGGTACCAGAGGCATATCGACAAAGGTTTAGGAATTGTAGAAAAGAAACTGGACAAACTCATGTCGAATTTGCAAGGGATAAAGAACAACTATTTGATAGGTGGTGCTCAGCCAAGAAAGTTGATCAAGGTTATGATAACCTCCGACAGCTCGTATTAATTGAAGAGTTCAAGAGGTGTATCCATAGTGATGTTAAAACCTATCTTGACGAGCAGAATGTGGAAACTTTGGAAAATGCTTCTCGTACGGCTGATGATTATTTCTTGACTCACAAAATTTCATTTGGTAATAAATCGTCGTCTCAGCAGTTTTCTGGTAAAAAACCATTTCAATCTCATTCGAGTACTTCCAAATTTCACAACAGCACAACTGTTAGGAATCAAACATCTGATAAGACTGATCAGAAATCCTTATCTCTTCCTACGTGCACTTATTGTAAAACGAAAGGGCACGTTATTTCTGATTGCTTCAAGTTGAAAAATAAGCAACAGAGTAAAGACAGAGCTTTTCCAAATGCTCTTATTTCTACGAGGTCAAGGTCACGGTCTTGTGTTGAAAGCAATACATTTGTTGGGTCAAACAAATCCCAGTCTGATTTTATTTTGGAGGCTTATGAACCATTCATGTCAGAAGGTTCTATATCACTTATTGGTGATTCTGCCAAACCTATCCCAATTAAAATATTAAGGGACACTGGAGCTTCTCAGAGTCTTTTATTATCAGGTACTTTGCCTTTGTCTGAGGAGTCTTCTTCAAGTGAAAGTGTTCTTGTTTAGGGAGTAGAGTGCGGCTTTGTAAATGTTCCTCTCCATTGTGTAAATTTGGCATCAGACTTAGTTTCTGGACCTGTGACTGTTGGGGCAGTGACTTCTTTACCCATAGAGGGTGTTCATTTATTACTAGGCAATGACCTAGCTGGAGATAAGGTTGTGGTTAATTCACTTGTAACTGACAAGCCTTGTTTGGATCAGAAAGTTGATCCTGTCGAAACTGAAATCCCTGATTTGTACCCTGCTTGTGCAGTTACTAGAGCTATGGCAAAAAGAGCTCTTGAGAGTGATGTTGATCAGGATATTATTCCTTTAGCTGACACATGTATTGGTCAGTCTTTTGATGAGGTCACTTTTTCCTCAGGTATTGATCAATCAAATGGTATTGATTACAGTGATCCTCTTTTGGCAACTCATTCTCTTTGTTCTAATCAGGATGACAAACGACAATCCCTTGTCGTTGAACAGGAGCAAGATCCCGAGATATCTTGTTTGTTTCAGAGGGCTATTAGTGAAACTGAAGTCACACAAGTTCCAGTGTGTTACTTTGTGAAAAATGGGGTCCTTATGAGGAAATAGAGACCACCTGATGTACCCGCTGGTGACGAGTGGTCAGTGAGCTATCAAATTGTTGTTCCTAAGTCATATAGACAGGAAATTCATAATTTAGCCCATGAAACTCCTTTGGCTGGTCATTTAGGAGTCCGTAAGACTTATCACAAGATCTTGAATCATTTTTATTGGCCGAAACTCAAAAGTGATGTTTCTAAATACTGCAGATCTTGTCACACTTGTCAAATGGTAGGAAAACCCAATCAGAAGATACCTAAGGCTCATCTGCAACCTATTCCTGCATTTGATGAACCATTTAGTAGAATAATAGTAGACTGTGTTGGTCCTTTACCTAAAACCAAGTCAGGCAACCAATACTTGTTGACCATCATGTGTACATCTACAAGATTTCCAGAGGCAATTCCTCTGAGAAATATAAAAACTAAAACTATTGTGAAAGCTTTGGTGAAGTTTTTTACACTTGTTGGCCTTCCCAAATCTGTCCAGTCGGATCAAGGGTCAAATTTTATGTCTGGAATTTTCCAACAAGTTATGCATGAATTAGGCATCCAACAGTTTAAATCTTCTGCCTATCACCCTGAAACTCAAGGTGCTTTGGAAAGATTTCATCAAACTTTGAAGAATATGATTCGATCATATTGCTTTGATACAGAAAAGGATTGGGATGAGGGTGTTCATTTGTTGTTGTTTGTTGTTAGGGAATCAGTTCAAGAGTCGTTGGGTTTTAGTCCCTTTGAACTAGTTTTTGGTCATACTCTCCGTGGACCATTGAAATTATTGAAAGAGAAACTTCTTTCAAATGAAGATTCAAAGATTAATCTTCTTGATTATGTCTCTGATTTCAAATACAAGTTGTCAAAGGCCTGTGAAGTAGCAAGAACTAATCTTCACACTACCCAGTCAAAGATGAAATTAAGATATGACAGAAATTCACAGGAAAGGAGTTTTAAACCTGGTGACAAAGTTCTGGCTCTTTTTCCCATACCTCAGAATCCTCTTCAGGCTAAATTTTATGGTCCTTATACCGTTGAAAAGAAAGTAAATGACTTAAATTATATCATTAACACTCCTGGGAGACGGAAACAGAAACAACTTTGTCATATAAATATGTTAAAGGAATATTTTGACAGAGATAGCCCAGCTAATTATTCTGTTAATTTAGTTGTACCTGTCCCACACAGTGAAGATATCAGCGATGGAGTACGATCAGACTATAGTGACTCTGGTATAACCAATCTTCGGAATTCAGAAATATTGAACAACCTAGACCAGAAACTTTCACATCTACAACAACAGGAAAGAAATGAACTAAAACAGCTATTACATGAATATGAGCACTTGTTTCCTGATGTTCCAACACGAACAAGTAAAATTTATCATGACGTTGACATTGTAGATTCTGCGCCTGTGAAACAGCATCCTTATAGGATGAATCCTCTCAAACAGAACTAACTGAAGAAAGAAATTCAGTATTTACTGGAGAATGATTTCAAAGAACCAAGTAAAAGTAACTGGAGTTCACCATGTATTCTTGTTCCCAAGCCAGATAATACATTCCGTATGTGTACTGACTATAGAAAAGTCAACAGTGTCACCAAAACTGATTCATTTCCAATCCCAAGAATGGACGATTGCATTGATAAAATTGGAAATGCGGAATATGTCACCAAGTTTGACCTTTTAAAAGGATTCTGGCAAATTCCACTGACGGAAAGGGCAAAAGAAATTTCAGCATTTGCAACTCCAGATGGACTTTATCAATATAAAGTCATGCCGTTTGGAATGAAAAATTCGCCTGCAACGTTTCAACGTCTGATGAACATGATAACATTTGGTCTTGATAATTGTGACGCTTATATCGATGATGTCATTATCTACAACAACACCTGGGAAGATCATTTGGAAACCATTCGAAAATTCTTTGATCGACTCAGCGATGCGAATCTGACAATTAATTTGAGCAAAAGTGAGTTTTGCCATGCTTGTGTCACATTTTTAGGACATATTGCGGGACAAGGTCAAGTTAAACCTATAGAAGCTAAGGTCAAAGCTATCTCTGAATTTCAAGTTCCAATTTGTAAAAAGCAACTGATGCGATTTCTGGGTATGGCTGGATATTATCGGAAATTTTGTTCCAAATTTTCCAAAATTGCTGAACCTTTGACAAGTTTATTGAGTAAGAAAGCCAAATTTTATTGGTCTGACAAGTGTCAGGAATCTTTTGACAAGTTAAAGGCCATGCTTAAGAATGCACCAGTTCTTTCTGCACCAAATTTCAGCCAATCATTTAAATTATCTGTTGATGCAAGTGATGTAGGGGTTGGTGGAGTATTGATTCAGATAGACAAAAGTGGTGTGGATCACCCTGTGTGTTATTTTTCTAAAAAACTAAACAAGCACCAGAAAAATTATTCCACAATTGAGAAGGAATGTTTGGCTTTGATATTGGTTTTACAGCATTTTGAAGTGTATGTTACCTCAGCTCTTTCTCCAATTATTGTATACAGTGATCACAATCCCCTTACTTTCATCAACAAAATGAAAGATAAAAATCGGAGATTGTTGAGATGGTGTTTGATATTGCAAGAATATAACATTGACATCAAACACATCAGGGGAAAAGACAATGTGATTGCAGATGCACTCTCACGTGCCTAGAAATGTAATATTGCTTGATGTAATTAAGTCCAGTATCATAAAACATGTTCTTATGTAATTTTGGTTATTATAGTATTAGATGTATATTCAAAAGAAAGCTTTATTATATAAATCTTTCTTTTTCTTTATGAGGGGAGGTGTTATGTATGATGTTTATATAATATTATAAATATTTTGGGAAATTATAAATGTTTCTTCACTTTAATATTTGCTTAAATCTTAATGTTATCAGGAAAAACATGTTTAACTAGTGTCCTTGAATTAGGTTGTTTTGATCAATATGTTTTCTCAATTTGAAGGTCAAGGTTGATTGTTGTTTACAAGTAAAATTCCATTAAGATGACACATGTTCTAGAACATTCTGTCATGTGACCAATCTTTATATATGCCATGTTTGGTGGACATTTATTCAGTTTTGACATTACCATCAGTCTTGTAAAGAGCTATTACAGTTGTGAAAATTCATTCCAAATTCTAAGAGAGGAATTATTTTAAATATTCATTGGATTATAACAGTGCTCATAAACTTTTGGATTTTGGATTTTTAATTAATGATTTTGGAATTTAACTGAACTTATTCAGAGATTTTGGAATACTTCATTTTGACATCAGCACATCAAGATTTCTAGTACATCAGGACTTTGGAGACCATTAGCACATCATAACATTCAAGGACACAGCCGTGAATTCTGAACATTCTATATTTAGGACTTGTGATTAGAACAATCATTCTTATTGGATTATTAGGATTTCAAAACACATTACTGTAAGTGACTTTTTGATTTTTTTTAATTTTAATTATCTAGTAATAAATTGCTTGTTGATTTTTACTTGATTTGTTGGTTTCACTTTCTTTCTGTTACATTTTTCTTAGACCATAGAGTCGTAACACAGTCCATACTCAAAACTGCTATGTTTATTTCCATAATTACTAAATTCAGTAATAAAATGTTCACATAAAGGCTAACTAGTCAAATGCTTCAGGTGTTCACAGAGTCACATCACATGGAAGCTCATTAATGTTTGGAACAGTTGAAAGATCTTGTATACTTTAGTCGTTTTTCTGACACCTACATGGATACGGGCGGCTGTAAGCATATGAGAGGTATTTGATTACATTTTTAATGTTGAATATCAACAAAATGCTAACTTTTTAAAACCATGGAAGAAACCCTTTAAAGACCTCAATAGTTGCCACTGTATCAGTGTATGACTTTATTGCTTACAGTGGTCTCTCGCTAACAGTCCCCTCAATAGTTGCCACTGTATCAGTGTATGCCTTTATTGCTTACAGTGGTCTCTCGCTAACAGTCCCTCAGTACACCATTGCCCCTCTTAAAATGCCGGGTTAATGGTCATAGATCCTGTTATTGGTTACCGTATATACTCGCATATAATCTGATGCCAACTGCAAACTGCATAGATCCAGATCTGTGATTGCATAATGTGCTGGCAGATCTGGGTCTGTGCAGTTTGTAAGGACTAATCAGTAGAACAAACAACATTGACCCTGATCTGCTGGCTCATTATGCGAAAGCAGATCAGGGTCTATGTTGTTTGCATTTGGACCAGGCCTACATGTATATGCGAGGATATACAGTAATTTTTGTTTTATTATTTCCAGTCAACTTGCTCCACTTAGTTTTAATTTTTGGCTATTGAGAATGATTTATAATGTGGGTTCACATCATTAAATACCCGATATTTATGTTTTTATGCACAATTATGTACATGCATCCTAATTGGAAAATACAGCACTCCCTAACTATAATAAGGCCCATCAGATGGTTCCTGTTATAAGGCAAGTATGGTCATAGATCCTATGTCATTATGTAGCAGTAAAGTTATATATATGATGTACTTCATTGTAAGGTGATCTCACTGTAAGGTGATGTACTATTTGACTCCCATGGACAGTGTTATAATGAGGGAGTAAGTTACATAAATATAAGGTAGCGTCACTTGTAATGCAGGTAATTTTTATTGTTCCCATAGACAGTGTTATAATGAGGGAGTAAGTTACATAAATATAAGGTAGCCTCACTTGTAATGCAGGTCATTTTTATTGTTCCCATGGACAGTGTTATAATGAGGGAGTAATTTATATAAATATAAGGTAGCCTCACTTGTCATGCAGGTCATTTTTATTGTTCCCATAGACAGTGTTATAATGAGGGAGTAAGTTACATAAATATAAGGTAGCATCACTTGTAATGCAGGTCATTTTTATTGTTCCCATAGACAGTGTTATAATGAGGGAGTAAGTTACATAAATATAAGGTAGCATCACGTGTAATGCAGGTCATTTTTATTGTTCCCATAGACAGTGTTATAATGAGGGACTGCAGTATATAAATATAAGGTAGCCTCATTTGTCACACTGGTAATTTTATTGTTCCCATGTACAGTATTATATTGAGAAAGTATTGTATTGGATAAAGGTCATAGTTAAGTGCCCTGAAGCAATAATATTTGTGTGACTATAGATTCCTCTAGTGAATACTGTAGGTATTATTAAAGTCCCATTTGAGTTCACACCAGATGTTTTCAGCTCAGGGTGTTTGTGCAGGGAAACATTGATGCAATATGGGTCTGAAAGTAAACATCTGTGACAGGAGAAATATAGATATTTGTGGTACTGTTACTTCTTGTAGACAGCTGAGACGGTAGTAAGGAAGGTGTGGATAGATATTGTGAGCCACTTTAAATTATCATAAAAGGAGACACTTTACTTGCAGCTAAGAAACAGTAGATGCAATAATTCACGTCTGTTATTAATTTGTCACAAGTGAAATCCTATCACTTACAAAATATTTGTTGAAGTCCAAAGAAAATAGAAATAGTACATGCAGTTGGGTAAAAATTTACTCTATTCCAGGGGTGTCAAACTCGTTTGCTATGGCGGGCCAGATTTGATCTAAATAATAATAAATAACAATAAATAATAATAATAAGTAATGAGTCTGGTGGGTCGTATCCGGCCAGCAGGATGTATGTTTCACACCACTGCTCTATTCTATAGGCATAACACTAATTGACTGATTCTAGTCATAACACTTTCCGCATTTTTAAAATGACTACTTTGCTCCTGACTGAATTTGAATTATAGACGTGTGCGACGAATCTCGTCATGTATGTCTGTACTTTGCTCCAGCTAAACATACAAATATATAGTGTGTGCAACCTCCCCCATCCTAAACTTGGACCGCGCTATCTGACAAAGTTCCCCCACCCATATTCCTCATGATATATTTCTATATATTTGACTTTATTTTAGCTTAAACACTACAACAGTAATAGTTATACTTTAAAACTCTTTGAACTGGTCATGAAATTTTCCTTTGGTGTGCATACCTGCATATATACAATACATGATATGATAGAACTGTATTGAGTTTTATTTTCTCTATCAGTGGTCTCCAATGCGGTGCCCACGGGCGCCATGGCGCCTGCCAAGGTTTTTTGTGTGCCCGCAGAAGAGGTTATAATGAATAATAAAAAATAACAAAAATGGGTCAAGTTAATTGGTTGGTGCCCGCCACTCTGTCATAAACTTGCAAATGTGTCTGTAGGCACAAAAAGGTTGGGGACCCCTGTTCTATATAATAGTTAAACTCTAATGCAGGGATTCATAAGGTTGGAACATTGTTATTCTGAAAAGGATTCATGATTTAGAGCTCATGATTGGATCCAGATCAGAGAATTAACTAGACCATACTGTATATACTCATGTATAAGCTGGTCCAAATGCAAACAACATAGACCTTGATCTGCCATCGCATAATGTGCCGGCAGATCAGGGTCTATGTTGTTTGTTCTACTGATTAGTTCTTACTAACTGCATAGACCCAGATCTGCCAGTGCAGATTTGGGTCTATGCAGTTTGCAGTTGGTATTGTATTATACACGAGTATATATGGTAATTACTAGACTCTGATGTAACTTTCATGCCAACAGCATTTCTGTGTATATCCTGTATAAAGTGAATTCAGTTGTGAATAATCCAGACCTTTTGATGCTTAATGTGCCAGCAGATAATCAGGGTCATTGCTGTTTGCTTGAAATTATAATTAGTAAGAACAATATCAACCCTGATCTGCTGGCACATAATGCACTAACAGAGCTAGGTCTTAAAGCTGTTTGCAGTTTGGCATCCTTTATACATGACAAACATTCATTACCATATTTATACTATGATAAGACCATGCTTGATAAAAAGGCCCCCCCCCTCAATTTTAGAAAATGTTAGCAAATATTTACTAAGGATATCTTTAATAATATGCCCACTCCTACTCTCTGATAAATTTTGTAGGTTGTCTCCCCTGGTTTTATGATGAGAGAAATACTGTAAACAAAGACCTATAATCTTGATTGTGTGCATGTTTATTTATAGGTCTTTGCTGTTATCTACCATTAAAAATGCATAACCATATGTACTCGTGTATAATCTTTACCAACTGCAAACTGCATATACCCAGATCTGCCATCACATAATGCGCTGGCAGATCTGGGTCTATGCAGTTTGTAAGGACTAATCAGGAGAACAAACAACATAGACCCTGATCTGCTGGTGGATTATGCGATGGCAGATCAGGGTCTATGTTGTTTGCATTTGGATCCGGCTTATATGCAAGTAGATACTGTATGTTAATTTATGTTTCATCACATATGCAGTCATCCACACATTGCCAGCATTTGATTTTTTTCTTGTTTCTCTGCTATTATATGATCAGAAAACTTACAAATCAAAGTCTGCTTTCATAAAAGTTTTCAATTTGAATAGGTACATACATTTACTCAACTCAAAATTTATATCAGGTCATGTCATCATACCATGTAATTACAGAATCAGTTCCAGTATGGTCCAACTTAGAATGACTGGCATGTTTGGAAACAATTTGGTTAAATGCAGTGCAGTACAGATTTCTTTCCCAGCCACTTGTGCAGGACAAGTGACTTTGGAAAAGTGACTTGTTCTGACCAATTTTGTACTTGTCCCATGATTCGAGTTTATAATTTTTTAAAAAATTTCCAGTGTATAATATCTACAATGCAAAGGGAAGGATTTGTAATTATATGGGTATGACTGTATTATACTTTTTATTATTAGGTACTAGATTAGGTTCTGCAGTGTAATGTAGCTATGGTTTTTTTTATGTGTTTTAGTTGCCTGTTTGTCCGAATAGGAGCTAATTTTATTGTTCAAAATATCAAAAGTAAAATTAGGTTCTTGTCTTTAGTGCCAGTCCTCACTATGGCACAGAGCACCAGAACTGTTAAAAAGAAAAATAATTTTGTTACATTATTCAAGACAGAATACATATCTAGCTGGAAATTATTATCAATTTAATTTTATTATCAAGCTGATTTTTATTTACTTCTCAAAATCTGTCAAAATTAATTGTGGAATGTACAAGTCAAAGGCATCTTCACTTTACTTAATTCAGCCTAAAATCTGTCAAAATTAATTGTGGAATGTACAGGTCAAATGCATCTTCAATGTACATCAGCCTCTAATCTGTCAAAATTAATTGGGGAATGTACAGGTCAGAGGCATCTTCACTGTACATCAGCCTAAAATCTGTCAAAATTGTGGAATGCATGGGTCAAATGCATCTTCACTGTACATCAGCCTAAAATCTGTCAAAATTAATTGTGGAATGTACAGGTCAAAGGCATCTTCACTGTACATCAGCCTAAAATCTCAAAATAATTGTGGATTGTACTGGTCAAAGGCATCTTCACTGTACGTCAGCCTAAAATCTCAAAATTAACTGTGGAATGTACAGGTCAAAGGCATTTTCATTGTACATCAGCCTAAAATCTGTAAAAATTAATTTTGGAATGTACAGGTCAGAGGCATCTTCACTGTACATCAGCCTAAAATCTCAAAATTAATTGCGGAATGTACAGGTCAAAGGCATTTTCATTGTACATCAGCCTAAAATATGTCAAAATTAATTGTGGAATGTACAGGTCTAAGACATCTATACTGCAAATCAGCCTAAAATCTCTCAAAATTAATTGTGGAATGTACAGTTCTAAAGCATCTATACTGTACATCAGCCTAAATTAATTGTGAAATGTACAGGTCTAAGGCATCTTCAATGTACATCAGCCTAAAATCTGTGCTCTCATTGTATACACAATATCATGATTAAGCAACAGTTCACATTCCCTCGTTACAAAACTAAAAAATGAATGGTCTTGAATATGTTGCAAAAATTTGGGAAAATATTTTTAAAAAGAGGAAACCATACATGTACATTTTTAGGATTGAGTCCCCCACTGCTTGGGACAAACCAGCTGATTATTGATCAGGTGTACTACATCTATCAGCAGTTTAGAAGAAATCTGACTTCAACACAAACATCACTAATTACAGACTGACTTCCATGTAGTTTAGGGAAACATTTATTTTATTCCAATCTCGATGAAAATAAAGTCCATTCTTGGCCTGTGGACATGTCTTTATCCATTGTTAGGAAAGTCATATTGGCACATGTTAAGAATATATTCAGATTTTGCACTAATAATAACATGGTAAGAGTGAAAATGCTGATCTGGAAGAGAACAGTACTGGAAAAAAGACTGTGTAAAACTGGAAAATTAAATATGGACTTATCTGGGACTAAATGTTCAGTCAGGCATTTGTGTGACATTAAAATCTACTTGTCTCTGTCATCAGGCTATCCAGTTTGCACAGCCCTGAAATGTACCAGGGTGTGTTGCAGAATTTAAGTTTACCTCTCTGTGCAAACAGAGCTATATATATATATATATATATATATATATATATATATATATATATATATATATATATATATATAATTTTCAGTTCCCACCCACCCCACTGCATGGTCCTACTGACACCTTCCATTTCCTTAGCTTCTTCCTCCAGGAATGGATGTAAATTTAAGACCAATGTGCCGCTCTGCAAACCACCATGATAACATTGAATTTGTAATAATAATTAAAATGTATTTCTGATGCATGTTTTTACAGCTAGATTCATTATATTTTTTGGTAAAACATGCCACATTGATCAGTTTTGGATGCTTAGTCATGCTTGTATTGAATGATGAGTTTTTTTATGTACTGTCTATAAATGTATTGCACTATGAAGAATGAAACTGAATTGAATTTCATAAGATTTGTTTTTAAGTTGTATTGCATTATTCACACAATGTCAGTATGATATAATTGGCATGGTCTTGAAAGCTTGCAAACCATTCATTATTAACTATGCAGAGATGAATTCTTATTTTGACTTTTTAATATACTACAAAGATTGCAAATTAGGTTTATGGTTTCACAAATGAAATTATTAGGACAAGAATCACTCCTCAATTATGCAGCAGGGACACTATTTTCATACTTGTGGCAGCTGGCAGTATGTTGCCGTTAAGCAGGGTGTAAATAAGGCTATTATAATGTTAATCACAGAAAGTAATTATTACTGTGTGAGAAATCAATACTTCATTATGCTGTCAGCATTATATTTAGAGAGTTAATGTTAACTGTTAGTGTAATAATAATCCCAGATTAAACTACCAGGATTTATACTTCATTGTACGAAGAGATAATGTTTCTGTGTTTGCAGCATATACATGTACATGTATTCATAATTAGCTACATATGATATAATTAAGTTTTAGTTATCTTTACATTGTACCACAAGTTTTGACAGCTTACATCAGATATAGTGGACCCTGTCTATGATGGACACTTGAGGGCCCATACAAATTTGTCGTATATGGGAAAATGTCCTGTATAGATAGGGTAAAAATGATCACATAAATTTGATGAGGTACCCATAATTGTTGTCCATTTTGAGCAGGTGATGTTTAAATGGAGGTCGCTTTCAATGACTCCAATGCCCTGAGGTGGAGGAAACTAGAAAGTGTAGAGAAAAGCACCAACCTTGAGTTGTTGACCATGCACCTGTGCACTGGAAGGAATAGGTATTTAGCATTTGCCTGAGACTTGCAAAGCGAATGTGAAACCCATATACTATCAAGGCCTTGTTTGGTAAAAATCTTCAGTTTTTTTAGTTCTGTTTAGCAAATTATATAATGTACCGTATATATACTCGCGTATAGTCCGATACCAACTGCAAACTGCATAGACCCAGATCTGCTGTTGCATAATGCACCAGCAGATCTGGGTCTATGCAGTTTGTAAGGACTAATCAGTAGAACAAACAATATAGACCCTGATCTGCCGGTGCATTATGCGATGGCAGATCAGTGTATGTTTTTTGCATTTGGACCTGGATTATACATGAGTATGTATGGTAAGTGTAACATTGTTTGTCAAACTGAATTACAATGAAGCCTGCCTTAGTTGACAACTCCATATAAAGAACACCTGCTCATAATTGACAATCAGATTCAACTGCTGTATAATGTTGGTTGGTTTTTAAGAGCATTTTGAGAAAATTATTGGCTCTATCATGCTGAGACAATGAGAGGTATGTACTTTTCCCATGGACACATCAAAGCAGCCAACATGAGCTGGTCTTTGTGGGTATAGAATCTATGAGTCTGATGATCTACTAACTCAACTACCATGCAACCTCTATATAAAGTACATCTGTCCAGAAAGGACAAATTTGCTTGGCCCCTTGAGTGTCTTGTTTATGATTAACCAATTTCACTATTATGTCTGTTTTATAGCTGACATTTGTCTCTACCATGTAGATATCTTCAAATTTTATTTTTTATTTCAGCTTTACTGCTGCTATACGATGTAACTAATAAAACCAGCTTCGACAACATACGAGTAAGTTATTTGTCACACAAAAGATAAATCAGGTGGTACTTGATATTAGATGAATGGTACAGTGCGATATTCAACTCTATATTGTGTTCATCCAAGCACAAAAAGAAGAAGACAGATCCGCCATTGTAGCAGCAGATTATAAGCGTCTACACTGATTGCATGAAATCATAAGTAGAACAAATGGTGTAGAGCCTGATCTTATTTGGCACACAGCAGTTGCATATTAGAGTTTGTGCTGTGTGCAGCTAGGTGCACATTGTACAAATGCAAATGCATTATTGGTACTGTACATTGTGTTTCAAGTCTGTACGTGTTTTCAATGAATCTGCTTATGTCACATACGAGATATGATACAGCTCTTTCCATCATTGTACGATATTGATTATGCTTATATTGTATGCCTTTAAAAAATAGACATTTATCTTAATTAAATATTTGAACTAGCATAAGAAGGTTATTACTACGTGACAAGGAGGCACATAATGTGTTATGTTGCCCTATTTCTAGATACACAACGTGTTTATGGATTTCCTCTGTATCAGTATCAATAATTTGAATCCTCTTTTTTGGAGAATTTTGTTGATACAAGTGGTTGACAGTGATGTTACAAGTTGCAAGTTTTGTACACTGAAGCATTTAGCCATTTGTACTTTTCAAACTTGAGATAATGTGAAACTCAGCTGGTCTGTCGTCTCCACATTATGGCTGGTGGGTAGTTCATGATGCTTTTAAACATTACTGAAAAGTCCGTTGGACTTAAGTTGCTTTACAGTTTTGAAACTGTGCATAATTATTTGAATAATACACTTGTTTCAGTTCTTTAACCAATGTTAACATATTGAGAATTAGGGTGGTTGGGTGTCATTCATGGGCCGGATGTCATAAAGTAGTTCCATTTTATTGGATTGTGGAAATACAGGATCGGAAAATGGTAGTAGGTGATACAGATGTTTATATTAGATTGTTGGAAAATGACTTATTGGAGCTATGTATCATTTACAGGTACACCTCTCCCTCGATAACTTATGCCCAGATAACTTGCAAACTCACTTATAATTCAGTGTCAGACATAGATCCCATTTTTTCCATAGAAAATACCAAAAGAACTGGCCCTTATCTGTTGAACATGAAGAAAATTACAATCAAAATTGGCAAATGAAACCTTTATATATTGCTCATTTTATCATCAGAAATGGCAGTTAGAGTCTGGAAATTTTGAATCAACATCATGAAATTCACATATTTTGTTTGATTTTCTTGGAAAAAATATTTTCTCAGTACATTGTAAAAAAAACTATACAGCGAAATAGCAATCAATAAAAAATTTTGGTAAATGCTAACAGGTGGCAACACTGTAAGAAATAAACACAAATTTAAGATGTCTTGTCAGGTGAAATTGTTTTAATCTTTTAATTCTGTTCACTGGAATCAGTATAATTGTGGTATATTGTTTTATATTCAAACATGAAAAGAGTCACGTCAATACCCATGAGCACTTGTGTGAGGACCTAGTTATGTGCAGTCTTTGTTTTGATCTACAACTTGGGGAAATGTTTGTTGCATTGTAACAGGCGATCCAAATATACCTGCTTTGTTTTATCATGTTAATTTTGTCTTTTGTATCAAATCAAGTAAGGGAGGTAAAATAAAAAAGTTCAAAGGCATGTAAAGCCTACCTACATAAGCTCTTGTGGTCACTATCGTTTGTGAAAACCAATTCATTTCATTTGACCTATCGAACACTATTTTAAATATTATATAATAAATGTCATCAAAGTATATATATATATATTAATCAGTAATTTATCCTAATCATTTGCAAGTGTGATCATGGAGAGTAAGGGAACCAAGCAAAGGCGTACATGGTGAATGAAAAGCTTTACCGAGTTGACACTCATTGGTTGGCTCAAGGATGAGCAGAAATTTCAGGGTTACTTGCATGATGTTCATTCTAATGATGGGTTCAAATGGAAACAGGCACGGACTGCAAATGATACAAACTAGATGATGCTGTGTATACATAGTTCACACAGCAATGTGAACAAGGTGTTCAGATCTCTGGAGCAATTCTCAAGGCCCAGGCAGATTAAATGGCAAAAGCTATTGATAAAGACTCCAATTTTCCATGGCAATTCCATGGCTTTGGCGATTCCAGTGCTGACATGGGATAAAACAGAATTCATTGTCGAGGGAGATATGCTCAGCAAATCAGGAGGCAGCATGCAATTATCTCTTCCAGCTTTGAGAGATTATCACCTGTGAGGGATATGCAGAAGGCTGAGTTTACAATTATAATTATTCCCCTTTTTTAAAATTTTTTTACATGTTCTCTGAAATTAGGGCCCATTCAATTCAGGTTTGGTAATGGTTTACATTTGTTATTTTATTTTTACATTCTAACTAAATATTTGTATCTATCTTATCTATCTACATTTTTGGAAAAAGAAATCTTGTTTAATTTTGAAGTAATAATACTAGAATTTATCCCATTCAACACAGAAAGCAGTGACATAAGACACAAGGTGTTCAGCGGTACACATGAAGTGTACTGAAACCTCTTGGAATACTGTTTTTAATGATCTTTTCTGAAATTAAAGGTAATTTATAAGGAAAAATGAACAACTCAGATACTCTGTTATAAAAAGCTATTTATTCACAATTATTCTCAACACAATTATAAAATGAGTATTCAACACCATAACTGTTCCCCCCCTCCCCCAACTCAACACAATTATAAAATGAGTATTCAACACCGTAACTGTTCCCCCCCCCCCAACTCTACTTTTGCCTCTCTCTGTCGATCTCCATCCCTTAGTTTTTCAAATGTCCCACGGTAACTCGTGCCCTCAGTTAAATTGTGGTCTATATTTTTGTGGACCCCGTTGTGCACAAGTTATCAAGGGAGAGGTATATATAGTAAATTAAAATATAACATTCCAATAAAAATTATCTACACATCCAGTTATCAGTAAGGTACAAAATCGACACAACAAAACATAGAAAATAATATCAAAGGACATGCCATTTATACCAACACTTTATATGTACACCTCTTCCTTGATAACTCGTGCAGAACAGGGTCCAAAAACATTGACCGCATCATAAGTGAGGGCATGAGTTACTGAGGGACCTATGAAAAATTAAGAACGGGATGGACATCAATAGTGAGAAGGGGGGGGGGGAGAGAGAGATTAAATGGTTGAATACTGGGGGGATAATTGTCAATAAATAGCTTTTCTAATGAAGTTGTTTGCATTTCTATATAAATTACCTTTATTTTCAAGATAACCGATCTGTAAAAATGTTATTCCAAGAGGCTTCAACACACATCACATGTGTGCCAGCAAAAACATTGTGTATTATATCACTGCTTTTTGCATATGAATGTTGAGACATTTTAGCGTTATTGTTGATTCAGAACAAAACGAGAGTCTTTTTTTTACAAAGAGGTGGACTATTATTTCGAGAAACAACAATGTGGAAACTCGATTTTTTTCTTGTTCTTGTTCTAATAGTAAAATGATGCTGTGATTTCATTGCAAGTAATAGTGAAACTTCTGCTTGTCCTTGAGCAAACCTCTGAGTGCCAATTTGGGAATTATAAGCGTACTACAAACTTTGGAACTCATTTCTGCATAAAGAACCTATCTGTGAAAGTAAGCTTTCACGCACAGAGTCCCCTGGTTTCCTGGGTTTCACTTCATTCCCTTGCTATCCTTGATCACATTTGGGAATGAGTAGGATAAACTACTGATTAATGTTAGATACTTTAATTATGTTACTAACTGTAACTACTTGCTTATAAGCCCGTTCAATTATAAGTCCCCCCCCCCCCACTTCGAGAATATAAATTGTAATATTTTAATATGACCTGTTTATGTAAGTCAAGGTGAAAAACTGCTGTCTGAAAGATCCACTAAGCTTTCATTAAGAAATGAAACAAAAATAAAGTCTTTTATATATATTATAAGTCAGGGTGTACTTTGCAAATCAGATCCATCTGTAAGGGGTGACTTGTCGTGACTGAGTCAGAGTTGCATTCTTGGAAAAATAAACAAGCTAAACTGGCTCTGTGAAATCTCATTAAAGGATTGATGAAACTGAACAGGTGTTAATTATGCAGCACGATCACAGGGAGTTAAAATAAGCATCCACAGTGCCAATTTTGGAATTTTAAGTTCGTTACAAACTTTGGAACTCGCTTCTCCATAATGAACCATATCTGTGAAATAAAACTTTTCATGCACCAAGTACTCCTTTCGCTTGCATCTCTTGCTATTGTTGATTGCATTTGCGAATTAGTAGGATAAACCACTGATTATTATTAGATACTTTAATTATGTTACCTACATAATAATATTTATAACAGTGTGTAATTGGTCAATTGAAATGAGTTTACCTGACACACTATTGTGACCGCTAGCTCTTATGCAGGTAGGATTTCGTTTTAATTTTTTTTTTATTATTCCACCCCCTTTATTTGATTTGATACAAAAGACATAATTAACATGATAATACAAAGCAGGTTTGTTTTTTATTGATTGTAACAACACAACAAACACTTCTGGAAATTGGAGAACAAAACAGAGTTTGCTCTTAATTGGGTTCTCAGAAATGCTAGTGGACATAGCTGTGACGGTAGATTGATACGTTTCACGTTTGAATATAAGAGGGCATATAGCATTTATGATGATCACTCTGAAATAAAATTAAAAGATAGAACTAAAACATGAATTTCACTTGACAAAACTTATTTAATTGGTATTTTTTTCCTAAAGTGCTGCCACCCTATGCATTACTGACATTTTCATGGATCGAAATATCATTGAAAATTGTTATTTACAGTGTACCGAGAATTTTTTTTTGGTATAGAAAACTGAAGAAAATATATGACTTCTTAATAAAGGTTGTGAATTTCATGATGTTGAATCAGATTTCTGGGCACTAATTGCTATTTTCAACGATAAAACGAGCGATACCTGGTATATCAAAGTTGCAGTTATAGTTTTGATCGCAATTTGCTTTACATTCAACAAAATAGGGGCCAATTCTTTTGGTATTTTTCTAGAAAAAAAAAATGGGATCCATGCCTGACCCAGCATGTTATCTGGGCATGAGTTATCGAGGGAGAGGTGTACAAGTATTGTGTAATGAATATTGTAGTGAAACGGATAAACACAGTGCATACCATATGTATTTCTCGATGGGAATAGTGGCATGAAAATGTGCAAATATTTGAACTGACAGTATGTTGTATGTACTGCAGAAATCTAGAGTTTCCAGTATTATCCCAAAATTTATTTTAAAACATTTTATGCTGTGCTTATAAGATGACCATTACTTTGCATGAATCAAATTTTCAGTAAATAAACATCAACTTCATAAGCGAGTATATATGGTACATAATAGTATTTTAAATGGTGGTCAATTGGTCAATTGAAATGAGTTGACTCGACACACAACCGTAACTGCTGGCTCTTATGCAGGTAGGATTTGTGTGCATGTTGATACAAAAGACGTAATTCACATAAAAATATAAAGCAGGTAAACTTTTAATTGATTGTAACAATTCAACAAATACCTTCAGCAAGCCGGAGATCAAAACACAGTCGGCACTTAATTAGGTTCTCATGGAAATACTTGTAGGCATAACTGCGATGGTTGATTGACACTTTTCACCTTTAAATACAAGAGGGCACATCACAACTGAATTAAAAGATAGAACTGAAACATGAATTTCACTTGACAAGACTTATTCAATTGGTATTTATTCCTTAAATTATAGCCACCAGTAGGCATTGCTAACATTTTAATTGATTGATATTTTATTGTATATTTTTATTGACAGTGAACTGAGAATAGTTTTAAAATGAAAATGTAACAAAATATAACTTATTAAAAGTTGCACATCTCATGATGTTGATTCATATTTCCAGGCACTAATTGTTGTTTTCAGTGATAAAATGAGCAATATATCAAGGTTTCGTATACCAGTTATTGAAAACAATTTTATTCGAATTGAGCAAATAGGGACCTAATTTTGTTTAATATTTTTTATAAGAAAAAATCCACATCTGCCACCATGTTATAAGTGGGTTCGTGAGTTATCTGGGTGCACTAAAACACGGAAGTGGTGTATACACCAGTACATTTTTGTGTTTTATTCTGTTAATTTTTCAAACTCAGTGGCTCTGTTACAGCAATGCAGACATTTACACGTAACTGTACAAATAGAAATATTTATATGCTTTCCATATTGGCATATTTGAAATGACAAAAAGATTTTGTCACGCTTTTCTTAAATATGGTAAGAATTCTTAAATGGCAATGTTTGCCTTATTGATGAAACAACAGCTTCTTAGATGGTCTAAATGTCATCAGAATTTGGTAGTAATTTACCATCTTGGACCAGATTCTCTTACGTATGCATTTTCTTGGTAGTAATTTACCATCTTGGACCAGATTCTCTTCAGTATGCGTTTTCTTGTGGTAATTTACCATCTTGTACCAAATTCTCTTCAGTATGTATTTTTTTGGTGGTAACTTACCATCTTGGACCAGATTCTCTTCAGTATACATTTTTTTGGTGGTAATTTACAGTCTTGGACCAGATTCTCTTCAGTTTGCTTTTTCTTGAAATACAGAAAAGCTTAATATTCTAGTATTTTTAGGATCTGTAAATACAGTAAAGCAAGGTTTATAAAACATAGTGTGTAAATCAAGTTGTACAGTATGTATTATGCTATTACTTGGTATTATAAACCTACAAGTTGTATGTTTTCATTGTAAAATAGAGCATGTTTTATTCTGTAAATCAAGATTTATAGACCTTGGCCATTTGAGCAATCAAAATGTGGGCCATTAAGGTCAAAGGTTCATTAACTCCAAAATGTCGTGTGTTACTGTGAGTCAGCCAAAGAAAAGAGATAGTTAAATATAAAACTTGTTTTACTGTGTGAACATGCAAGAAATACACTAAAAAAAATAAATGACTAGCAATTACTTTCAAAAAGTATTTCTTTTACTCAGAATGAGTAAAATATAAGTAAAAAAGTTTGTCAAATGGATGATTAATTGCAAGTAAAAGATGACAAGTAAATATTTTACTAAGTAAAATATTACTTAGTAATTATTTAACTAAGTAAAAATATTACTTAGTAATTATTTTACTAAGTAAAATTACTTAAGTACTAATTTTACTAAGTAAAAATATTACTTGGTAATAATGTTACTAATTAATATATTACATGTACTTAGTAATAATTTTACTTAGTAATTTTAATCAAACACAAAATTAAGTCATATATTATTACTTAGTAATAATTTTACTAATGAAAATATTATTACTTAGTAATAATTTTACTACGTAGTTTTAATTAAACACAGAATTAAGTAATTTTTAGTAGATGGGCAAAAGTATGCACGTTTGTGTCAATTGGCAAACTTTTTAATGAGGAAATAATTCCCAGTTTAAGAAAGTAAATGTTTTATTTATCCCAGTACGATCACAAGTGTAGATTCAGTAGAGTCCTTTCTTACAGCAAATTGAAATGTATACCATGGGCAAAAACATACATGTCAACAATGTGAAATAGTAATCAAAAAAAAAAAGATCTGCCAGAATTTTTAACATTGATAACCTTTTCACAGGCATAGAATTCAACATAAATTTCTTTGTAGCCAGAAGAACAAGTAGACTTAGAAATGTAATAGTCCTGCTGAATCATCACTAGTCCTTCCCACAAATCAATGTCAGACACATCGAGATTTACTTGCCATCGGATTGTTGAAATTAGGAAGACTACTAGTCTGACAGGAAATTTACTAGGCTTGAGCTAGCAAACTACTGCTGATTTCGAGCCTTGTTTCATATTCGTGTATATACACCGCTCCCTCGATAACTCATGCACAAAGGGGGCCAAAAACATAGACCGCACTATAAGCGAGGGTGCGAGTTACCGAGGGACCTCAAAAAAATTAAGAAAGGGATGCCATCCCCGCTGGATATCGAGAAAACCGCAGTGGAGGTGGGGGTGGGTAACGGGGCTGTTTAATGGTGGAATACTCGTTTTATAATTACATTGGGAATAATTGTCAATAAAGAGCTTTTTCTAAACTTCGTCTCATCCTTGAGGAAATCCCTGAGTAGCATGTTAGAAAGTTCAATACAAACTCTGGAACTCGCTTCTCCGTAATGAACCGCATCTGTAAAACAAAGCTTTTATTCTCCAAGTACTCATTTGGCTTGGTTGCCTAACTATCTTTGATTACATTTGTGAATGAGTAGGCTAATTTAAGGTAGTTTAATTATATTACTTGCATAATAATATTTATAACAGTGTTCGATTGATCAATTGAAATGAGTTGACCTGACACACGGCCGTGACCGCTAGCTCTTACGCAGGCAGGATTTGCACGCCTTTTAACTTTTCTGTTATTCCACCCCCTTTGTTTGATTTGATACAAAAGATGTAATTAACGTGATAATACAAAGCAGGTCTGCTATTAATTGAGTGTAACAACACAACATATACTTCCGCAAGTCGGAGATAAAAACGAAAAAAGGTCGGCACATAATTAGATTCTCACAGAAACGCTCGCGGCGATAGTTGGGTCAGTTGAATTTTAATTTTCACGATTGAATACAAGAGGGCATATTGCATTTATGATGATTACACTGAAACCGAATTAAAAGATAGAACTAAAACACATATTTCACTTGACAAAACTTATTTAATTGGTATTTATTTTTAAAGTGTTGCCACCAGTAGGCTTTAGTGACGTTTTCATTGATCGAAATTTCGTCGAATATTGTTATTTATAGTGTACTGAGAATGTTGTTTGGAAAGAAAATTGAACAAAATATTTGACTTCTTATTAAAAGTTGAAAATTTCATGATGATGATTCAAATTTCTGGGTACTAACCACTGGTTTTGACGATAAAACGAGTGATACTGTATATTAAGGTTTCATTGACTAAATTTTGATTGCGATTTTGTTTACCTTCAACAAATAGGGTTAATTTTAAAAAAAAAATTTTTTGAATTTTTAAAAAAAAATTTCTAGTTTAAAAAAAACGGGATCCACATCCGGTCCGCGTTATAAGCGGGTTTGCAAGTTATCCGGGCGCGAGTTATCGAGGGAGCGGTGTACTACCTTTCCAGATTTCAATATTTAGCCATGCATACATTTAATACAGAGATAGGTAGATATGAGGGTGTCATTGCTTCAGAGAAATATCTTAGTACTTGTTGAGAATGAATATCATGTATAGTTATGTTTGTACAAATTACCAAGATCTTAGAGAAAAATGTTTAAATAAACTTTGGAATGCTGGATAAAAAGAGGTTTATGCCATTGCAAAGTTAATTTATTATTCAGTGTTGCATTGTTTATATACAAATCTTTTAGGTAGGCAAGAAACTGTACTTAATGCCTGACATTTATATTAAAAGACATGTACTGCACTCAATGCAGTCATTTAAAGTATGCTTCATATATGCTGCAATCAACTTGTTGCACAGTAACAGAATAGGTAACCAGTATGCTGGCAGTGCCAGTTTCCTAACAATACACTATCATGCTGTAACCATGCTGGACATCAATACTGCAAAAAAACCCCACAAAATCCAGTAAAGTGGCAGATCTATTTAACAGTGAAAAAGTCCTATGAGAAAGAAAATAATCTATGATTAACATTACAAACACTTGTTTGTTTTTCTTTATTTTTATAATAGAGGATTTGCAAAACACTGGAAGATAATGGCAGAGACTACATGCACTTCCAGTGCCACCGTTTTCCACCTGCTGAGGGTGTACCTTTATCCTATCTTGTTTTGCATGTGCACACTTTCTAGAGAACTCATTATACATGCTCAAGCTTAGCTCACTATTAATCACTGGGGACCTCTAAAATCTGTGAATAAATCAAAGGAAACAAAGTAGAAGGAATGAATATAAATTCATAGTTGTTTGGAACCATATTTATCATAATTGCTTGAAACAGTATTTATCAAAGTTAAACATTCTTTCGTATAGTTGTGCAATACATCAGTAGTTTCAATCATAACATTTAAAAGTTTGTTAAAATGAAACCTCTCAATAGAGTACCATGATGTACTAATATGCTGTTTAATTTATTTTGTAATATCACTTCATACACAAAACATTTCATTAGCTGTTACATTGTGTCTTTTCTAAATGAAGCATATTGCTTTCCTTGCAAAATTGTTGCACACAGAGCAAATAAAGGAGACTTGGTGGGTGTATGATCTGGATCATATAAAATGAATTATTAAGGAAAGATTAAAAAAATTCATGGTGATCCACAGAAAGGCAAGCTCTTCAGTCTAAGGAATCTCTCACAACCATTTTCTCCAGTATGAGGGAAAATCTTCACATTTTATTCCTTATGACTTTAGACACTCTTTACATCACTTCAGTATAGAAATCCCATGGGGGTGTGTGTTGTCAAATGGTTAGGTTCACCCTCCCCCATCTGTTTAAATTGTACACTTTTAGGTGAAAAACAAGAATGTTAGCCATTTGAAGTAAACTGAATCACCTCTGCTCAACAAATCCCCTCAGAATAGAATCCTGCATTCTCCCTTCTTCTTGTATAGTTTAAATACCATCCACTGAAATAGATTACAGCAACATGTACACTGTCACCTGGACAAAATATTTGATTATTGACATGTTTGGCAAAACAATATAAGTATTTAATTTAGTTCAACATTCCAAAATCACTTGACCATCCTTTAAAGGGATCCTAAATTTTATTTCTACCATCCATTTTGAAAGGGCTGCAACATCATATCTGTAAAACGTTCAATACTTTACATCTTTAAAAAAAGCAATGAAATTACTTGTTTTATTCCTTAAGACCTTTGAAATGGAATCAGTGCCATTTTTCTTTTAAAAATGAAAACCATAAAAATTAGAAGCATACCTACATGCACACAAACTCTGAACTGACCTCAGCTAAGGTTCACTGCTCGAGGGCAATTGTAGAATTTGATATGTGAGAAGAAAACAAAGTCCTAAGAAGAAAACGGGAATGTGATTGATAAGCTTGCATTTATTTGTTAATATCGTCATCCTATTGTCGATAACTGACAACATTGCATTGATAACTGCAATTTGGCAGGTGCAGCAGTAAATAATAATGATCTGCAAAATTATTGTTGCAATGATCATGTGTAGCAAAATTTATTATGTTACGCGAAGTGTTGCTTGAAATATCAGTGTTGATTTTTAAATAGGTCACGTGAGAAGAGATAAATTAATACTTTACACAGATTTTGTGATATATAATTACCAAACTCAGTTTTTTATTTGCTCAGGTTTGCCTACTCGTGTTGCATTTATTCAAGTAAATCATATAATTCATGCCAGAAAATAAAGTAATTATTAATAGTCTCCTGTCATTCATTGTATTGAAGTAAGTTACATTTGTTTAAAGTAGCCATGTAAAAATTAGTAATTATTAGGTCAAAACCAGTAATCAGGTTGTAAAACTTTTGCTAAAATCAAGTACAAAAAATTACCAAGTTATTTCTTTTCCTTTTTCAAGTAAAAAATGTAAGTAATTCATACTTGAAAATTAAGTAATTTGATTACTTAGTAATAGCTTTAAGTAATTTCTTTTCCTGAATTAAGTAATATTATCTCTTGAAGTAATACCAAGTAATCGCGAGTAATCAGGTAGTAAAACTTTTACTTAAATCAAGTAAAAAGAAATTTTTAAGTAATTTTTTCTTTTAGTGTATAGACTCAAAGGTTCATACAACAAATTTAAAAGCCTTACCTTACTGTGTTTATGGGCTTGTGCATTTTCACAAACTTCATTAATTCATTGTGTTCATACATAACAATTTTCAGTTATCAGTTTACTCAATTACAATAGGAATTTTCTATAGCTATGCTGCTTTTAAAATTGTCTCATCTATTAGGAATGAAGAATATTTGTGCAGATTGTCTAACTGATTTTGTGTAAATGTTGTGATTTACAGTAATTTTCAAGTTGTTTATTTTATATTTTCAGGCTTGGTTATCAGAAATTAATGAATATGCTCAAGAGGATGTGGTGATCATGCTTCTGGGAAACAAGGCAGACATGACATCAGAGCGGGTGATACGGAGGGAAGAGGGTGAAAAACTGGCCAAGGTGAGGAGGAATAAAATAGGGGACTCAACCCAAAGTTAATTGACTTCCATAAATCAAGATTTCTAATTATTTTTCTGATTTCTTTAAACAAGACAGTATTACCGTATATACTCGTGCATAAGCCAAGACCAACTGCAAACTGCATAGACCCAGATCTGCCATCTCATAATGCACTGGCAGATCTGGGTCTATGCAGTTTGTAAGGACTAATCAGTAGAACAAACAACATAGACCCTGTACTGCCGGCACATTATGCGATGGCAGATCAGGGTCTATGTTGTTTGCATTTGGATCCGGTTTATACACGGGTATGTACAGTACTCTTAGAAGTCAAGTGACACTGATGGTGACCAGTTGAGTGTTTGGTTTGGTTTGGGTTTGGTTTTTTTTGGTATTTTAAAACACAGCAACACTTTGAAGGTTATATCATGCCAAGATAAATAGAATAAAGTACCTAGACCAAGGTCACACCTTGGTGGCTGATCAGGGCTGATCCAATGGTGGTAATCAAACCTGCACTCTTCTGGTTTTGAGTCCAGTGCCCTAACCACAAAGCCACCGCAACTTTTCCAGTTGAATAAAGAACTACCTCTCAAAATCAGGATCTAAATTTTACTTTACCATACATACTCTCATATAAATTGAGTCCAACTGCAAACATAGAAAAACCCTGATCTGCCATCGCATAATGTGCCAGCAGATCGGGGTCTATGTTGTTTGTTCTACTGACTACTCCTAACAAACTGCATAGATACAGATATGCCGGCACATTAGAAGTGAGTATGTATGGTACTCAAAATCTCTCCAAGAAGCTACATACATCTAACTTACGTCTTTTTCAATAAGTCATAATACTATGACTGTAAGTATTTTTGTGGGTGATTCATTTTCATGGTTTAACAAGAAAATATTGTGAGCACTTACTTTCCTGGATATTCCTCAGACAGAAATCATTATGGCATTTATAGTGTGGACATTTCAATTTGTATTTGGTAGCAACCATGAAATACACAAAAATTGGTTCCCCACAAATAGAAATGAATTCCCAGTACATCATTGATTTTAGCATCATAAAATTGTCCTGAATTTAATACATTCAGCAAAGCATCATATGAAATAAAACAGCTGATAACCTGCACTCTGTGGCTCTAATGTCAATGTGATGTAGCCTTTGAAATGGAAAATCCTGATATTCGAAGACAAATACAAAATATAAATATTTTTAGTTCAAATTTGTTGCATGAGATCTGTACAGATCAGTACATGCAGGCTTAGGACACTGAGGTGTAAAACCTCTTGATAGGGTTTGTATTGTGAAAACTCCCACTGATTACCGTAAATACTCGCGTGTAAGCCAATTTAAACTGCAAACTGCATAGACCCAGATCTGCCATCACATAATGCGCCAGCAGATCTGGGTCTATGCAGTTTGTAAGGACTAATCAGTAGAACAAACAACATAGACCCTGATCTGCCGGCGCATAATGCGCCGGCAGATCAGGGTCTATGTTGTTTGCATTTGGACCCGGATTATATGCGAAAGAAAAGTCTTAATAAGGATGTTCATATTTGCAAAATAAATGCTTACTATACAGCTCAAAATGAAAGTGATCATTACCATATGTACTCGCTTATAAGTCGAATCAAACTGCAAACTGCACAGATCCAGATCTGCTATTGCATAATGTATTTGTTGTATTTGATATTTTCTCCCCAATGCTTGCATAGTTTTCATTTATTTGCATCCCTTTTCATTTAATTTGAGGGTTTTGAATACCTTGCTGGTGAAGTGGTGCTTTGTTTTTATCCCTGTTGTAGTAGCCAATGTTAGGATAAGTATTACTCACCCAATTCTTGTTTTGGTTTGCTGTTTATTGCTTGTATTTCCTTTCAGCATTCTGTATGCCTCAATGTGTTGGTAAATGAGGTCATAAAAAGGCTGCTTGGGACACACACCTCCACCTGTATGCATGGTGTGCACTGCATGTGTGGACATGGATGGTTCTTTTTGTTGCCTTTGGCTTGATGAGGTATTGGACTTAGCAGAAAGTAACCATGCCTATAGGGCCAGGAAGAAGTGACCTGCTTTTTCCTCTTTGTCTCTAGATGATCCCCTCCATTTCCAGGAGGGGTCAAGAGCACTTCCTGATTTAGGGAAGTTGCAAGCTTCCATAATGGAGAGGTCTGTGGCTTTTTTAAAGGTATGAAAAGTGTCAGCTCCTGCAAGAATGGGATCACTGACATGTGGAAGGAACTTGTCAGCTCCTGTGAGGGAGGAATCCTCAGTGCTTTCTGGTGGAGGGAAGCCACCAAGACCCAGTAGCAAGTCCCGCCTTCTCTATGCAAGGGAAGCATAGTCTTCTTCTCACTCAATTTGACCTGTTTTTATATCGAGGGTATCTCGTTTGATGGATTCGAGTTCCCCACACAGACTCCCAAATACGGTCTACATCATCTGACTGGTCATTGCACGGTGCCCCATGCACTGGTCACTGGGTAGTGTGTCAAGTGACAGTCACTGAGGTATCAGGCACTGATCACCAGGTATGATGATTGGTACTGATCTCCTGGTTTCTTGCTCTGGTCACTGGTCACCGAGCATTGGGTACCAGGTTCAGACATCAGGGACTGGTCTTTGGATGTAGCACCAGGTTTTGACCACTGGGTCAATATCTCCCCTTTCTCCAAGTTACCTTTCAATCTCTGTGGGGAACGTGCTCTGAGTTATGATGAGCCATCATGGAGAAGGGATCAGGTTGACATCCCTTCTTTCTCTATATTCCTGATCAAACTCTACATGGCTTGGGGACTCCCACTTGATGGTGAATTGGCCATGTCCTTCGTTTATCCCATGATACCATGGATGACTTTGCCATTGCTCCATGGATCAGCAGATCAGGAAGGCTGTAGGTCATACTTGCCTCCTCGGGCCTTGTTATTGAGAGAAAGTGAGAGGGACTGCTGTTCGCTTCCTCCTGTGTCAAGAGGAAATCATCAATCTCATTCTCCAGGAAGAAAGGAACAACAGATTAGTCCCATCCACCACTGTAGATGGCAAACCATCAATCATAAAGCCCCCATCTCCAAGGAGGTAGATAAGACCAAATAGTCCTGTCTTACACTGAGAGCAAAAACAGGACGGTGAACTAAAATTTTTGGCTGACCAAGGTGAGTTCTCTGAAGAATCAATTATATTGGACCCTTTTCCTCCATTTCCATCTTTGTCCCACCCAACAGGTTAGGTGATGGAGGAGAAGGAAGTGTGGACCTGTGACAAGGCAGTAAATAAGTTCACCACCTCTTCCACCAGATCTGTGTCCAAAACCCTCGGAATCTTTGGATGCTAGGCCCAACCTAAATTGGACCTTCTGCTGCTCCTTCACTCAGCGATGGTGAGGGAGCTAATTCAGAAGTTATCTTGAGGCCAAGAGGTGGCCAGACAGCAGAAGGGGTGGCCTGTCACTTCTTATATGCTTCTCTCCCTGGGTTCTGCCTCCAGTTACAGGGGCCATTCACCTGCTTGGCCCTTAAGCTCCCACCTTGGACTCAGTTGCCTCAGGTGGGGATTTCAGCAGAGACCTGGGCTCATGTCCCTGTTAAGTCTCTTGAGGGTTTGGAACTAAAGGCTCATATACTAATTACTATAGCCTCCCATGATAATTTTTCTTTAGCTGCCTCCAGTCTGTTGAAGGAGGAATTATTGTCTCTGGCTGCTATACAAAGATTGTTGGAGGCCATTGCCAAGACATCAATACACATGATCTTGATGTCCATGATGCAATGTGCTGAGCTTCTCCACATCTGTTTGTCTTGGGGAGAATCTTCCCTTCATATCAACAATCTACAAATGCGGGATATTTTTCTAGCACTTCAAGGGTGTATCAGCTGCGTCGTGGTCACTACATACAACGCATCAGTTGTAGCATACCCCAATCATGTCCCTTCTCTCTGCCTGAAGTCTGGAACCTCCTCCCTTGGACAGCGTAAGATAAGAGATTACTCTTAGAGTCTGCAACATTCCAGGCAAGAGAAATATTCTAGTGAATAGCCTGTCCAGACAGGGATGAGAAGTCCTCATGGAATGGTCTCTGTACCAGTTGGAAGCAGAGACACTTTTTCATCTGTGGGGAAAGCCAATGGTAGACTTGTTAACAACAAGGTTGAACAACAAGCTCCCTCTTTTTGTCTGCCAGACCAGAGGGCATAGGCGGTGAATGCCTTCAATCTGAGGTGGGATGAACTGTATGCCTGTGCCTTCCCTCCTTTTAAAATAATCCCTCAGGTTCTTCACAGAGCCAGGATCTCAGTGACAGCTCATCCTGATAGCTCTCATGTGGCCCCAGCAATCATAATTCAGCAATCTCTTCAACCTTTTGGTTGATGCCCCCAGGGAATCATCACTGAGGAGGGATGTGCTATTGCAGCACAGAGGGTCTTTCTTGCACAATACTAATCAAATTCTCTACCTTAATGCCTCACTCGTATCAGATGATCTATTCGCCAGGATCAGTTTTCAAGCAAGGTTGCCAAATGCATTGCTGAAGCTAGAAGGCAATCAACATCCAAAGTTTACAATACCAAGTAAAGAATTTTCTATAATTAGTGCAGTAGGAAATACATTGATTCTATCCATGCCCTTTTAACTGCATATGCAGATTTTCTTCTTTGTCTCATAGAGGAAAAAGATTGCTCAGTATCCACCATTAAGGGCTCTTGCTTTTTAATGCATAGGTGGAACCTGTCATGTATTCTTTAGTTGTCATCTAAACCTCCTTATGAGCCTTTGGGTGAAACTTCCATAAAAGATCCTTGCCGTTAAAATGGTCTTCTCTTCCTAGTGTCAACAAGGAGGAGTGAAATTCATGCCTTCTCAGTGGAAAAAGGTTGTTTACAGTTCAGTAGTAACTAGGATTTGGTCACTCTTATTATCCAACCGGGTTTCTGGCCAAGAATCAGCTACATTCGGTAGCTCCTGTTCTTATTGAAATCCTAAGCTTCAGTCATATCTGTGCTGGGGATGATCAAGATAGATTCCTTTTTCCAGTTAGAGCTTTATGTTTCTATTTGTCTAAATCAAAAAAGAAAAGAAAGGGTTGGAATAAGCATGTTCTCCCTCTCAAAAGTACCTCTGATATTTTGGCAACCACCATCTTGAGGTGGATTGTTCTGACTGATAAAAGTGGTTATCAGTCTCTCACTGAGAGAGATCTTTCTT
Source organism: Margaritifera margaritifera (assembly GCA_029931535.1). Lineage (NCBI taxonomy): Eukaryota > Metazoa > Mollusca > Bivalvia > Unionida > Margaritiferidae > Margaritifera > Margaritifera margaritifera. The sequence goes on from JAQPZY010001510.1 coordinate 1,678,969, forward strand.
GCATGAAAATCAAAGCTCTTAAGGTCAGGGCTATTGCTGCATCTTGGGCCTTTCTAAATCATTCTTCTTCAAATCATGTCATGAAGGCCGCATTCTGGCAGTCTCATTTCACCTTATTGTCATTTTACTTTCGATTAATGTCACACCAAATTGAAGGCATTTACACATTGGGTCCAAATGTGTCAGCCCTACAAGTTTTCAAGCCATCCTCCAGTCTGCACTAGAGAACCCTACTGACGGCAGTGGTAAGTTCAATTTAACAGCTTATCTTAGGCAAACTCAGCAACACAGTAATAGCAGTTGCAGTATTACTGCTATTAAAATGTAATTTTTTGGGGGGTAAAACCTAATTTAATTATTTAATACTTAATCTGATTTTATAGCCCAATTTAATCCTCCCTCCCTGCTCTTATGTCCTTTTCAGTTTTGGTCGAAGTCAAAGAAGGACAATATTCCGATTGTCAGAAGTTGACCAAGGTATCAGACTGGGATCATGTTATTTTTTATTCTAGAACTTTATTTACTAACTGCAGAAGGGAATAATCACCTTGGACTGGGGACTAGCACCAGAAAAAGATATAGCAATGCAATTATAGCAGGTAAGTATTACATACCATATATACTTTCGTATAATCTAGGTCCAAAATGCAAACAACATAGACCCTGATCTGCCATCGCATAATGTGCCGGCAGATTAGGGTCTATGTTGTTTGTTCTACTGATTATTCCTTACAAACTGCATAGACTCAGATCTGCTGGTGCATTATGCGATGGCAGATCTGGGTCAATGCAGTTTGCAGTTGGTATTAGCTGATACGCGAGTATATACGGTAATTAAAATTAGCTGTACCCTTAAAAAAGCTACGTTTGTTCACAAAGTAAAATACTTGAACATTTCACAAGCAATCATCCTTACTAGGTTAAAATCAATTATCCTGTTGCAGTAGTGATATTGATGTTGAAACAAATACAGAAGATCCTGAATTTTCTATGCAACTGTATCTTGTTATCATGAGTGTTGGAAATGATGTTATCACTGTGTCAGGGGAGGGAACTCAGATGAACTATGTTGTAAACTGCAAATGACTTGTTGCTCTTTGATTAAGGTTTGACCTTGGTCTTAAAAGTCATGATATATTTAGCACTTTGATGTGGCAGGGATCGTGGATTAATAGCCATGTATTTTAACATTCAAATGTCTACTTGGATGTTACATCATTTTTTTTATATATAATATCCAAGTAGTTTAACAAGGCAAAAGATAGAAAACTGCAGTGTAGGTCTGTTCAAATTGTTATGTTCTAGACTTGAACTTTAAGCATTATATTTTGTATTTGGGGATCTAAATTTGACTGATCATCTCCACTGGAGCTCACTCGCATATTAATCCAGGCTCCATATTCACAAAACTCTTCAACTTGATGGACCTGGACATAATAAAATATGAAAATCAATCAATCATTCAGTCAGTCAATCAATCAATCAATCACTTAGTCAATCAATCAGTCAATTAGTCAATCAGTTATTGAATTGTACAAGTTAAATACTAAAAATCATTTTGCCCCAAATGGATATGAGCACATAAAATATTGGACTTGAGCAGAAGGTGAGAGGAAAGAGAAAGTGTTAATAACTGATGAAAACTAATTTGCTAAGAATATTTTCATTCAGCCATGGAAGTCATGTAGTACTGAAATAATTAATGGCACTTTTCACTAATTTCTTTTTTTGTTTTTACATTAAAATGGCATCGTACATGCCAAATTTTAAAATTCACTGGGACAACATGGTTCACACATTACATAAGTTGCCGTTTGCATTATGCTCATCTTGGATTTCACCCTTAATGGAAAGGTAAGTTCTGAACAAACGCTATTTGCTCGATATCGTCTGCTTGTATTTCGTGCTGAATTTTTGTATAGTGGTTGTTCGGAACTTACCTCTCCATCAAGGGTGAAATCCAAGACTAGCCAAATGCTAATGGCAACTTCCGGCCAGGTACTTCTCCCTTCTTCGAAATCGGTGAACAAATGTGGAATTTTCTCAAATATGTCATGAATTGAATGAGGTCTGTTGAGATGTTAAGATAATTGATCCATTTTTGATTACAGCTGGCGTAATTTTTACATTAGGAGACAAAAATAGGACAAGCTAGCAGGGTTGGAAATGGCGAGGGGTGAGGAGTCGTGTCTTCACTTATGTTATATTGTTACAGGTTGGATCCCCCCAGCCCTCTATCCATTGACCGATACTCCTAATTTTTTTTGTAACGAGCCCCTGTGATGCTAGGTGGAGAGTATTCTGTAATTGGTGCAGTAGGAAACCTGTTGATCTAATCGGTCCCCTTTTGACTGCAGTTGTGGATTTCTTCGCTTTCTAATTGAAGGAAAAGACCCCTGTCTCCACCATTAAGGGCTTTAGAGCAGCCCTATCCAATACCCTTAAGTTCTCTGTTGACTCCACCATAGGGTCAGACCCTCATCTTTCAGAACTGATCAAGTACTTTGAGCTTCGAAGACCACCATCTTGTTCTTCAATGCCTAGGTGGAAACTTTTGTGTGTTCTTTGGTTGTTATCTAAATAACCTAATGAACCATAAAGTGAGGCTTCGTTTGAGAAAATTACCTTAAAGACAGTCTTCCTTATATCCCTACCATCAGTGATGAAAAGGCGTGAACTTCATGCCTTTTCTGTACAAGAGGTTGCCTAAGATTCAGTCTCACTTCTTTACCAGCCCGGTTTTCTGGACAAGAATCAGATACCTCACTAGTCCCTGAACCAGTTGAAATCCCTAGTCTCAGTTGAAATCCCTAGTCTCAGTTGAAATCCCTAGTCTCAGTTGCATCTGTGCTAAGGATGATTAGTATAGACTCATTTGCATGGTTAGAGTCTTAACGTTTTTATTTGGCTGAATCAAAAGGAAACGAAATGGTTGCAAGCATCTCTTTATCCCTGTCAATGGTACCACTGATATTTCAGCAGTCACCATCACGGGGTGGATTATTCTATCAGAAGAGCTTATCAGTCGCTCACTATAAGAGATCTTTCCTTCATGAGAATCAAAGACCATGAAGTTAGGGCTATTGCCGTGTATTGGACCTATTTTAATCGTTCTTCTCTGGATGACGTGATAAAAGCCATTTTCTGGCAGCCTTACTCCACCTTCTCTTCATTCTACCATTATTTGATGTCACGCAAGAGTGAAGGCATCTAAACATTAGGCATGATTGTATCAACCCAGAAACTTGTGAAACCATCATCCAAGCTGCAGTAGAGCACCCTACTGACAACAGATGGTAGGTTTACCTCGAGAGCTAGTTATGGGGCCATCAACCTTCCTCCGGGCAGGAAATGTCAGTGATGACTAAGACCTCCAGTTACTAACTAATATCCACTAGAACTACTAATATGCTTTTTATTATTCATTTCCCTGGCCACCTCAAATCCCCAAATCCATTGCATTTATTATTTGTACTCGTGCAATGACTGCATATTTAAACCTTGTTTAAGTTTGTTTTCCTCATAACCATAACTTTTTAGTTACTAACTGGAGGAGGGAATTCACCGTGGAAAAGTGAAAGCAATGTAATAATAACAGATAAGTATCACATAATTCAAATTACCATATATACTCGCTTATAAGATTATACCAACTACAAACTGCATAGACCCAGATATGACGTCGCATAATGCGCCAGTAGATCTGGGTCTATGCAGTTTGTAAGGACTAATCAGTAGAACAAACAACATAGACCCTGATCTGCCAGCGCATTATGCGATGGCAGATCAGGGTCTGTGTTGTTTGCATTTGAAACCGGCTTATATGTGAGTATATACGGTGTTTTTACATCCAAAATATATATATTTCACTCCAGTTCTGAAATCCTATGGGGAGCCCTGCACTCATTTTGTAAAAATAATAGATCAAAATTTTTTATTTGAGCTTGTGTTCAAATTTTGCTCAGACAGTTTTGTGCCTGTAGATGGCATGTGCAGAATGTGATCCTTGTAACCTGCATGTTCATAGGTAATATGGACTACTTTCATTTCTGGAGGATGAGTAGACAACAAAGGTTTTAAATCCAGTATGCAGCCATAATCAAGGGGAGCAAGAGTAAGGGATTCATGTGTGGGACTGTGTGTCAGGGGATTGTCAACAAATAAAAATGGTGTGAATATTTTTTGCATCTCAAATTATTACTGTTATAATAATAATAATAATAATAATAATAATAATAATAATAATAATATTATTATTATTATTATTATTATTATTATTATTATTATTATTATTAAAACTCTTGATTTTTTTGCTTTTCTCAGGACCATAATGTTGCTTTCATGGAAACAAGTGCAAAGACTGGAATGAATGTTGACTTGGCTTTTATGGCTGTTGCAAGGTAATATTATTGTTCATCACTCGTATATTTATTTGTATATAGGCCAAAAGTATTAAGTGCAATTACAGGAAATCAAGACGCACAATAGGTTGAACCATGAATTTCCTGTTATTGCGTGTTCATGATTATCAGTTGATAGTTAAATCAACACGGTAAATCACGTACAATTTGCATGAGATTCATTTTGCATAAATTCATACAGAGTCCAGACTGGATATTTTTCTGTAATCCCATTGGTTCCAACTGGCATTTGGCATAAGATTTTGTGCTATCAGCTGTTTTTAAGCATTGGAATTTCACATGCCACTTGCAGAGATGCTGCCATGGTGTGCAAGTATGCAAATAGCACAACATTTTTATGAATTTGTGCACTTGGAGAGCAGTGATGCGCGAAGTCTCACAAATTAGTTTCAAGTTGCACATATAAAAAATTTACTCTACGCAGTATAAAATTTTTATGTAACTGTACACCCTTAAAGTGTTTGTCGTGACAGAAGTTGTGCCACCTGTCTTGTAGCGCTTGTCACGACATGTCTTTTTACAGGTAGGTAACTGTTTACAATTTTGGGTACTTTGGTTTGACATGAATGGTAGTTAAACTAAATTTGATTGGCACATTGGGCCTTAGAACAAGCATTCTGTCTGAGTTTTAACCTTTCATTCATCAAGGAAAATTTTTAAAAATTTGTCTAAAATACATGGTATCTAAAAAAAACAACAAATGGCTGACTTCAAACATAGTTAATCTTCAGATGACGATTTAATTCAGCAAATACTGGCTGATGATAATGATGATGACAGTGATTTTTGAAGTTTAGAAATATATCAGATTATTGGAGCTGGAAAAGTGGTACTGGAAGTACTAGTGAGTGATTTTGAACCGAAAATGATATTGAATATGAGTTTGATGCACATGCGGGATGGACAAAAACAGATGGCATGTCCGTCAACCCCCTATTCAGCTGTATATTGAAATTAATTGTAGAAGAAGAGGCAGAGTACAAACCCTAATTAAAATACAGGTAATTTAAAAGTAAATTGCAATTTTTCATTTTTTTTTCTCAAACAATTCTGCCTTCAGGCTTCAAAACTATATAGCACTATAAGGGTTAAGATAAACTAAATAAAAAAGAGCCTAAAAAAAATTAAATTAAAACGTAAGGATGTGTATTTGATCAAAATATCTCAGTCTGAACAAGCAGACTATGGCATTGATGAACATAAAACCCTAATACAGCATTATGGAACAGATAAGAAATCTGGCATAGTAGTCAGCAAAGCACTGATGCAAGAAAGTGAAACTTTGGCAGAGCTCATGTTAGTGAAAAATCTTATTTTGGAGCCGAGATATGAAAGAGACAATACCTATGAGCTGGGGAAAATTATACATAACAACCATAAAGAACAGTTTCCCAACTTGTTGAAGCTGGCTAAGCTAGCTATGCATATGCCCCTTCAGACATCAGACTATGAAAGGGGGTTCTCAGCACAGAACAATATTCATACACAGATAAGGAACAGATTAAGCTCAGAAACAGTCAACAGAGTAATGCTTATACAACTAGAGGAGATTTATTTTGAGGATTTTGATTTCAAAAGAACTTTGACAGAGTCTAGCAGGAATAAAGATAGATGGATATTTTAGTGTTAAGTAAATATTGAACTGTGGCTGTTTCCTCCCTTTCCCCCCTTTTTATTTGCTTGTCCATTTAAAACAGGCTAAATGATTATGTAAGAATGATGTCAGTATCAGCATAATTGCTTGCCAATTTGAAAACAGGCTCAATGATTATGTAAGAATGATGTCAGTATCAGGATATTTGCTTGCCAATTTGAAAACAGGCTAAATGATTATGTAAGAATGATGTCAGTATCAGAATATTTGCCTGCCAATTTGAAAAAAGGCTAAATGATTTTGTAAGAATTATGCCAATATCAGGATATATGCTTGCCAATTTGAAATCAGGCTAAATGATTATGTAAGAATGATGCCAATATCGGGATATTTGCTTGCCAATTTGAAAACAGGCTAACTGATTATGTAAGAATGATGTCAGTATCAGGATATTTGCTTGCCAATTTGAAAACAGACTGAATGATTATGTAAGAATGATGCCAATATCAGGATATTTGCTTGCCAATTTGAAAACAGGCTAAATGATTATGTAAGAATGATGCCAATATCGGGATATTTGCTTGCCAATTTGAAAACAGGCTAACTGATTATGTAAGAATGATGTCAGTATCAGGATATTTGCTTGCCAATTTGAAAACAGACTGAATGATTCTGTAAGAATGATGCCAATATCAGGATATATGCTTGCCAATTTGAAATCAGGCTAAATGGTTATGTAAGAATGATGCCAATATCGGGATATTTGCTTGCCAATTTGAAAACAGGCAAAATGATTATGTAAGAATGATGCCAGTATCAGGATATTTGCTTGCCAATTTGAAAACAGGCTAAATGATTATGTAAGAATGATGCCAATATCAGGATATTTGCTTGTCCATTTAAAACAGGCTGACTGATTATGTAAGAATGATGCCAATATCAGGATATTTGCTTGTCCATTTAAAACAGGCTGAATGATTATGTAAGAATGATGCCAATATCAGGATTTGCTTGTCCATTTAAAACAGGCTGAATGATTATGTAAGAATGATGCCAATATCAGGATATTTGCTTGTCCATTTAAAACAGAATGATGCCAATATCAGGATATTTGCTTGCCAATTTGAAAACAGGCAAAATGATTATGTAAGAATGATGCCAATATCAGGATATTTGCTTGTCCATTTAAAACAGGCTGAATGATTATGTAAGAATGATGCCAATATCAGGATATTTGCTTGTCCATTTAAAACAGGCTGAATGATTATGTAAGAATGATGTCAGTATCAGGATATTTGCTTGTCCATTTAAAACAGGCAAAATGATTATGTAAGAATGATGCCAATATCAGGATATTTACTTGCCCAATTAAAACAGGCTGAATGATTATGTAAGAATGATGCCAATATCAGGATATTTGCTTGTCCATTTAAAACAGGCTAAATGATTATGTAAGAATGATGCCAATATCAGGATATTTGCTTGTCCATTTAAAACAGGCTAAATGATTATGTAAGAATGATGCCAATATCAGGATATTTGCTTGTCCATTTAAAACAGGCTAAATGATTATGTAAGAATGATGCCAGTATCAGGATATTTGCTTGCCAATTTGAAAACAGGCTAAATGATTATGTAAGAATGATGCCAATATCAGGATATTTGCTTGCCAATTTGAAAACAGGCTAAATGATTATGTAAGAATGATGCCAATATCAGGATATTTGCTTGTCAATTTGAAAACAGGCAAATTGATTATGTAAGAATGATGTCAATATCAAGATATTTGCTTGCCAATTTGAAAACAGGCTAAATGATTATGTAAGAATGATGTCAGTATCAGGATATTTCCTTGCCTATTTAAAACAGGCAAAATGATTATGTAAGAATGATGCCAATATCAGGATATTTGCTTGCCCAATTAAAACAGGCAAAATGATTATGTAAGAATGATGGCAATATCAGGATATTTGCTTGTCCATTTAAAACAGGCTAAATGATTATGTAAGAATGATGCCAGTATCAGGATATTTGCTTGCCAATTTGAAAACAGGCTAAATGATTATGTAAGAATGATGCCAATATCAGGATATTTGCTTGCCAATTTGAAAACAGGCTAAATGATTATGTAAGAATGATGCCAATATCAGGATATTTGCTTGTCAATTTGAAAACAGGCAAATTGATTATGTAAGAATGATGCCAATATCAGGATATATGCTTGCCAATTTGAAATCAGGCTAAATGATTATGTAAGAATGATGCCAATATCGGGATATTTGCTTGCCAATTTGAAAACAGGCTAACTGATTATGTAAGAATGATGTCAGTATCAGGATATTTGCATGCCAATTTGAAAACAGACTGAATGATTATGTAAGAATGATGCCAATATCAGGATATTTGCTTGCCAGTTTGAAAACAGGCTAAATGATTATGTAAGAATGATGCCAATATCGGGATATTTGCTTGCCAATTTGAAAACAGGCTAACTGATTATGTAAGAATGATGTCAGTATCAGGATATTTGCTTGCCAATTTGAAAACAGACTGAATGATTCTGTAAGAATGATGCCAATATCAGGATATATGCTTGCCAATTTGAAATCAGGCTAAATGATTATGTAAGAATGATGCCAATATCGGGATATTTGCTTGCCAATTTGAAAACAGGCAAAATGATTATGTAAGAATGATGCCAGTATCAGGATATTTGCTTGCCAATTTGAAAACAGGCTAAATGGTTATGTAAGAATGATGCTAATATCAGGATATTTGCTTGTCCATTTAAAACAGGCTGAATGATTATGTAAGAATGATGCCAATATCAGGATATTTACTTGCCAATTTGAAAACAGGCAAAATGATTATGTAAGAATGATGCCAATATCAGGATATTTGCTTGTCCATTTAAAACAGGCTGAATGATTATGTAAGAATGATGCCAATATCAGGATTTGCTTGTCCATTTAAAACAGGCTGAATGATTATGTAAGAATGATGCCAATATCAGGATATTTGCTTGTCCATTTAAAACAGAATGATGCCAATATCAGGATATTTGCTTGCCAATTTGAAAACAGACAAAATGATTATGTAAGAATGATGCCAATATCAGGATATTTGCTTGTCCATTTAAAACAGGCTGAATGATTATGTAAGAATGATGCCAATATCAGGATATTTTCTTGTCCATTTAAAACAGGCTGAATGATTATGTAAGAATGATGTCAGTATCAGGATATTTGCTTGTCCATTTAAAACAGGCAAAATGATTATATAAGAATGATGCCAATATCAGGATATTTACTTGCCCAATTAAAACAGGCTGAATGATTATGTAAGAATGATGCCAATATCAGGATATTTGCTTGTCCATTTAAAACAGGCTAAATGATTATGTAAGAATGATGCCAATATCAGGATATTTGCTTGTCCATTTAAAACAGACTAAATGATTATGTAAGAATGATGCCAATATCAGGATATTTGCTTGCCAATTTGAAAACAGGCTAAATGATTATGTAAGAATGATGCCAGTATCAGGATATTTGCTTGCCAATTTGAAAACAGGCTAAATGATTATGTAAGAATGATGCCAATATCAGGATATTTGCTTGCCAATTTGAAAACAGGCTAAATGATTATGTAAGAATGATGCCAATATCAGGATATTTGCTTGTCAATTTGAAAACAGGCAAATTGATTATGTAAGAATGATGCCAATATCAAGATATTTGCTTGCCAATTTGAAAACAGGCTAACTGATTATGTAAGAATGATGTCAGTATCAGGATATTTCCTTGCCTATTTAAAACAGGCAAAATGATTATGTAAGAATGATGCCAATATCAGGATATTTGCTTGCCCAATTAAAGCAGGCAAAATGATTATGTAAGCATGATGCCTGTATCAGGATATTTGCTTGCCAATTTGAAAACAGGCTAAATGATTATGTAAGGATGATGTCAATATCAGGATATTTGCTTGCCCAATTAAAACAGGCTAAATGATTATGTAAGAATGATGCCAATATCAGGATATTTGCTTGCCCAATTAAAACAGGCAAAATGATTATGTAAGAATGATGTCAGTATCAGGATGCTTGCCCAATTAAAACAGGCAAAATGATTATGTAGGAATGATGTCAGTATCAGGATATTTGCTTGCCCAATTAAAACAGGCTAAATGATTATGTAAGGATGATGTCAGTAGCAGGATATTTGCTTGCCAATTTGAAAACAGGCTAAATCATTATGTAAGGATGATGCCTGCATCAGGATATTTGCATGCCCATTTGAAAACAGGCTAAATCATTATGTAGGGTGATGCTCACAAACTGTTTGTGTGAAGTTCAAACTTTTGCAGTAACAGGAGGGGCAAGAATGGAAAAATCATCCCTCATGTTCCAGCAAACATTTAAATTTTGCATGCCATTTAAGATCCCTATAGTCAAATTCCTTATGATAATTTGTGAGGAAATTGCTACTTAGTACTATCTTACATTCATTTTCATTCTACCGTACTCAAGCTAGCCATACAAAAAGATTTTGAATCTGAAGTTATACATAATAGTGCAGTAGACCCCTTTAACTTTATTATCTCCCATTGCCACTACTCCCCACTTTTTGCAAGATAATGCATGGTTTCACATTGAGTGGGCATTGTCCTAGTGAATAGCGTAGAGTGAATGAATGAATGGTTGAAAATTGATCAATAGCATAGAGTGTAGCAATTAGCACAGAGAGAACAAACAAATGGATGAATGAATAAATGAATTACCATTTATGGTCGCGTATAAGCTGGGTCCAAATGCAAACAACATAGACCCTGATCTGCCGTCTCATAGTGTGCCGGCAGATCAAGGTCTGTGTTGTTCTACTGATTAGTCCTTACAAACTGCATAGACCCAGATCTACCTGCACTTTATGCGATGGCAGATCTGGGTCTATGCAGTTTGTGGTTGATATCGTCTTATACGCGAGTATATATGGTAATGAAATGAATGAATGATGAATACTGTATTCGATGTAATATCTACACATGCCTTAAATTCCCTGACTGACTCCATGAAATGAATGAATGATGAATACTGTATTCGATGTAATATCTACACATGCCTTAAATTCCCTGACTGACTCCAAGTATCTCAATCCTGGCACACCTCAATGGAGAGAAGTGGCTGCTTAAACCCATCTAGAACATGATGATTTTCTTGGAACTTAACCACTATGCATATATAATGTTTCCTTACCACTTAACTTAATGGGTTAAATCAGTCTTGAATATTAATCATACATATACTTTATTCACTGTGACCATATTGTGAGAGATATTGCACCTCAGAAGTGGAGAGCTCCCAACATAGACAAAGGGCAATAATTCTTTTAATATGAACATACACTTGACAGGGACATTGTTTATCATATCGTAGGTGTGTATTTATTATGATGAGTTTAAACCTCACAAAATTTGCCCAAATATTAGTTTCAAAAATGTACAGTGGTAGTATTATGTAAAATATGGCAAAATAATAAATGAGTGAGTCGTCGAAAAAACATTTATGTAATTGATGAAAATTAGCATGTAAATGAGTGGAAAATTTACAAAAGTGTGAGCAACTTAATAAAAATCTAATGTTTAACACACAACTGAAAATAGGCTCAAAATGAGACTTTACAAAAATAACTTTTGTTTACCTTTTCTGCTTTAAATTACACTCATTGAAACTGAGGCTAGTGAATTTTTACAAGTCCACCATAGGGTGGAACATATTATGTTATGATGTCCATCAATCTGTATGTTCCCTATTTTGTTTGCTCACAGTAACTTTAGTTCTCCACCATCTACCATTACCAAACTTTGTGCATGCTTGCACTTCGGGTAAGGAAAAAACCTATAAATAACATTTGTTTACCTTTTCTACTTTAAATTACACTCATTGAAACTGAGGCTAGTGAATTTTTACAAGTCCACCATAGGGTGGAACATATTATGTTATGATGTCCATCAATCTGTATGTTCCCTATTTTGTTTGCTCACAGCAACTTTAGTTCTCCACCATCTACCATTACCAAACTTTGTGCATGCTTGCACTTGGGGTAAGGAAAAAACCTATTGATTTGGGGGTCAAAAGGTCACAGGACAATCATTGTAACTGAAAAAAAAAAATAGATTCTGTATAATATCATAAGTTCCACATCACATAATTGGACCAGCTTTGTAGATAGCTTTCACTATGGTTAAGGAATAAGCCTAATGATTTGGGGGTCAAAAGGCCAATGGTCAAGGTCACTGTGACTGAGTCAAGGTGGTTTTTAGGAAGAGTTTTGTTTGTAGATCTAGGTCTAACTCTTATCAAGGAATATGGTAAATTAGATTGGATGAATTGAAATCTAGAAGTCTGGATCAACCAATTCATTCCACTGGCAAGTTTAATCATGCTCAGGGGCAGAAATTTTTTCGGTAAGCTGCTGCCCACTGGGTAACCAAAATGTTCATCCAGATGGGAATAGAAGAGTACATTTTATTGGTTGTTGTGGGAAACTCTGACCAATGACAATTTGTTTTGCTTTACTGATTAAAGTGAACATGTGTATATGTAAATAAGGTCATGGTGCTGTCATGGTGCTGCTGCTTGGATTAGTTAAGTCTAGCCTGTTTAATCAAGTGATGACACTCAGTGTGGATTACCATACTTGTAATTATTGGTCACATGTGACACCTGGCATAATTATTCTCAGCTTAGTGGATGAAAATGTGATTGACACTGTTATTGACCTTATATCAAAGTAAACACACTGCTCATAAACTACAGGCATCTAGAAACTTGTTGTCCAGTCAGGCGCAAGCTTTGATAAGCTTTGTTAACTGAAGCTAAAATTTGGTTGTCCTGGGGTTACAGGCACTGTATTTTTCCACACCTGATGTGATATTATTCAGTTTGTAGCCTGACAATTTCCAATTTCTCTCTCTCTTGAATTCTCACATACTTACATGCACACAAATAAATAGAAGTGCAAAAATGCCAACTCTAATCCATTTTCTGATCATGATTGCTGATACTCTCACAAATGAACCTAATAATTTGCTATTAATTGTCTTTGACCTGAATGAATGTGCCCGCTTGATTGCCATATCGGTGCCATGTTTGATTCATTTTATTTCTTCCACTGTAAAATTCCTCTATTCACAGTTTGCTGTCTTTTTTATAAAAAAAAAATAAAGCTGGTCTTCAGCCTGTGTCAAGGCAGATATCAGCCTGATAATTGAAGATATTAGCAGGAAAGTTATCGTTGTGTGCATATCGGAATAAATATAAATGGCATCATTTTGTCTTCCAACAGTTTGTACCCACGATGCCTTGCACATTTTTGATAAGGTCCATTACCTTCTTAGCCAGTTGCCCTTGGGCACACATAATAAACTTTCAAAATTGCAGACAAGCCACTAATCTTCCAAAAGTAGAGGACTTTGAAAATATAAAATACATCTTCATATTAGCATCGGCCACATCTGGTATTTGTGTTGTCATTGTGTTTATTTTAATCTGCAGAGCAACATAATTGATTATTTTGATTTTTGACAGCTCTCATGTAACAGACTAAATAACTGTCTTAAAGATACTGTACATGTTCCATCCATAAAATTAAAACTTGCTAACTTTTATATAGTTCATTGTTCCATATCTGCTAAATTTTATATATCATTGGTCCATATCTACTTTCGTTTGGGCTTCGAGGGATTTATTCCTCTCAAACCCATGGCATGCAATCTACTCCCAGTTACTAAGAATACTTTGTATTTCTAATAATAGGCACTTTTCTATATTTAGCTCAACTGGCCTTTTCTCTTTGAAAAAGTGAGTCCAGCTCTGTAAAGGAATACAAGTCAGATTGTAATCTTAGGAGGAAGTTATTATACTAAGAATCTTTACCTTACTTGATATTGTATGATGGCTTCTCTGTAAAATCATTTCAGTACAAATGCTGAAAAAAAGGCAGTTGCTTAAATATTTTCTGTCAAAATGTTTTATGAATTTTTTAATCAATTTTCTGTTAAGAGAGAAAGAGAAGAAAAGACTTAAACATCTAAAATTGAGATTACATAATTTTAGAGGGATATTAGTATTTGCTTATGATCACAAAAAAGGAACATGATTAGCAATATTTCATGTTTATCACTTTGAACCTATTTAATGTACTGTATTAATGTACTGTATTAATGTACGGTATTAATGTATGGTATTAATGTACTGTATTAATGTACTATATTAATGTACTGTATTAATGTATTCATGTACTGTATTCATGTACTGTGTTCATGTATTGTATTAATGTACGGTATTAATGTACTGTATTAATGTATTAATGTACTGTATTCATGTGCTGTATTCATGTACTGTATTAATGTACTGTATTAATGTATTAATGTACTGTATTCATGTATTAATGTATTAATGTACGGTATTAATGTACTGTACTAATGTACTGTATTCCGTTACCATACAAGTCATCTGTATTCTGAACATTTTCATGGTATGTAATATAAATATTAATGTATACATGATAGCTGAAGATGTTGCTGAATGTGATTGCTTTGTACTAATACTTGTACATGTAATTTCCTAATACCGTATATACTCGCGTATAAGCCAGGTCCAAATGCAAACAACACAGACCCTGATCTGCTGTCGCATAATGTGCCATCAGATCAGGGTCTATGTTGTTTGTTCTACTGATTAGTCCTTAAAAACTGCATAGACCCAGATCTACTGGCACATTATGTGACGGCAAATCTAGGTCTATGCAGTTTGCAGTTGGTATTGGATTATACCTGAGTATATATAGTAAGTTTAATACATTTAAAAGCTTAAGGGGACTTTAAGTGAAACATTGCAAGTTCTTGTGGGATTTACCATCAATTGAAGGACATACACACATATGAAAAGGGTCTGCTTCTGTTAAAGGCTATATTTCCAAACAAATTTCTTTAATAGTGGCTGATTCTATATGCATGTAGTTAATGCTGTTACTTTTGTTGCAGAGACTTAAAGATGAAGAAGACAAGAAAACCATCAGATCCAACTTTTAATGTGGCAGAATATGTCTCAAAAGAACAACAGACTTCAGGATGCTGTGGAAGCTAGTCAAATATAAAATCTAGAGTCAAAGCACAAGAAGAGGCAGAGTTGTTTGTCCTGAATCCTTCTATCACAGTCATTCACCGCCATTTAAGATACCTCACGGCTTTTTTTTCCCCAAAATATAGGACTGACTGTTGTCCTAATAGCAGTCATTGACAGACAAATTTACTAGATATATCTGCACATTAAGAAGGAAGTAGGATCTCATTCTGTAGATCTGAAAAATAGGAAGTGTTAAATGGAGTAAGGAGAATGGTCTGTTCATTTGTTAATCCAACGAACACGAAGGTTTACTTTGAATCTTATGCCCTTATTTAAGCTGGTTTTTTCCTGATCCATCAAAAGTCATTGGAGACGACAGTAAAAACACTTCAAAAACCGTAAGAAGTAGATTTAATCAATATTAGAAGAATAAAATAATAAATCATATTTAATACTAAAAATTTGTCATTACTTTGTTAACTAAAATGTGCAGTGAAGCAAAAGGAAAAACCTTAAGCAAAAATCAAGAGCGAAATCACATAAGAATTATGTTATGTGTGACTGACCTTAATGGTTGAGAAAGCAATAAATATAATATGAACAGTTTCCATTTAAAACATACGATAAAATGTTTTCATTCATCAAATTGTATACAGTCATTGTGAAATAAACTGAAGTTGTTGTAAGCAGTCAAGGTTGTGACATAGTAACTTCCCTTGCATATCTTTGGAAAGAATTATGTTTTTTAGTATACTGGCCAGTTTTCCTTAAGATTTTCAGTATATCTTGCTGTTAGAATAAGTAACCAAATACTCTTATTTTTTAATCTTTCATTAAAACTGTGAAAGAAGATAAACAAAACAATTCTAAGTAGTTAGGTTCCCTTTCATAATGGTAGTGTCACAGATGAAACATGAATGTAAACCTCACTTGAATGTTTACATTCTTGTCCCAGTCTAATGATTTTTTTATTATATAGGATGAATCAAACAGATGATTTCACATAATATTTTGTTTGTCATTCCTACTAGTTGGTTGATATTAAAATGAAGCAATGCATATTCAGGTAGTTTATTGAACTCAGTATTTGCCCTTCTCCTGAGTTGCATAATCAAAATTAGAAGTAGACAGTGCATAGACAATATAAGAATCTAATTTTAGTGCATCACATGATGACTTCTTGAGTTCCAGTTAACTGACTAAGGGAATTTAATTTTGAACAGTACCCATTTCCCCGTGACTCCGGAATACTATACCATAACTTTACACTTGTTCAGCAGGCACTGTTTTCTTTACAAAAATATTGTAGAGTTGCACTCTTTGTGGTGTTGTGTGGTGGGGTCATGTGATGTACTAAATCTATTATTACCTTCTAACTTGGGAACTATTCTCCTATAGTGTTGGCTGGTGGGATGTAGTGGCCTGGCTTTTGACTCTCAGGAACTATATCCCATCAGACGACACTATCAGTGAACAGATCCCTTGGGAACTATAACCCACCAGTCAACACTGTCAGTCAGCAGGTCCCTTGGGAACAATACCCCACCAGACAACATTATCAGTGAACAGGTCCCTTGGAAGAAGGCAATAATAGAATAATAGTTGTCGGAGTGTCATAAGAGTAGCAGGTTTAAGATTCAATTTAGGTCAGCTGCTTGTTGAAAATGATAAGGCCATAATACAAAAATGCAGTTTTGCATGGAGTTTTCCTTCTACGGTTAGTGTTCAATAAATCTTGAGTTATATCCCTTTGTTCAACTTTTATTTTTATTTTTATTTTTTTTTTTTTTTTTTTTTTTTAATATATACATTCCATGTAAATATTCTTTCTATCCATTATTGTGTCTTACTACAGTTCAGTTACAATCTAACTTGAGATAATTTTTTTAAATTGAAGGATACAGTTTTCATTCTTGCTACTATCAGTTTAATAATGGAACTAATGGACTCCTGTAGGTGCAACAGGACTCTAAAAATGCATATGTGCAAAAGGAATTACATTACACAAAATAAATTATAGATTTCTTTGTTAAAATAATTCAAAGTGCATTCCATCTAAAGTTTGCTTGGTTCCTTTGCTGAAGCTTCTATGCTTGGTCATTCCAGCCATGGGATAAGATATTTTTGACATATATATTTGTGTGTTTGGATCTATTCACAGATTTGATATAAATGTGGACTCGCCTAAAACAGGAACCATGAAGATTTAAACAATTTATCTATTTTTAGAAATGTGTAGTTTTGTTTTCTGGTATTTTTAAATTTGTATTGAAATTTTCTTGCATAATTGGAACTGATTGTATTACAGTTTACTGGGAAATTGTAAAAGGCAATGCACAAAATATCTTTTTTATGGTACATGCAATAAATAGTGAATATACAAGTAGAAAGATTGTCACAGTTTTGTGTGTCCCTTGCATGTTTACATGTACCACTTGGTATTCTATCATAATATTATCTTCAGGTTTTGAAATGATTATGTCCACATTTTCACAAAAAATGTACTTAAGTTTAAGTTTGTTCTTGAGAGATTTGAGAAATGATGGATTCTAAACTTAAGTTTAAGTTTGTTCTTGAGAGATTTGAGAAATGCTGGATTCTAAACTTAAGTTTAAGTTTGTTCTTGAGAGATTTGAGAAATGCTGGATTCTAAACTTAAGTTTAAGTTTGTTCTTGAGAGATTTGAGAAGTGCTGGATTCTAAACTTAAGTTTAAGCTAAGACTAAGAAATGTAATGCATATAAATGTAATATGTTTCTAGAATGGTTAATCTGAGTTGATATGAGCTGCCCCAAGCATTAAAGGCTTTGTGGATAGAAATATGAATTTTTTTTCCTTCATTTGATTATGATATGCATATCAACATAATTGCTGAGTAAATGATATTTCAAATTCCTTTTGCTCTACTCTTTTTTTTTACTTCATTTCATTAGTTAAATTAATTTAAGTACAAATAAAGTTTTGACATAATGTTTTATGTCATTGTTTAGGCTGTAACATTATCTACCAGATGCATGACCTTTATGCATGGAATAGCTCGTATAACTACTGTGGTACATAATTCTTTACTTCATACATTACATGAACCAACCTTTCGACATTCTGTATCTTTGAAGTACATATACTATATTTGCTAGTTAAGTGTTTAAAACATGTACCCTATAAGAAACAGTGTAGACCCAGATCAACTGGTCGCATAATGCAGGGATCATATTCATCCTATAATTCTATAAAAAATATAGGATCCTATAAAAGCCCTATAGTTTACAAAGTTGTTCTATAATTCCTATATTTTGGATATTTTCAACTTGAATTTGTTTAGGGCTATGCAATGTTTCATCAGATAAGTAGGCTGATTGACAGAAAGTTAGAAACTGTTAGTGCAAAGAAATGTGAATTTTGTAATTGTATGCTTTGTTTGTAATAAAAGGGAGACATGGTAGACAGATGCAAGGGGAGGAGGAGTCAGTGATCTTGTGTTCTGTGGTGTATGTTTTTCTTTTTCACATTGAAAAAATATTCAATTCTAGTCCTATAATTATCCTATATTTTATGAAAAAAATCATATTTCATGTAAGAAAATATTATTTTTCATATATTTTTTCACCAAAAATGAGTATGATTCATGCATAATATCATAGCAGTTTAAAGTCTGTGCTATTTGACTTTCATTCAGAGTATCTGTGTATGTATGTATGTATGTATGTATGTATGTATGTATGTATGTATGTATGTATGTATGTATGTATGTATGTATGTATATATATGATTTAAGGGCATGTGAGCACAAGTCTGGTATATAGTGCCGCTTAAAGTTAAGTTCCAAAAATGTAAAGGTAAAAATTGCAAAAAACTTAAGGAAGATAAACCCTTCCAAATAACATGAACATATAGTCCTACAAGATAAAAGATAAAAGATAAAGATGTTATAATTCCTTGAAAGGTATATAATATTAAAGACAAGTCACAGTGTCCTACTTTTGATGTGATGTAGTACATAACATAATAGATCTATATTGCTGCTGCATTATGTAAAAGCAGATCTGGGTCTGCACTGCCCACATTTGGGTGCCCATTACACATGGATAAACATGGACAATTATATACTTTTTTAAAATAACAATTTTTCATTTTTGAACATTCTGCATTTATTTTTGTAATTCAGCTCTTTAAAGTGAATGCATTCCCATAATTTGTGAATAGAAATCCATATTATCATTTAATTAAGTTTAAAATGTACTAACTGTGGATAATGTACATATTCGATTTTGTTAAAATTACTTTTTCCTGGTATTGTAGTAAAGTTTTATTTTCAAGATGCAAGCAAAACTTTCCAGTGTATAGATTTGTGATAGTAAAAGCATTAAATCTTTAAAATTAGTAGTAGAAATCAAAATGCAAAAGAATATGCATGTATCTTGATCTTTTTATTAATGTACTTTATTAATTAAGAATTATGGAAGGAATATATTACAATATGTGAAAAAAGTAAATTTGTGTTTGTTTTTATATATGTGAGAAAATTCTAAGTTCATTTGATAAAGCAATAAGCACTTTGATAAAAATTTCTTACTACTGTTACCACAGTTGTGGGATCTTAAGAAAAATAATATGATTGTAACAATACCATATACTTGTATGTATCACACAGTCATATTTTTGTCTTACCTGTAAATGGTGAGACATAGGTATGACTTTTCTAGCAGAAACATTGCTATCATTGTCAACAGTGTTAAAGCTTTTGAAAGTCATACATAGTCTACATCAATAGCTCTATTCAGCAGCAACTTGGGTAGAAAATTTAATATGTCCAAAGTTTTTAAATTCTAATATGCTAGCAGTTCCTGTCTTTTTTATCTGTAATGACTTGTGAGCATGATAACACAAACAAGTATGAACGGATTTTTATCCAATCCAGTTTGTGGATATATCTGAAAAAATACCTTGAATGATGCCAATTCAATAACTTTGGTTTCTTAAAAGAATATATTAATTATAGATTTAACCAAGCTTAGTAATTCAGTATATCTTGACAGCATCTGGGACAAGTTCAGAGATCTCCTATCCATGATATCAGGGGCCATGACAAAGAATTTTGTGTACTTCATCTTGTGAACATGTTAACGCAAACGTACAAATATATTTCTGTTACCAATTTGGTACATTTGAGTTTCTTAAGAATATCACGAAAAGTTTCATTACTCGTCAAGTAAAAAGAATTAGAGGACAGATGACGCAGACTTATGGTATGGAAATCATTTTTGGCCAGTAGAGTGTCAGTCCCTTCAAGGGACTTTTGGGATATAGCAGCTCGCATACATGTGACAGAAAAGACAGGTCAGGTCCAGACAGTTCAGGAAATTTCCAAAATGTGGTCATGAGTTTTGACCTCAAAAGAGGGAGGATTTTCATCGACACAATTTTTAGCACGCAAATGGATAAAAATTACAACTATTGAACAATTTTACATTTTTTCAGTATCAAAAATATGCACGTCATCTCATCAGATCAGTCCTTTCACAGTAACTTGTTGCCATTCATACTCTCCTTATATGTACCACAAGCATTTTTAGCAGTTCTTGGGAGATCATTGCCTGGATTATATTGGTGGCAGTCCTCATCATTGTTGATCTTAACATTTGGGAGATGATGTACTGTTACTGGATCTAGGTTTCCTCTGGAGTCAGCCTGAATTTTCATCAGAATGGAAAATGTCCTTTGAGTGTCAGCATTGGAATGTGGCAATGGCAGTACAACACTACTGAGTCCACCAAGAAGTTTAAATTGTTTCCTGCTTGTGGGTTGATTCAGATTGCTGACTGCCTGCCAGAACTGCTCAAGATTGGCACTGTCTGGGTCTAATGTTGTTTTAATCTCAGTTAGATTCTCCACATTAAGCACAAACACATACATTATACCATCACACCCTTTGTGACTTTAAGCCTGATTTGTAGACACCTTTGTTGTCATCATTATCATGACTATCGCCACTATTTAATAATGTCAATTAAAAATCTGGAAAATGATTATTACTTGCTAGTATTATAGATGAAGAAAAGACCTCATTCATCCCGGGCATTATGGATTACAATGGCAGTTAGTGACACATACTTTAGTCTGGTTTACATTCATGTTCACAAAGGATTAAATCAAGGTCAGTGGTGTTTATATAAGTTTTTGAGATACAGTCGTTCATAGTAGTGTTGAATGCATATTTTGCCTAAAAATCATGGTCACTGGTCGTGTTCTGCAGGTGGTCACTCACAACAGTGAGTTTATATAATAAATTATTCATATTATTCATATGATTATTATTATTATTATTATTATTATTATTATTATTATTATTATTATTATACAATTAAGATTATGATTTCTTATGAACAATAAATAGTCACTATGTGAGTAGTTTTTGTCCATTTGCATGAGAACTTTGGTGCGATTTCTGAGTTGGTGAACATTATTTTGATTAGATCTGAAAAACGATCTGCTACCAGAAACTGAAGATTACGTTCGGCTATAAAGTTGGCAAATAGTGTCTCAGAACAAGTAACTTTATCCACATTTTATGCCAATTCCATGAACATGGATTTCATTAATGGCATATTTGTTGTTGCAGTTAATATGCTTGTATGATGTGGGGTTTCTGCATGACGAGTGATGTCAATGTTGCCACCATAACAGATTTTAAAATCAGCTTTATGGGAAGAGCAGAATGCATATTCATGTCCGTTCAAACTTGATTCCAACTACTGAAATTCCCATTTCAATCCATCATTGAATTTCATGAGATATTTCTGTTGCTTAGATTTTCGTGTTTTGGCATCAAGAGATAACACATGCTTAGACATCTCAACAAACTTTAAACACCAAAGTCACACCGACCATGTTTTATGCCACGTAAGCTCTTAAGTAATCCAATCATAATCAATCAACGTCTTTAATCCTGTACAAATTACTTTTGATCATACATAGTATAGACTCTAATCTGTCTCGGTAACTTTGAGCACCGAAGGAGAACATACCCTCCAGACAGAATGAAAGTAATGTTAATTGTTTTATGCTGATTGAGCTGTTTAGTAACCCAACCAGAGTCGATTAAAGTCTTTAATCCTTTTGGAATTACTTTTGCTCACACATGGTATAATCCATCTCAGCAAACTTCAAACACTGAAGCCAACTGACCCTGCTGACAAAATCAAAGGGATGTTAATTGTTTTATGCTGCTTGAAATTAGCAACTAAATTGTGTTGCCCCACTTAAGCCAGTTCAGAGTCGCATGATCATAGCCATTTTACCGTAAACATACTATACTGGAACCAAATTGTGAAAAAAATGGAAAAATTTAATTATGTAATAATTTTGCATATGCGGGAGATTTCAGTGAGTGATAGGAGGATGGGAGACACCCCTCAACTTGGGAGAAACACTCTCCCGTCTGGGAGGTTCACATGTATGAGCTCTAGATGGATAGAATTTGCTGTACATCTCAGGCACCTTCTGTTCTGGAATATATACACAGAAATATTTTTTGAAGTATAGTTTGCCTAGAAAGAATGTATGTGGTTAGATTATGTTATAAGCTTCAAATTACGACATAAACTTTTTTTAATGCAAGATTTTGGGGTTAAAATGTCTCGAGTTTAAAGATCTGACAAGTTGTAGAGATCATACATTCCATAAATGATAGAGTTATGCTGTAAAAAAATTTCATGTACTCCTTAGCTTGAAGTATGTACTTTATGATCAGTATACTGTTTCAATATAGGCAATAGTATCATAAATAGCTTGTCTTAGTTGATAGAAATTTGTACATCAGCAGTCATGGGTCAGTTACTGAATGGTGTAACTATTTTTCCTCTGAAATGTAGATTTGATATTTGCATGTGTACATGATCCATGACTGTACATAGATATTTCAGTACATGTATACAGATGTATGGTTCATTTGCCATGATATTAATACTACCTTGGTACATATAGCCCACTTATGTACATATGTATTGTAGGGGCCGATATTTCAAGCCAAGACTCTTGTCATAATATATATTGTAACTTATTACATACATACTAGTACTTTGTGCTCGCTATTTTTGGCACAGGTATATGGGTATATCTTTCTGCTTCTGCCATTAAATTCATGTATCTGTTAAAACATTATAGAAGAAAACTTCCACCATAAAAAGCTTTTAAAAAATAGGAGTGCACAAACTTGTGTTTTATTGTGGAATGTACAGTGTCACATGTACCATATATACTTGCTTATAAGTTTGAGTCCAACTGCAAACTGCTCAGACCCAGATCTGCCAGCACATAATGCACTGGCAGATCTCGGTCTGTGTAGTTTGTTAGGAGTAATCAATAGAACAAAACAAAATAGACCCTGATCTGCCGGTGCATTATGTGATAGCAGATCAGGGTCTATGTTTGCATTTGGATTCAACTTATTAGCGAGTTATATATAGTACTTCATGTCTGAGTAGGTCTATGAAGAAAAGAGGTTTTCTGCTGTACCAGAAATTTGTACATAATGATGGAATACTAAGTTTTTAGAAGGATCATCTACATGTTGAGATTGGCAATATTTAAAATCATTTGGAGAGAGAGAGAGAGAGAGAGAGAGAGAGAGAGAGAGAGAGAGAGAGAGGGAGAGAGAGAGCAGTATGAGAGTGTATACAAATTGTGATTGTAAACTTGCTAGCTTTGATTAGTCAACATGACTGTTATTCAAATAATTGGTTGCCATGACCATTGCTGATAAAACAAAGTGTAATTATAAGGTCTGTTAAAAATTTAGTCTGCATAGTTAAAATGTCAGTGGAAAACTCTTTGAGCTTGAGATTTTTTTTTGACCAATCACAGATGATGTTACTTTAAAAACGGCATTTCTGATTGGCTGATAGTGGAAATTCATGTTCAGAGTTTTATGATTTCCAGACCTGGTCATCACTTCATCATATTTTCTGTACCAAAAAATCATTTCAAGCTGTTCTGGACAGGAAGTTTGTATTGAAAACTGATAATCAGTGATAATGGAGAAAAGCAAAGGCAAATAAAATGTTAGTTGCATTCTGCCTGTTTCTTTTGATTTTTGTTTTTTTTAAACCTCGTTTACACATCTGCTGTCTCTGTTGAGAGAGTATATTGTGTTATCCATGTCCATCTGTCACATCCCATCCAGTCATGTCCGATCCTGTCCCATCTTGAATTTTGTTTCCACTCAATAACATTTTAGGGACTTGTGGATTAAACCAGATTTCACATAAGGCTTTTCATTATGAATATCAGGGACAACATTGTACAGAATTATGGCCGCTCTAAGACTTACCGTATATAATCGCGTATAAGCCGATACCAACTGCAAACTGCATAGACCCAGATCTGCCGGCGCATTATGCCCTTATAATGCATTGTATTGGCAGGGGCATAAATATGGACTCATTTCTAGTTTACTTTATTCCATGTTTGTGTACATGGTATAATTAAGATTTTCTTAACAAATCATTTGGCATTGAGATGCTAATGGTTGTGATTAATCTCATCCCATCATCTGCCCACACAGGGTCTGCTTTTTACACCCTTCTGGAAAATTAATTTCCAGAACAAGCGAATTTTGAGGAAATTGCTACCAGGTCAGCTAGGCAAAAGTTGAAACATTAGTACCAAAAGACCAGTTTGCCTTTGCATGCTTCCTGAGTTGTTTGTAAATACATAGTCCTAAAATTAAAAATGAAACACAACCAAATGATGATACAATTACAGTAGTTTGTGCATATTTTTGTGATTATGTTCAGCATTTTTTATAGTGAAAAGCAGAATCTGATTCATTCACCTACTATTTTCAGTGTTGAATTTAAAACAGGTGTAACCCTCTTTAAACAAGAGGTCAAAGTGGACCTGAGATTGGTCTCCTGGCTGACATCTGCCTCATAGCTAAATGCCAGAGCAGTTATCCATAAAATGTGGATCAGTTGGATGCTTTCTGTTGAAATTTCTTCCAATGCTGTTAATGTATGGTATGCAATTGTTTCAAGGTTTTTCTTGCTTTTGTATCTTCGTCCATATTTGAATGCAGATCAGGGTTATTTGTCCAAAATTGAAAGACCCCTATGCAGGAATGCTTTGTGTCAAAGTTGGTCAAATTCTGTTCAGAAGTATTTCTAGATAAAGTTGTGTTGATGTTTTTGTACTTTTAGTAATGGCAGCCATATCTGATGGTGAAACAGCATCATTTGTATAAGTCTGAAAGGCATTAAAGCTAGGACATTTTCTGTTAAATTTGATGAAAGTCTGTTAAGCATTTTTAGCTCACTTGGTCATAATGCCAGATGAGCTTATGGCATGGTCTTACGTCCATCATACATTGTCCATCAACAATTGCTCTCAAGCCTATATTTCTGATTCAATTTTGATTAAACTTGGAATATGGGCTTATCTTATTTAAATCTCAGATGAGTTTGATAATGAGTGAGATCTGTGAATAGTAATGAGGTGATCTGGCATCTTATTGGCTGACCTTGTTACCACTCTGAAGGCCATATTTCTAATTTGATTTTCATCAAACTTGGAATATATGCGTTATCGTTGAGACTTCAGACAAGTTCGATAATGAGTTATATCCATGCCTAATAATGAAGTGATCTTGCATCTAATTGGCTGAGCTTGTTACCACTCTGGAGACTATTTCTGATTCTAGTTGATCAAACTTGGAATATAGGCTTGTATCATCAATATTGCTCGGACAAGAAAGATAATGAGGAAGATACATGCATATTAATGACTTGATCTTGCATCCAATTGGCTGAGCTTGTTAATATTGTGAAAGCCATGGTTCCAATCTGATTTTGATCAGATGTGAAATTAGGGCTTATATCATCAAGATCTTGCATGTGTATGATTATGGGTGACATCCAAGCACATGCTGTTGTATCACTAATTTTCGTGGGATACCAATTTTCGTGGATTTTGTTGTTGCCCTGAACCACGAATTTAAAGACCCAGTGGAAAATTAGCCACATATGATAAAGAAGCCTCCCTCACCCCCCTCATTTTTTTAAGTACAAACTTCATTCCTAGAGATCAACAAAGCTATTTGATAAATCAATCTCATTTCTGTAATCTGGTGAAAATGAATAGCTTTTACACATGTTTGTTTTATTTTAACCCTTAAAAAAAGAATGATAAAGCATTTTGTATTGTTTAAATGCACACAAATATTTTCAGTATCTGGTAGCTGTAATTTCCACTCACAGGCTTAAATCGATATGTTGTGGGATAAGAATAGAGAGAAACGAGAAAAAGCATAAGGTATTCAAACACTGTTATTACCAAAATGAAAGAAAGAATAAGAAATTATATAATAAATGATAATTAGATTTAATACTTATTCAAATCAATTCTTCATTCAAGTGAAACTATTGTCGAAAAATTTAAATCCTCATGAAAGCACTTCTTGTTTTATCCACAAGGGCTCGTATCATTGCCTACAATTTAACTATCAATCAGACAAACTTTCAACAAGGCATTACAAACATAGAATTATCACTTTTTAAAAAAATGTATCATGGCACAGCTCCAGGATACATGCGGGCTTTGATTCTGCCAAGTGTCCAGCAGGTCAGTAATAGACAACTTCAGGGTGGAACAAACCTCCGAACGCCCTTCGCCAGGACAAATCTATACCAAAGTTCCTTTTTACAAAAGTCTGTTGAGGAGATCTTGCATCTGATTGGCTTAGCTTGTTACCACTCTAGAAGTCATATTTGTTATCTGATTTTGATCATTCTTGGAATTTAGACATTTATCATTAAGATCTGATCTGAATTTGATAATGATCAAGATCCATGCATAATAATGAGATGACCTTGCATCTGATTGGCTGAGCATAGTAGCAATCTGGAGGCCATAATTCTGATCTGACTTTGATCAGACTGGGAATACATGCTTATATCATCAACATCTTGGACAAGTTCAATAATAAACAAGAGCTTGCATCAGACTGTCCAAGCTTGTCAATACTATTGTGACTATTTTTTTTATCAGATTTTTATCAAAGTTAGTAAATAGGTTCATATCATCAAGATATTCAGTGAGTTTATTTTGAGCAAGTACATATTCATTAAATTCAGTTGTTTGAAATAGTCCTCGTTCATTTGCTATGTATTCAATTTGTTTAAAAATAAAAAAAAATTCTTCTTGTTTTAAAGGAAAACAAGGGAAGTAACCCATGATATTGACTATTGAAAATCACAACCTTGGGCTTATGCAGAGTTTGTACCCTTGCAAAACTGCATAGCAGATAAAAAAACAAAACATTAGACTGCAAGATACATAATTTTCAATAGAACAATTTATACAAATTAGTCAAATAGTACACCTTGTGGATTAAAATGAACCATTTTTAATTTAATACTACTGAAGAAAAAGTATAAAATAGAAAAAAGTACAGAACAGTAAGCTAATCTATACAGTGCAAAAGAACGACTTATGTACTATCAAGCTAATCTATACAGTGCAAAAGAACGACTTATGTACTATCAAGCTAATCTATACAGTGAAAAGAATGACTTATGTACTATCAAGAAGATGACAATGAATAATTTAATTAATTTTTTTAGAACAATTAGAAGTACAACAAAAAATGGATTCTTTACACAAGCTGAAATAAAAACTGGAAGTAGTATCAAAACTTGTTGCTCATAAATAAAGCAAAATAGCTGTGCTACAGCAGCAGTTATGATTGGAGGAACAATAGCCAATGGTCTAGGATGACAAAGTAGTTAAACAACATAGACGATGCTTTTTCTCTATATGCGTGTACTCCTTGTGCTAAAGACAGAAATGGTTTGAACGATTCAGGTGGTAAAACAAAACTTGAAAAAACAAGGCATTCTAAACTATATGATTTCTACCAATGTTCTGATAACCAAGCACAGTATGAATACATACTTATTGCAATGCAATGGGTGTTTGGGTGTTTATATGTATGTTCCTAACATTTTTTACTGTAAAAAAATAAGTATCTGGCCATTTCATTGAAGAGAAAGACTGTGTCTTTTTAAACATTTTTTAGCACATTAAACAGTGAATCATCTCTAAGGGAATGCCAACGTACAGTAAATACATAACTCCTAAAAGGCAGAAAAAGATAACGTCAGGAGTTCAATATCTCAATTCAAAAATTCTTGTGACACATATAACCCAAGCAGCATTACACCTGAACAAACGTTACAGATAGCAATACCAAACGCTAACTCAAAATATACTGATTATAACAGATAGTTTCTTCGTTTTGTTTGATATGAAGATGAAAGGAAATGCTAACAATCCTGTGATAGATTGCTTGGGAAATAAATCACCACTGCATACGTAAGCATTGATCTTTTGGTGTTGACTGAGTACAGCATTTTAATGGCATACATTGACTTGTGGCTACCTATTTCTGTTAGAATAAACCGGAGTGAACAATGTATGTTGAGAAAAAAAATGAGAAAGTTGAGATCATGGACAGGGGGTGATGCGCCAATTGACGGTACAGTAGCTATACAGTTTGTGGTGTATGGAAAGAAGTTTAGAATATCGTTTGACTTCTAGATACTAACAGACTGTAAGCATGCTCTTTCTCATGATTTCAGATTTAACATTACACTTGCAAAAGCAGTTAAAGTAATAAAAAAATTAAAAAAATAAAAAATAAAATTTTTTTTAAAAATAATTAATAGGAATTTGCAAATATTTGCCTACAGTATGATACAATTACCTCTGAATCAGTTACACAATGGGTTAAGGATCAGTACCAAAATTGAATTGCTTTCATCTGTGACTACATCACTATGGAGAGAAACGACATAGTAGCCAATACACATTTAACCCCATATTTTGATAATGTGCAAAAAGAGTGGAGAAAGTGATCATGAAAAGTTTACAACTCAGCAAATGAACAAATATCGGTGACAATAGGTCTGTCAAACGTGGTTTATTCTGAGACAACAGTTTACAGAAGCCACTAAGTATTTCTTTGATGAACAACAAACACACACAGCAATTAGCAAATTAAATGATAACAATTTGTTCACCGACAATCATTGTATATGGCTTGATCTGAGAAGTACACACGATAACAAATTTCATGGTAGTGGTTTTAAATTAGCCAACGTACAACAAGGTATCCACTTTCAAATCAGTAGAAAAGAAAATGTAGATGATCACAAAATATATGTTTATTTCGTGTCTCATGCTCAGGTCAACATTTAAAACAATCAACAGAAATCAAATATGTTTTAGGCATCAATAAATGGCGTAGCTGTGGCGCGCACACGTGTAAAACACGGTTCTTGTATCCGGATGAATGTATTTGAAACAACTGCAAAACATTGACTTATGTGAACTTCATAAGATCATAATTTGTGGAGTGATTAATTGTGGGACAAGATTCGTTATCATCCGTCAACATGACAATAAATAGATTTCACATACCGGACCGGGTTACCAATTACCGCGCCATCCGCTGCACACCAGGACGCAAGTGACACGTATGCTACTGGTGCAACTACCATAAAAGTACGGGCTTGAGATAACATCACCATTGGAACAGCAGGGAAATTCCAGGAGCTAACCCATGAGATCAACTTCAGTGGGCATGAACATAGAGTTGGGTTTATGGTACACAAGGACACTGTGTCGACCAGTGTCTAACAGGATGATTACAATCCGCGTGAGGGCATCTCCCTTTAACATCACTAGTTCAAAGGTATTTATACCATAAGATAAGAGAGATAAGATAAGACAAGAATTCTTTATTTCAGACTGATTGGTCCATACATCTAAATTAAAATATAAAATATAGAAGTATTTTAAGACATACAAGTTCATAGGTGTCTTATGAACAAATATACAGACCCATCTACAACTACAGAATGTGTCTGTCATTGTTAGGAATTGTTAGGAATAAAATTATGTTAGACATTTCGATACACATTGCCTTTAGTATGCGTTTCCGTATAGTAAAGTGTTTATGTTGTCGACCAAGAAACGTTTATCATCGTAAGAACTGAGTACTACTTTGATCACCTTGATGCTATATATGTCATGATAGTATGATCTGAGTAAATTCATTTCCTGGTCAAATAAAATTCAATGTTCAAAAAGACAATTTCGGTACATCTCGAATTTTACATTAGGTTACATCACCCAGATATAGAATTCCTTTACAAGCCTTCTATTAATCTTTTTTCCATCTTAAACGAATACTTTTCACCTTAACCCACAAAAACTTTCTGACTAGTTGGCTCATCCGTAAAAAATCCAAGAACTTTCTTATCCATCTGCGGCATGTATACTACGTTGTCTTTTGGATAATCACTAGTGTCAAAGAACTTGACATCATCCTTTATGTAAAAATGTTCTGTTTCAACATAGACACACAATGAATCTGTATCAGTCATGAATAGTCTCATTCTATCACCGAATTTTTATTTTTTATTTTTGTTAAAAACAAATTATCAACTTGTAAAATTCATACACCAATCATTTGAATAGCTCTAACACAGTCAAACCACAATAGAGTGGTTTAGTTAATTTGATTTCATTCTTGTTCAGACTGACTAGCACCAAGTCATCGTCAATAATTATTGTCCTGGGGAATGATCGGTCTTTTGGACATTTGAATATTTATCTTTTCGTCTGTACATATTTCAACTGTTTTTTTTTTGTTGTTGTTGTTTTTTTTTTTAAATTCTCTATCTGTTATCGAATACAGTGTTATTCATCAATTTTAAAAAAATCCTTATCAAAATCATTATTAACTTTTTGTCTCAGACTTGTATTTAATTCAACGTATGACTTAAGCCAAGGTTGCTGTTTAAACAAGACAACTCTGTGCTTTTGTTTCAATTGCAGTTCTAATTGTACGTAACGCTTTAAGTTTCTGTAGTGAATGACATTTTTATTTATTTGTTTGTTTTTCAATGTACACAAGAAATTGATACAGTTGGTTTTTGTACCCTTGTAATCATCAATCAATTTCTTCTGTAATGAAATAATTCATTTTTGTCTGGTACAAGTTATTGTCAGGTGCTATAGGACAATCCTTATATATACTTTTAATAAACTTTGATTCCCATGAAGGAAATATCTCTCTCAGTTAGAAATTGATACGCTCTTTCGATAGTCAGACTAATCAACCAAAAGATGTGGCTGCCGAAATATCAGGCACCTCAGAGAGGGAGAAAGAGCTATTCCTGACTATTTCTTTTCCCTTATGATTTAGGAAAATAGAAATGCATGGCGCTCACTTGACAAAAAAGTCTATCTTGAACATCCATAGCAAAGATACGACTGAGACAAGAGACTTCAATTAGTTTAGGGCTACCGAAGGTAGCTGATTCTTGGCTAGAAAGCCGGGCTGACAAAGAGAGATTTAATAGTAGTTACAATTTAAACTTAGGCAACCCTCTTCCACCGATAAGGCATGAATTTCACTCCTTCTCTTAGTTGACACTAAAGAAAAAAGGATGGATGTCTTTAAGGTAAGGTTCTTGAAAGATGCCTTATTCAGAGGTTTGCAACTAAATTAGTTTAGATAAAGAATGTTCTGGAATGTTCTACCTAGGCATTAGTGAGCGAGAGACTGGTTCCTGAAGCTCCAGGTCCCTGATAATTTCTCAAAAAATGCGTTCTGACCACACGGTGGCGCCAATAGAGAACTTAAGGATATTGGAGAGGCGATGCTCTAGAACCTTTAATGGTGCAAACTGAGCACTCCTTTTCTTTGAAAATAAAGAGACGAAAATCCGCAACTGCGGTCAAAATGGTGCAGATCAGATCAGTGCTCTCCAATTGGCGTCATAAATCTTGCAGGTCGACTGCCTTTGACCCTGAGCAGTGCAGTACGCAACCCTGCTTGAAACCTGATCTTGGCAGACAGATCGTTGGATATAATGACTTTATTTAAAGAATAAGCTCATATGGTAAACTTACCAATCATCCGTGAGACCTTGCATGAAGGTGGATAATCTGTAGATTGTTGTCCAGGGGTACCCTCTGTGCTGCGATAGAAGATTCCTTCTCAGCAGTAACTCTCTGGAGGGCGTCCACCAGCAGGTCAAGGAGATCGTTGAACCACGATAGTTGGTGCTACAAAAGGTGGAGGAACTATCAGGGTGACCCGTGATGTCGAAGTCCTAACTCTGTTATAAAATTGAGGGATTATTCGGAAAGTTGGGATGAAGTAGGAGTACAGTCGATCAAACTTCAGACTGAGGGCCTCCACCGCTCATGCACTCTAGAAAGGAGAGAAATAAAGTGGTGGTTTGTTGTTGAACCTCGTTGTAAAGAAGTCTATCGTTGGTCTCCTCCAGAGTCGAAAAAGTCTCTCTGCTACAGACTGGTGCAGAGACCATTCTGTGAAGACTGCATGTCCCTGCCTGGACAGGCTGTCCACTTGGATATTTTCTTTTGTCTAGAATGTGGCAGATTATGAGTGATCCAATCTAGAGTTGTCCATTGGAGGAGGTCCCAGAATTCTAAGCAAAGAGAAGGGGCATGAAAGCAGCCTTGACGTCTGAAGTACGCCACAGCCGACATATTGTCCACGACGAGCATAACATAGCGGTGTATGATGAGGCTGACGCACCTCTGTAGTGCTAGAAACACTGCCAGCTTTTCAACGTTTTCGATATGCAGAGAAGATTCCTGCCGGGACCACAAGCCCCAACGATCAACCACCTCTGGCAATAGGTAAGCATCCCATCCCGAATCTGAGGCGTCGGTATGCAGGAAAGAGTGAGGTTTTGAGGCGTGTATTGGAACTCTGACCAGAAACCTGCCTTGATTTAACCATCAAATGAGGTGGTGATAAGATCCAAACTGAAAGGAGTCACTGTGAGATCTCCAGCTTGAAAGCAGCAAAAACTGGAGAGGTCTTATATGAAGTCTTCCAATGGGAGCTACATCCGATGCCGCATTTAGGGTCCAAATGAGAAAGAGGTCGAGGCGAATAGACCATGAAGTGGTTTCTAACATCCTTGTTGTGAGGGACAGTATGTGTGTGTGTGTGTGTGTGTGTGTTGGGGGGGGGGAGGGGGGGAAGACACGAACTGCCTTTGAAATGTGAGGAAATTCATCCCCACGTAAGTGAAATTCTGTGAATGAATCGGGTGTAATCTCCTGCTTGGGGATTAACCCCAGACTAGTTACTGTCTTCTAAGAGAGTGACAGGTCTCTTAGTAAGACATGTCTGAGAACACTGTGTATCAACCAGTTGTCAAAATACTGGATGTTGGGCACCCCCAATGATCTTAAGCGAGCAGCTATTACTCACTTCACTCTGGTAAACGCTTTGGGCGAGGAAGTTAGTACGAATGGAAAAGACAGAAACTGAAAGAACTCCTTGACTTTACAGAACTGCAGCAATTTCCAGTGGGACGTTAAGATGGGTATGTGCAGGTAAGCATCCATTGCAGACTGCCTTATGGTGTTCCTGACTGAAGCTGACGTCTCCATCTTAAAGCATTCTTAGAGAATAAACTTGTTTAATGTGGAAAGATCAATAATGAGCGAAAATGTCGCTCTTTTATTTAAACCAGGAAGATCCGGGAATAGAATCCCGGACTTTGAGTGTTTATCACCCTACTTACTGCATCTTTCTTTTGAACTGTGTATACTTCTTCCCTTAGAGATTCCAGATTGGCCTAATGAAATCGAATGTGGGTCTTTGATAGAGGTGGAGGGTCCTGGAAGCAAAGCCAGTATCTCTTAATTTGAAGAGGACCTATACATCATCCGGTATGTCCGAACAATCCTCTGAAAAATGACATAGCCTGGCACCGATTTTGATCTCGGGAAGATGATGACTTGGCAGGATAGGGCCAACTGCCTCCCTCCGTAGGAAGGGCGGAGGAATCCATAGACTGTATGTCCTGGCTCCTACGGCTATCCCATTTAACAAATGAAGGGTGAAAATGAGTTTCAAATGAACTCTGGTCGTTCCGCTCACATTCCTGCTTCAAGCGTTTAGGCGGGGGATCCATAAACCTCTCCGGCTGGATATGCTTCATAGCCTGGCCTGGCCAACGCATGATGTTGTTGATCGCGAAGATCTTGGTATGCCACCATAGGGATATGCCGCCAATAAGGACTCCACATTCAGCAGAGCTGCCCTTAATATATCCTTGCTGTGATCCAGTAAGACGTTCGAATTATCCAAGGCGCATTCATAAGGAGGTAGAGAAGCTCCGTCAACAGTGCTGTGACAACAATAGCGATTTTCTCGTTGTCTTGGTGACAGCCTCCAGAAGTCTCTTAAAAGTAGCCACAAACAGTGACTTCTCCCTTAAAAGGTTAAAGGAGGCCGCTGAAAAATGTTGGGCGTGTGAAGCAATGGTAACTTGGGATCAAGTCTTAAATTCCAAAGCTTCGAGTGACTTGACTAGGATGCGGGCAAAGGTCCCCGTTGAAATACCTACCTGGGACGCTCTCGAATCCAGGCCTGTTGGCTAGAGTGGACAAGCAGGTGAATGCACCCTGCCGTTGAAACAGAGGGCCACAGGGTGAAAAAGAGAACTGACCAACCCTAAAAGCGTCTCCGAAATGGGGCAAGATTACCACCTACCACCTTACCAAATGTTCACACTTCAACTTCCATCGCCTGACCCGCGTGGCACGGAGATGGGGACACTACATACATGAGGAGAACGTGTCAACGCAATTGGAGCCTCCTCGAACTCATTCCAGTCCACTAAAATGTGTAATTTATCGTATTGTCCAATCTCTGCTGAAGCGATGACCCATGACTTTCCGTTCCATCTCTCCATAGTCAATTGCATTGCCAATCTCGATGCAGGAGTAGCATACCTGCGTAATCTGAGCATACAAAGTGTAATTATATATTATATGCCATAACTGCAATAAACTGTATGAAAAATGTACATTTAGTTTTGCAACTAACCTGGATCTGCAGCTGGTTAAAGTTCTTGTCACAAATGGGAAAAATCCATGTGGATTAGTACCAGAATACAAACCACAAAACATTGTCACAAATTATATATACACAACACTCACTTTAACTAATCTACATGTCTAACATTCGCCGAGTGATTGTAAAGTCAACTCCACAAATTCTGCAACGATCATTGCCATGTGCTCAACCCGAGTTCTGTATTACCCCTTTCGTGTTCTTCTTTCTAAATTTGTAAAGCACTATTGATTTGTCTTTTTTTTCTTCTGATCCGACATGTTTTAAAGTTTAAAAAGATTCCTCTTCTCTAACATTTTTCAGTCATATAACATCCGACAGTCACATCGATGAAGCCTGTTTCACTTAACATCTGCCGCCATTTTTTAAAGTATAGACTGGTCCGCTAACAAATTCTGTGTATTAATATAAAGAATCTGTGAGACAAGTTTTCAAATTGAAGAAACGAGTCTGTTTTCTTGGAAATGAATGATGTACAGCTGCTATAAATTGAAAATAAGGAAAGTACATGGTGGTCTATGACAAATGCACTCTTACGCAGCAGTCTTCTTTTTTTTTATAATATTCTCAGATTTATATGATGTATGGGATTAAAGAGATGACAATAAAAATAACAAACGCAACTTTTTATTGCTTTATTTTTTATTTTATTTTTAATTTACTAAAAAAGCATAATCCATATGCAGGCGAGTGTAAGACGTAATTAGGTGAAAAAGCGAAATGATTACGCCAAAAGCGTCTCCTCTAGTTTTCTTTCAAAAATGAAGCCGGAAGGGACTGGGAGGTCCTACCACCTACCTGGAGCTCTGAGAAACTCATCCACGGAGTGAGGAGGGGGAGACATTCCAGAATTATCTTCTTGTGGCGGAAGTCCCAACGTCCCATTGGGATTAAACAAACATAGGGAAAAGGGTGTGTCGATCTGTCCCTTTGCCTCGAGGGGGCATGTTGCTCCCAAGTATGTGTTGTCCTTATCATCACGAGAAGCTCCTATCCAGCGAACTTGACTTGATCAACGATTTCGACCCCTTTGACAAGCTTAAGGAAAGCTCAGTCTTTCTTGTACAAGAAGACCGAGCTTCCTTAAGCCGGAAAGGCGGTACTAGCTCGGGGCTGCCAGCGACTTCTTACAAAGGGAAATGCCCTTGATCTCTCTCTAGGTCGATGTTCTAGAAACTTCCCTCCTGGAATTGGCGTATTGATGACTTTCTTAAAGTGCCGCTGATCCCTCTTGGGATTGGCAAGCTGCCAACTTTCTTGAACCGTAAAGTGCAATTGATCAATTCCGGGGATCAGTGTAACGTCCTTACACCATGAAGTGACATTGATCCCTCAGTGAAATGGAGGGGGTCCACTTGAGAAGAATAGGAGTTGGTTCCATTCTTCCGGCATCTAAAGAAGCGGCGGTTCACTGTTAGGTCCTCTAATCACAATATGCTGAATCCACATCAGTCCATGCAAGTACACTTAGTACACGCCAAACAGGCGTGGTGGGTATCCCATGAAACATTTTCATGGCTGCATTATCCAACTTCTTGCACTATGTTGAAAGGCTGCAAGAAAATACAAGAACAAAGAAATGCCATAAACTAAATTGTAGAGGGTAATACATATCTAACACAGGTAACAACAAGGGGATAAAATTATGGAAACACTGCTTAACTAATATGTGCACAAAACACAACAAAATGATAAACAAGGACACTGATAATTGTAAATAAAGGCAAGGACTGGGGAGAAAAGGTCAACTGCAACACATAAATGGAAATGGATACGACTGAATGAAATTATGCCAAAAGACACCTAATTAGCGAAACTCCCGAGTGCCCTGAGGCAAGTGTTATATCGCACTAAGTCCAAGGAAAAGAAGGATGATATTCCAAATGACGAAGTGACTAACACATCAGACTGGTAATGTTATTTTTGTTCTAGACCTCCAATTACTACTTTCAGGAGGAAATATTCACCTTGAACTGGGGACTAGTGCCAGGAAAATAGAGCAAAGTAATGATAGCAGATATGTATTGCTGATATTAAAATATAATGTAGTATGGTTGTTATGCCATAGTAAATAAAGTGTGGCCTCATTTATTTTTGCATATTATTTTTCATGCACAATGTACAAGTGCCTGAATAAATTAAATATCACTGTTCCATGTTTAAAACAGTTGAAACCGTTCGACTGTTTCACCTCCCTCATTGAAATATCACAAGTACATGTAGCACTATATTATAGTAATAACTGGCTGTGAAATGGTTTGGTGGTTTATGGCACTGCAATACAAAAAGGTTATTTAGTGCCAAGGCAATTGCATCAATGTGACTTGGCCAAGGACACACCACATTAGCTGACCCAGGCTGATTTTGTGGTAGGATTGGAACCTGCATCACTTCGGTCACAAGTCTGGCCTGTTAACCACTGAGCTACCACAGCACCTGCCTCCATTGGTTGCCTCCCGTGACATACAGGACTGCATTGGACCTATTCTACATCATGAAGCCACAAGAGGTATCTCTAAAATGAGTTTGTAAAACCAATCATTACAATCTTTAGACGTTATTATAATGATATGCTGTTGGTGGTCGGGTTGATATCAGTTCAGAAATGCTTTTTACTCAAAATAGCTTAACCTGGATTTAGTCCAACCAAATCAATGCATGGCTGTGCATCTCTGATGTACACCAATAAAAAAGGCAGAAAGTTAGGAAACATTTTATTTGATGCATTGATGTTAGAGACAATGTACAAGTAGAGGCTAGCATAAACTATGTCCAAAAGTTGTAATTATGGATCAGAATTTCTGTACAAAATTTGTTTTATATATATATATATATATATATATATATATATATATATATATATATATATATATATATATATATATATATATATATCTGTGTGTGTGTTGGCAACTCATTGTTTTATCTTTTTAATAGTGATCTTGCTCCATTAAGAACATATTTCTTGGAAAAACCATGTCCAAGTGTTTAATTTGCTAAGAATTATTTCTAAAAACTTTAACACCTTTGTGAATTTCTAAAATATTTTGAAGCAAGTTTTATAAGTTTGGTAAAATTGATTTTGACAGTGACTGCTATGGCCATGTTAAAGTGCCTGAAGCATGCTATTTATATGCTAACACATGTATTAAGTATGTATTAGTTTATGGCATTTCATATATTTAATGCTATTGCAAGTCATTTGAAATGTATATCATGTAGTTTTAGCATTTAATAATAAAAAATAAAACTATCCCCAATATGCTTTACAAGAAATATGTTCTTCCAAAAGCAACATTTCTCTTTCACACAATTAAGTATGCAAAGAAATTCTGATACTTAGATACATTTATTGGTGAGCATCGTAGACACTTTTGTTTCTTCAGCCTAGTCGCTATACTGCATTATTAGTCAATTCCTGCGGTTTGTTTCCTCTGTAAAATGTTGCCGGCGTGCATCAGAGATGCACATTTCTGACTTGTTTGGGCTAAGCCAGCTTTAAGGTATTTTGCCCAGTGCTTTTAGCCACTTTTTTTTTATTAGGAAGGAGAGTAAAGTGTCTTGCCTTAGGGCACAACACTGCAGCCAACCCGGCCTGCTCTGTGAATCAACCCAGTACTCTTTTTTGTGGACACATCTCCCACTTCTAGCTATGTTAAGCCAAGAGTCCTTTGAGATGACCCCTCTAAAGGAGTCCAGCACACTAACCACTGGTTTTTTAACTAGTCTTATAAATATATTTATATTATCAAATCAACTAGTCTTATATATATATATATATATCTTATCAAATTATTATATTAACTTGGGGTGTTAATTGTTATATGGGGATTTTACATTTTTCTCCAGTTTAAATTACAAATCATTCATTGTAATGTATTTTTTTTTTAATAACTTGTTCCATTGAAATTTATGCATTTTATATTCCATAAGAAATTTTTTTCAAATCTTTCTTGTACCTTTTTCTGCAAGGGAAGAACACTGTAAAAAAAAAAAACCCTGTAATTTGAAAAGTCTTTATCATGGGTTACCTCCCTTGCTTTACTTGAACAACAACAATTGGGTCAGTAGGTTGCTTTCTGTTCCAATTATGTAAAATGCTTATGTTATAAAAACAACAAATGTTGGATGGTTTCTCTAGTTTTTGTATCTTCATCCATATTTAATGACAGATAGGTATCATTTGGCCAATATTGACAGGCGCATAAGGCAGGACCACTAGTGTCAAAGTTGGTCAAATTCTGTTCATTTTTGTTTGTTTTTGTTTTTTATTTTTTAAAATTTCTGATAAAGTTGTGTAAATGTTTTTTTTTACTTTTATTAACAGCAGCCATACTTGATGGCTGAACATCATTTGTATAAATCTTAAAGGCATTCAAGCAAGGGCACTTTCTGTTGAATTTAATAAAAGTCTGTTAAGCACTAGGTGGACTTTTAAAAGAAGTTATTCAAGAGTTTTCTATTTTCAATAACTGCAGCCCTATTTGATAACAGATTGCCATCATTTGTATAAACTTGAAAACCCTTCATGCTAGAATGCTTTCTGTAAAATTTGGTCAAATTCTGTTAAGCAATTTTTTGGAAATATATCATTCAAAGGATTTTCCATTTTTAGCATTGGTGGCTATATTTGATAGAAAATTTACATTATTTGTATAAATATGAAAGCCCTTGTCACCAGAATGCTTTCAAATTTGGTCAATTTCTGCTGAGCAGTTTGAGAGGTCATTTCAAGTCTGGTCTATTTTTTGTAATGGCAGCCATATTTTATGGTGTATTGGCATCATTTGAACAAATGTGAAACCCTTCATGACAGATGGTTTTGGAATTCTTGAAGGTTTTCCTTCTTTTAGTATCAGCAGGTACATTTTGTCGTGGATTGACATAATTTGCACAAAGCTTGAAAGATCTTCATGTCAGGAAGCTTTTGTATTAAATTTGGTCACATTTTCTTCAGCAGTTTTTGCAGACATCAATTATTTGAGAGCGTATCGGCATCTTTTGGAAAAACGTGAAAGGTCTTCATGCTAGAATGCTTTCTATAGAGTTTGGTAGCATTCTATTCAATGGTATCAGTAATGTAATCTAAAGGTTGTTCTATATTTAGTAATGGTGGCCATATTTAATAGAGGATTAGCATGATTTGTACAAATTTGAAAAACCTTCCTATGACAATGATCAAATTCAGCCGAATGTTTTTGGGAAACTTGTTTAAAGGCGTTTCTATCTTTTAGAAATGGTGGTTTTATTTGATGGCAGATCAGTTGTACAAATTTATAAGCCCTCTATGCCAAGATGCTTTCTGTTAAATTTGGTCAAATTCTGTTGAACGGTTTTTGACACAAAGTCGTTTCAAGTTTTAATTTTTTTTTAGTAATAATGGTCATTCTTGATGGTGGATCAGAATCATTTGCATAAAACTGAAAGGTGTTCATGCCTGGATGCTTTCTATCAAGTTTGGTCAAGTTCTATTCAGCGGCTTTGGAGAAGTTATTTCTAGGTTTTTCTCTTTTGAGTAATGTCACCTATAATGGATGGTGGATTGGAATAATTTATATAGATTTAAAGGTTTTCATGGCAGGATGCTTTTGGGAAAGTTTGGTCAAATTTTATTCAGTAGTTTTGGAGAAGTCATCATTTCAATATTTTTCCATCTTTAGTAATTGTGCATCTATTTATTAGTGAATCAGCATCAATTTTACAAACATGAAGGTCTTCATGCCAGCTTGCCATCAAATATCAAATTCTGTTAAGCATTTTTACAAAGTCGTTTAAAGGGTTTTCTATTTTCAGTAATGGTAGCCATATTTTGACAGTGGATCAGCACAAACTGTATCAACTCAAAAGTCTTCTATGCCAGGATGCTGTTAAATTCGGTCAAATTCTGTCCAACAGTTTTAGAGTTGTTCAAAGCTTTTTCTGTTTTTCACAAAAGTGGCCACATTTTGATGGCAGATCAACATATTTTGTATTAATTTTAACGGTCTTCATGCCAGGATTTTTTTTAAACCAAGTTTCATTAAATTTCTATTCAGCAGTTTTAGTGAAGTAATTTCAAGGTTTTCCTATTTTTAGCAATGGTGGCCATGTCTGACAGTC
This sequence comes from Margaritifera margaritifera, assembly GCA_029931535.1. Taxonomy (NCBI): domain Eukaryota; kingdom Metazoa; phylum Mollusca; class Bivalvia; order Unionida; family Margaritiferidae; genus Margaritifera; species Margaritifera margaritifera. The sequence continues at coordinate 1,720,182 of JAQPZY010001510.1, forward strand.
AATTGGCATAGTTTGTAAAAACTTGAAACATCTTCATGCCAGGATCCTTTCTCTCAAGTTTGGTCAAATTCTATTCAGTGGTATTGCAGGTTATTTAAAGGTTTTTCTATTTTTAGCAACAGTGGACATATCTGAACACAGATCAACATCATTTGTAAATATTTTAGGTCTTCATGTCAGGATGCTTTGCTCAAATTTGATAAAATTTTGTTTAGCCGTTTTTTTATAGAAAAACTTTAAAGGATTTTCAAGTTTTTTAGTAACTGTTACCATACATGATGGCAGATCAGAATCATTTGTACATTTTGCTTTTGATTCCGCTAAAAATTAAATGTTTATTAGAACCACCTATGTGTTCAATGATAAAACCCGGGGACAGGGGAGCCGGAGGGAGATTGCACTAAATACACATAATCTGATACTGTCCAAAGACAGGATTAGTTGGGTGGAACTAACATGTAAGCAGCTATCTGATTCGTTGCCAAGAGGTCATTATATTTGGCATTAAAATACCACTACTAGGAGCTTAATGATCTAATTCCTGTAAAATCATTGGAAAAGATGTCAATCTGTCGAGCTCTGTGGGGTCGAAATTTAATTGTCAGGTGGGGCGGGGGGGGGGGGGGGGGTGGGGGGGGGGGGGGGGGGGAGAGAGAGATTGGTTTCTTGACTATCATATTCAGATACACAGGGCAGACAAACTCCTCTTCTTCAAATGACGAATATAGACAAGCAGTCATGGAGTTTGTCAGCCATGGTCATCTGAGAAGGCTTTATAAAGAATCCAGTCATCAAGGTTTGTTATATCAAGAGGGGTTCTTCAAAATGCATCCACATGTTCAAAATTGTTTTATGTCTGATGTATATTCAGTGTTGCAATATCCTGTCAGGAACTGCTCACAAATACGGTAGAACAAAGTTACAATATTGTAAATCACACAATTATTTTCAAGCAAAAAAATTGTAGTCGATTTCATGAGGTAACTACACTTGCTAAAATAATGTTCGTTAAACTTGTTCAATGCAGTATTAATGACAAGTCATTGGCAAACATTTAATATTATTAATAAGCAGAGCTGGTTGTATTCGCAAAAATGTAATGATGCCAAAATATAATCTTTGACAGTATCACAAAGAAATGAATCCTTATACCGTCTATACTTGCTTATAAGTCGAGTCCAACTGTAAATTGCACACCCAGAGCTGCTGGCAGATAATGCGCTGGCAGATCAGTCTGTTGTTTGCAGTTGGACTTCACTTGTATGCACATATGTATGGTACCTTATGAGTATTACACAATAGTTCTGGGGTCCCGAGAGCTACAGATGTGTTTCACTCCATGTAAAGAGTTATAAGAATAGTCATGCCTACCTCATGATGTGTATGTATCAGTAAAACTAAATTTTGTAAATACAAGACAAAATGACAAAACTAGGTACAAAGGTAAAGAAAAGTTTTTATTTAAATATTTCAAAATTAGAAAAAAAATTAATTAGATTGAATGACATGAAGTAATATCATCAGACACTTTTCCAGGGATCACATCACAGTGCCTGCGAGTAGCATTTTACACATGTATCACTCTAAGAAAATCTATAGTAGTTGTGTAGAAGCATAAGTGTAAACAATGTAGATCTTATACGATAGTAACACAAGGATCCAGGTGGTAGCTTGCATACATGGTAATAAATTGAAACAGCACAAATTGACAAGAATGCATAAATTATTATTATTACTATCATCATTATTTCAGCTCTACAATAAAAATCTCTGCATTTGTAGACAGCTAAATTATTTGTAAACTACTATTGTAGTGGTCACTTTCTTTGAGGCCACTCCAAAGAATGAACACTCCTGATGAGATGTTACAGAGTCCTAAAGTACTGCAGTACATTTGAACTATTTTGTCACTCTCATGAGAGTCTATCCCTTTTACACAGCTATTGAAGTACCCTGGCTACTGTATTATTGTCAGTACTGACAAAAGAACAGGCTGATATGGTTCTGGGTTACCACTGTAAATGACTTCGTTAACTTCCCAGGAGTGGATGGTCTCTTGAAAGGGGAGTCATTGTTTGCTTACACTGTAATTCATCAGATAGCATTTTCTAACATATTGTTTACTTGGCACTGCATGCATTAAGATCTAGTCTGAAACATGGTGTGGTTATCAGTTTCATTTTACTACTCTGTACCTATCTACAAATGTTTGCATTTTCAACTTCTACACGTCTTTTATTAATAAATGACAAGCTGTTTCATAAAAGAGCAGTATGGCCTGTATACAATTAGGTACACGTCAGTAGAAAAATTGAATAACAAGGGGCTGCACTTCAAAAAGTTATAATTTAAACTTTACTTTATACAAGGATAATACACACATGTGAATTTTATTTAAATTTTTGGAAAAGTAAAGGAATGGTACACTATACATTATTCACTACAACTGACAAAATGCAGGCTGATGAAATAATAACATTCCTGCTAGTTTACAGCATATAATTCAGTTGGGGAAAAAAAATACCATGTGATATTATGAAAATTAATAAAAGTTAACATTATTTAGTATTTTGAATAAAGAAAGTTCATTTGTTTGACTAGGTGGGTGTTGGGATTTCAATAACTAATTCCATTCATGACTATTTTTTAAATGTAATCCCTATGGCAATAATTCACTTGTACAAACACAAGACGTGAAAATTACACCAACAGAAATAATTATTGAATAAATGTACTATGCAAACAGCTTTCATAAATATATTGAAAATAAATATCTTCTTTTATTAGTTCATACACAAGTAGTTATCATCATTACTCCAAACTTTACACACTATTCCTCAGTAAAATAAAAATGGCTTCGTCGAGCCAGTGTACCGGTAGTAGTAATTTCTTAGTATTTTCCAGATAATACAAAGATAAAGTATACTCTTTAAATTTCACACTAACATCATGTCAACCAAATAACAGGCAACCTCATACACAATGCATAAAATTTCACATGCATATGTAATGGTGCGAAATCAAACTACTTCACATGCTGCAACCTATTAGATCATTGGTTCTCAAGCTTTTTTTGTTCGCAGACCACTTGACTATTAAAGACAATATTTCATACAGGATATGAATGGAGCACATGGACCACTGGTGATCCGCAGACCAGTTTGAGAACCTCTGCATTAGAGTATTCATTTGATAGTGTTCCAACACAACAGTTTACATATTTACCAATGTACAATCTGTGCCCAACTGCAAGTAGCAGACCCAAAGCGCTTTTACCTAATGCTGTGGCAAAACAAGATTTATGACATTTGTTTCAGTTATCAGTCTGACAAAAACACACTACGTTGGCACATCATCTAATGTCAGATCTGGGTCTACACTGATTTGCCAACATATCCTCCAATGATAGATCTGGGTCTACACTGATTTGCCAGCACATCGTCCCATGATAGATCTGGGTCTACACTGATTTGCCAGCACATCATCCAATGATAGATCTGGGTCTACACTGATTTGCCAGCATATCATCCAACAATAGATCTAGGTCTACACTGTTCATAGCTAGATGATTATACATAAATACAGTATGTTGACATACCATATATTCTGATGTACAAGTCTGATCCACCTGCAAACAACAGACCCCAATCTGCAATCGCTTAGGACTAATCTGTAAAACAAACATCGATCCTTATCTGTGGTGTATTATGCAACAGCTGATCAGGGTTTTTGATGCAGCTTAATCAGATTTGTACACAAGCATTTACGATAGCCTTACAAAATTCTCAAGATCAATCCGCTCAATGTTGAAAAGTTAGGTAAAGCTTCAGTTGTACGTGGCAACTGCCAACACAAAGTATCTACTTTATCAATCTATAAAGTTTTCCTGATCCCGTCTGTAAGTGTCTGCATATCTGAGAATTGCAACCTCTAAAGAGTCACATAACTAAGTTAGTGCATTTATACAATAGGTATAATCCTCTGTTACTAGCACAAACAAATAACATGAAAAATGGATATATGGTGGGCTTTGGCAAAGTATTAAATTCTCATTGAATCTCTTCTTGTTTTCAGTAGCAAGTATGCACAATTGCATGTACTGATATGCATGAATATGTTACATTCCTTTTCCAGCTATCAAACATTGGCAGGGTTGATGGTTATGAATAGATGTGTATAATGTATACAGGTGTGCACTGAATTAAACAAGAGTCAATCCAAGAAACTGACACTCTATTGGGCAAAAAGAATTTCCAGGAATTCAAGATAAAACCATTTCTTAGACCACTTGTCCACCTGGGGCCCCGAAGTCTTTTGGTGAAAACCCGACATCATAATGATCATCTATTCAGGGGGAGTAGTGACAACAAGATTTTCAAGACAGTTGTCATGGCAGCCATACTGGATGTATGATTGGCACCATTTTCATTTATAACCAACTAGGTATCATAAGAAGTCTGTTGGTGAAAATCCGATGTTGATATAACCATCCATTTTGGAAGCTGAGACAACAATATTTTCAAGACAACTACCATGGTGGCCATATTGAGGGTTGGTCATTTTCATTTAGGACCAACTAGACACCATAAGAACTCTTCTGCTGAAAACTCCCATGTCAAAATGACTTTCCATTTAAGAGTAGTGAAAACAAGATTTTCAAGATGGCTCCATACTGAACATCAGATCTGCACCAATTTAGGATCAACAAAACATAAGAAGTCTGTAAGTGAAATCTCCATGCTAATATGATCATTCATTAGACATCATATTGGCACCCTTTTTTATTTAGGACTAACTAGACATCACAAGAAGTCTTCTGGTGAAAACACCATGTCAATATGACTTTCCATTCAGGAGTAGTAGTGATAAAAAGATTTTCAAGATGGCCACTGAGGCAGCCATATTGGACCTCACATCTGCCCCATTTCATTTAGGACCAACTAGACATCATAAGAATTCTTTTGGTAAAAACCACATGTCAATATGACTTTCCATTCAGAAGTAATGACAAGATTTCCAAGATGACTGCTGTGGTGGCCATATCGGACATCAGATCAGCACCATTTTCATTTAGGAGCAATTAGACATCATAAGAAGTTGTTTCAGTAAAAACCTCATGTTGATACATCCATACATTGAGTAGTAGTGATAACAATAACAAGATTTTCAAGATGGCTGATGTGGCAATGATATTTGATGTCAGGTCATCACCATTTTCATTTAGAACCAACTAGACATCACAGAAGTCTTTTAATGAATACCTCATGTCGATACAACCATCCATTCAGGAGGACCAATGATATCAAGAGTTTCAAGATTGCCAGTATGTGGCAGCCATACTAGATGTCAGATCGGCACCATTTTCATTCAAGACCAACTGAACATCACAAGAAGTCTTTTTCAGGTGTTGCAATAAGATTTTTAAGATGGCTGCCCTGGTGGCCATATTGGATGTCAGATTGGCACCATTTTCATCTGGATATCACAGGAAGTCTTTTAGTGAGAATCCCATGTTGATATGACCATCCAATCAGGAGTATTGATTACAAGATCCTGAAGATGGCCACTGTGATGGCCATATTGGCAATCCCTGCAGCAAAATTTTCATTTAGGACCAACAAGACCATGGGATGAATGTGTGTATAGTTTCATGGCAATCCTCTAAGTAGTTTAAAAGTAACAATAACAAACTTGTGCTAATGGACAGATGAACAATGCACGAAAGACCATCCAATAAGCTCTTCTGGTCTAGGACTAGTAGAGCTAATTACACACAGTACAGACTTGTCATGATAAACACCACACTGCCATAGCAACTGCCTAATCCCTTCCATTCATTTAGTCTATTCTTACATGTAGCTTTGGTCTACAACTTGGCTGTTCCGTTGAAACTTTGTTAGAGATTTTTTATCCATCGTTAACATGTATCCTTATTTAGCTTTAGGGTATCAACAAATTCTTAGGTAACTTCATTATCCTTTTCTTTTTTTGGACATGTCCAAATTGTGTATACAATTATCCCATATCTACTAATGTATAATGCAGTACCACACCAATACCACACTTGTTTTACGTCTACGTAGTTATAATTTTTGGTAGCTTGTGAGGTCATCTCATCTAGACATTTACACATGACTATCATTCTTACAAGCTTATTAGTAATGGCAAGAGTCATTCCGTCTCAATTAAAATAACCGGACCCTCTACTAAAGGCAACAATGAATTGTTCACATCGAACCCAGCCCCAAGGAACACCAAAGCATGCCAAGTTGTGCAGTGGTATAGGAAATTTATGTTAACGTGCTGGAGCTAACAATCCCAGTCCTTTCCAGTCTCCAGGTCACAAAAACAACAAAAAAGTGCAGCTTCAAAAAGAACACCTATTTATGTCATTAAAATGTTATGGAGTGCTACATGTCTTTACTGCCTAAAGTATAGAACTGCATGTACATGCAAAAGTGGTCCATGTTCTAGAAGGGACAATAAATCTTACTTGTGCATCCAAATATGCATTGGTTGCAAAAGGATTTGAGATTAAATTCATGCATCAATCATCTTCACATCAAATAAACAGAGTATGCATACATGAATGTGGTAACATCAAAACCAAAATAAAATTTGTACTATACAAACGTTAAGGATACATCTTTTAATTTTCCACTCTCATTCACACAACTGCATCAATAATGAAAATCAGTTTTTAAAGTCAAAGGGTAGAAAAGAAATTAACTATCACCATATACCTAGACGGTATACAGAAAATATATTATCAAATCAAATCATGAAAAGTCTCAGTCAACTGTGGAGACATGTGTATACCATGTAATCTGTGCATTGATTTTTAATCGAGATTCTAGCAGAGGTATAAATTTAGGTCAACATAAAATGCTTATTATGGTGAAATGAAAAATTACCTTTGTAAGCTGCATTTATACCAAAATGGTATGTATTACTGACAGTACTAAAAAGATCAGTGATGAATCAGTGTATTTTTACTTTGTATATACCAGTCTTTGGTACAGACAAGTAGTTTAAAATATCAGTTCAGAATTAGCAACAAACTATTAATGGAGGAAGAAAACACACCCACACTTTAATTATACTATTTTAAGTAGAAAAGCTTAAACATTAAATACCTACAGTATGTGAAAAATTTTCAAAAGAGAGACAAATTCTGACAATTTCATCAATGTTTGAACTATTTAGATACAAACAACAAGGCTTAAATTACATTCTTATGTTATATATATTGCACTGCCATTATTGGAGTAAGAATGGGAAATTTTACAAAACCAGACATGATGTCAATCTTTGGTGAATATGACAAAAATTGCCCAGTGCAGCTACATTCACATTTTTGTTGGCATATAAATATCCATGTTTGGTGAGGAAGATTCCAACAGACTGCCTGTGGATATGCAGCCTGAGGATAAAATTGTAACTTAAATTATGACCATTCAATTATTCACACTCCATATGATAATAAACATTGCACCATTGGATTTGCCAATGCCTATGGACCGGCAACCAATGCCATCACTGACAAAGGTGCGAGGTATTACATAATTACAGGCTTTCTAAAAGCTCATCTGACATCTAGCTGATTGACACTGTATCATATACCACTTCAAATAGTTATTTCAACACTTAAACATTTGCAGTATATAAATCAAAATACTTATCATATATACTTGTGTACAAGTCAGGTCCAACTGCAAATGGCATAGACCCAGATCTACCGTCATATATTGCACTGGCAGATCTGGGTCTATGCAGTTTGTTAGTAGTAATCAGTAGAACAAACATTGACCCTGATCATCCGGCATATCATGGGACAGCACATCATGGTCTGTGTTGTTTGCACTTGGACCAGATTTGGGCAAGTAAATACAGTATGCATATAGGGTTAATTGTCAAAATAAAAAATGTATGCTAATGAGTAGGCTTGGTCATCTCTGCATAGGTGATAGGTCAATTGCATGTAGTCATTTAAATGCAAGATGCATGTATTACCATGCTACATTATTTCATACAAAGTTCTGGCATAGTAATAAACAGCAGTAGAATAGATTACCATATATACTGGCTTGTAAGTAGAGTCCGACTGGCAACTACACAGGCCCAGATCTGTCATTGCATAATGCCTTGGCAGATTGAGGTCTTAATTGCTTGTACTTGGATCTGACTTGTATGCAAGTATATACGGTAACCTAAAAAAAAAAAAAAAAAAAGGGGGGGGGGGGGGGAGAGAGAGAGAGAGAGAGAGAGATCATATTTGACATCAATGCTGTATTTTAACACTGCTCATCACCTGGAAAATTGAACTCCACATCTTTTGCAGTTTTGAGCAAAGGAAAGCAATTTCAAAGATTTTTCAAGTCTCCAAACATTTGTGTAAGTGATCACAAAATCTTTCATGTTGTACAAGAAAGGATCAGATTAACCGACTAGAATGATAGTACTCATATTTTATATTGAAGCATCAGTTAATGGATTTTAATATCAAGTCAAAATATGCTTATGAGCTGTAATGCTCAAGAGAAAAAGATTTATTTACTATCTGATTACTGCAAAATTCACTATTTTTTGTTGGTTAACAAATAGTTATTAACAGTTTTTCATAGATTTCATGCTTCAAACCATGAATTTTAAGAGGATACTTCTGTAAACAAGTGTTCTGTGTAATCTAGTGTTTCACCTGCATCCATATAGTTGTCAATATAACCCCTGTATCTGACTTGTGTAAACTTGCACATAAGGCTTTAACATTGTTTACATTGATGCAACAAGTTTTTCTGCTTTAAGTAGGCGAGACGGGAAAGAAGAGAACTCCTTGTATATCCAGTGCACCAACTACAGACCTACAATAATATAATCCCAAAGTTTCAGTAGAATACTCCCACAAATGTAGAACATACAGCACTCCCTCATTATAACATGGTAGTAAGGGTCCAAAACTCCCTCGTTATAACATGGTAGTAAGGGTCCATAACTGCCAATTGCATTATGCACTGTACCACAGTATAGTGAAAACCTGGGTATGCACCATACCACAGAGTAGCTGGAATGATCGAGAATTTGATGACTGCATCTAGGGTGAGGGTAAGGGAGAGGGTAATAATGTTTCAAAAAGGAAATAAAGCTGTAATACCAAGCATGATGTTGTTTTCTTTGAACCCATATTTTCATACATTCAATAGACTGGTTTAAGTAAAATGGTTACATTTTTGTCATGGGGTCCATAGTGGTACCGCATTACATCAGGAATTGCATAATAATTAAGTGCATTATAATGGTGGAGAGCTGTATGAGACTTTCAAAAATGTTAACTCAAAACTTGAACATTATTTACAACAATGAACTCACTTGTGCTTAAGTAGGCAAGAAAGGCATGACTGAAACTTCTAGCATATCAGCATAACAATGTTTGACCCATAATAAGATTATCCTCAAGTTTAATTTAGCCACTGCTCTTGATGTGACTTCCAAAACCTGAACACAAAACTTTAACGTTGTTGACAATGCTTAAAAAAGCCTCTTGCTTAGGCAGGTAAGACAAGCAAAGCTCCTCGCATTTCACAGGATAAACTTTAGACATATACTGATATTACCCCAAGTTTCACTGAACATAGCAACTAATGAAGAAAATATGCGACTTTCAAAAACTGCAATGCAACACTTTAACATTGTTGATAACAAAATAGGACCCCATCTTCAATCCAAAACTTAAAGCAACAATAAAAATGTCACTTAAAAAAAACATGAAAATTAACGACTTCACAATATTCACCATTTGACTGATACAGGTATGGATTCCAACAGGAATCAATTGAACAAATGTGGTAGGCAATTGTAGATGTTAATACATCAGCGAAAGAGCAAGTTTCTTCATTATAGAATGTTATTACCAAAGGAAAGTTTAAGCACAGCAAATTATACATGCACCCAGTTTTTTATAAGTCCTTTATGTAGGCACTAGTAGGCATGGTAGTCTCTAGAGATTAATAACCAATGGGTCTCATTGACCCTGACCTTTGGTCGAGGTACGCAGTCTTGAACTAAACATAATGTGCAGAAACCATTACTGCACTTTCTTATTAGACTTGCCATGACCGTGACCTCTTACCTTTTGATCCAAAATCTAAAGGTTTCTTTATTACCCCAAGTGCAAGGCATCTGTTTGGCCAAGGAACTTACTGTAGAACAAATGTTATTCTACAAAATTAATTATATTTGAGCCACAATAACCTTGCCCTTTAACCTTATTACCCCAAAATCAATAGGCCCATTTCAAAACCTTAAGTGCAAGCTCTGCACAAACTTAGGTCAAGGTATGCAATACTATTTTTCTTCTTTCAGTCACAGTGACCTTGACATTTGACCTCCAAATGAATAGGCTTCTTTCTAACCCAACATGCAAGTCATCAACAAACTTTGGTGAAGGTACAAGGTCAATAATTGAAAATTTTCTACATAAACCATTTTTCTTCTTTCAGCCAGTGACCTTAACCTTTTTACCATCAAATCAATAGGCTTCTTCCTTAACCATTGTGCAAACAATCCACAAAGTTTTGTCCAGGTGTAAAACTACCATTATTGTGTGGAAACCATTTTTCTTCTTTTGGTTGTAGTGTCCTTGACCTTTGGATCCCAAAATTGATAGGCTTCTTCCATGTCCTAAGTGTGAGCCATCCACAAAAGCTGGTCCTGGTACGTGTTGTGGAACTAATATTATTGTGCACAAACGATTTTAATTCTTTCAGTCACAGCGACCTGGACCTTTGGACTCCCTAAATCAGTAGGGTCCTTCCTTAATCCAAGTGCAAGCCATCCACAAAGTTTGGTAACTGCAGATGGTGGAGGACTGTTATTGTGTGGAAACAATTTTTCTTCTTTCAGTGACCTTGTTCTTTGATCTATTAACCTCAAAATTGATAGGAAACTCTAGCTTTTGTGTGCAAACCAGTTTCTTTTCTTGGTCACAGCGACCTTTACTCCGCTGACTTTGTGTCTTCAAAACTGATGGGTTCTTTCTTATCCCAAGTGCAAGCCATCCACAAAGTTTGTTAAATTAGATTGTAGACAACTAGAATTGTTGTGTGGAAACAAAATTGGCAACAGAAGGACAAAAAACACCAGCAGGTAATACAGTAGAACCTGTCTTGAAAGACCACCTCTTCTGCCAAAAAATAATGGTCTCACATAACGGGTCATAACACTATATTATCAATAAATCTGTGCATGGAGATCCTGGTCTCTCAAGACAGGTGGTCTCTCATAGCAGTGGTCTCTCAAGACAGGTTTTACTGTATGCTCTGCCTTGGGGCAGACATTAAAACACATCTGACCCATCTGCTCTTAATCTTGACATTTATTATTTGAAACTAGTATGGCAATATGATGCACTACTTGGATGCAAAATATCCAGTTGATCTAAATTTGTTACTTGGTGAAAATGAGAAATAAAATACATTATCTCTGTTATTTCCTGCACAATATTTAATCCCAAGATGCAGCACAATTCCTCAAATTCAGTAAGCTTTTTTTATATTTAATAATACAAGAGGACTGAGTGTACAATCAAGATAAGAAATCAATGGCATGGAAAATAGAGCAACAAAGTAAAGTAATATTAAAACTTGAAGCAATAAGACCATGTAAACTGCTCGCCTACCACATACAAATCTATACTGTTTGAAACTTGTTCTAATTTCATTTTAATCAACCAAATATTTAGGTTTGGTTTCATAAAATTTTAAATGCAAACCCCTTTTTCAAAGAAGTCAACTTAAAAGTAGGAATGTCCCTTCAAGTATTTTGCATAAATATGTAACCAGCCCTCAAACATGTTTTTTTGTTGAACATTTTACATTTCCAAGTTCAAGAAAATGAACATTAAGTGTACTGTAATTTGAAACTTATATGGAATAGTTTTCTGATATGGCTACTTACAGTATTTCAAAGCAAGTCAGTAGAGTATAATCCTAAGTGAAAAACACGAGTCTCTTGAAGGAACTAACACTCGACTAGCCAAAAAGAATTTCCAGGATTTTGAGACAAGACCATTTCTTCTTTTTAATTGTCAGGAGTTGAAACTTTCTCTGATATTTTGAAGCAATAACAAGATGTTCAAAGCAGCCATTCTGGCAGTCACATTAGATGCAAGATTGGAACCATTTCATTTAAGACAAAGGAGATATCATTATACGTCTCTTGGTGAAAAACCCCATGTGAATACGATCATTCATTCAGGAGCAGCATGAACTTTCAGAATTGCTGCTGTGGCAGCCTAACTGGATGTCTGGGCAGCACCATTTTCATTTACGACCAACTAGACCTTGGAATGAATGTGTGTGTAAAGTTTCATGGCAATCCTCCAAGTAGTTTAAGGAGTATTAAAAACAAACTTGTGATAAAGAACAGATGGACATCGGATGACGGATGACAGACAAGAAGCAATCCCATACACTCTTCTGGTCAGTAGAGCTAAAACTTGGTAATTTTAAAGTTCAACATTTTTTTTCTTCTCACCACAGCTGAAGACATTCCAAGCTGTCAACAAAGATAGTATTCAGTACAAAATGAAGCGAAAAGTTATCAAACTGATCATTTAGCAAAAGGTTGTAAAGAATTATCAAGAAAAACAAGTTACAGGTTACTTATCCAACAATGGCCAATTCAGTTTGCTAGACAATGAAAAAATATTACACATATGAATTCGACTTCAAAGCATACACAGGACTCTCAAAGCATACACAGGAATCATGGAATTGAGAACTTTGATGCTTATTAATACAGCAGCTAGTATTAAGCCATTTCAAAACTATGGTCCATGAATCATAAAGGTGTCAAAAGATCAGGAGTATGGAAGAAATGGAAATTTTCATTTGCCCAGGGAGGTTTAGACCCAGTGATTGACAAATGTAAATTTCAAAGTTGTTTTTTCTCAGAACAGAACTGACCTATTAGTCTAGATTTGAAATCACACAATTTTGTTTTTTTTACTGTGAAGTTTATTTCAAGACAAACATTCTTTTTTCCCCATGAATGAAAACCTAATACACGATTTATATTTTTTGATCAATGAAATCATTTTAAAGCCCAAATGCCTTTTTCAGCTAACAAAAATATACTTACCCTAAAAGGAAATGCACAATTTTGGAAAAAGTATTTCTTCTACCAAAATGATTTGTTGCAAACATTTCCTATGCTAACATGATCCGTTTCCCTCTAAAAGGAAAGGTTTGAGGTCTTGAAAACATTACAAGTTTTTTTTTTAAATAGAAAAACTTGCCGATATCAATAAATCTATTATGCTACCTACATTTTTGAAAGTATGAATTATAAAAAAAAAAAGTTGACATTTTTAGAAGAGTGGTCATTTTTTTGTCTTGGTCAGCTTACTTCAAATACATAACTGTCACTAGATTTTAGTCTTCAACTATCACAAGGTTGTGGTATTTATGCTGCAATGTAAAATACAAACTAGAGCTAGTAGCAACAAGTGCATTTCAAAGGGCCCTGCTCACTACAGTTTTTTCCATCGGGCTTTAAACAGACGAATTTTTGTTGGGAAACCAAATGTTGAAGACGATGGGCATTCAGTCGCCACAACTCCACTAAATGATGATGTGGAATGCTTGAAATGCAACTCTTTCAAACTCTCATCAATATGAACAACTCCACAGGAATTGCTAAAAACATCAAGTTGATTGACAAGGGACACAACTCTGTTCATAATGGCATAGATGAGACACACAGGTCTGTGAAACAATATTCACATCAAACTGCATCAGAATACAGGGCACAACATCAATGGTGCCCCAGTGACTGAGGCAACTGCAATTAAGGTCAGGCAAGTGAAAGCCAAAAGTGATTTTCAGTTTCTGATAAAAATAATAAGAAATCTTTGTAGAAATTACAATTCAAATGACAAGACAAAGTAAATTTTTATTCCACACCATTCTGCCCTTGTACTCATGATAATTACAAGACTTTTGCTGAAATATTCCATTCTTTACTCAAAACAAAGGTCTACACTAAATGTAATCCATGGTTCCTTCAGTCCATCTTGATCCATTCAAATCAGATGGATGCATGCATCTCAGACTCGTTATAACATCAAATATAAGTACGGCATAACCCTATTTAACCTAGATGGTTCAATCAAGCTCTGTAATCCAAACTAGCAGCTTTTGCCATATTAGTGTGAATACAACTTAAAGTAACCTTATTTTACAACATTTGAACAGACCAATGTGTACGACTGTTCACACGATTTGAGCAAATGGGTGAAATGATGTGGTTTTTGTATGGGTTTTTGTTGTCACAAAGAGATGGAAGACAGGGAATGAAAAAGAAAAAGAATTTACAAATAGAGAACATGAAAGGGACAAGTGTAGAACAGAATTTCTGTCACAATGGAAGGAGTACAGGTGGCTTGATTGTGACGATTACCAACTTGGATACCTTAATCACGATATCAGGCAAGTTAAAAATATTTTCACTTCATACACTTGTCTGAACCTTTTATTCCACTAATATTATTGCCTAAATGTGCAGGTTCAGGAGTCCCATAAGTGGGTTATGTAGCATTGGAAGATAGATAAACTGTTTTTGTTCAGAGATTTATACAAAAAGACTATAATAATTTTATGATTTAATCCTTCAAGCATATTTTATGTTTTTGTAACAACTTCTCATCATTTACAATTTGCATTTTGAAGTTATTGTTGATTTAGATGCATTTATTTCTTCTGAAAGTTCTATAGCTTGCTGTATTTAAGTATAAGTTTTAACTTTGCATTTAAATGTGATTATTATTAATTCAATGATGTAGCAACATGTTTTACTTCTAGTTCTTTCCTTTTCATTTTGACCCCATATAGGACTGGGCATGTAGGTTCTGCAAGAAGCTGACAACTAGGCAGCTGATCTCAAAAATTGATGTCGCACCCTGGAGTATGCTGAATGGTTCTTAGGCTATGCTGATAACATGACATCCCATGTAAAGATAAGAAGTTGTTTGACAAGGGTCATAACTCCATCCAAAATGGTACAGATGAAACAAAACCCATAAAACACATATCTATGTGAAGACAAGAATATGCTCGACACAGAGCACAACTCAATTCAAAATGAAGTGACAGGACTAAACCCATAAAGGTACACTCAAGTGTACACGACAATATTCATACCAAATTGCACTAGAATATGTTCATGTTTCTTGAGTAATGCTGGTTACATGCAACATCCCATGCAAAGGTATGAAGTTGTTTGTAAAGGGCCAAAACTCGATCCAAAATGGAGTTGACAAGACAAAACCCATAAAGGGCACATCTAGGTCTCTAAGACAATGTTAATACCAAATTGAATCAGAATATGTCCAATGGTTCTTTAACTGCACCAGTTACATGCAACATAACATGTGAAGAGCTTAAGTTAATTGTCAAGGGCCACAACTTCATCTAAAATAGAGCTGACAAGACAAAACCCATAAAGTTACATCAAGGTCTACGAGACAAGGTACACACCAAACTGAATCAGAATATGTTGAATGGTTCCAGAGCTTATGCTGGTTACAAGGATCTGCTATAAGGGAGATGTAAAATTAATTTAAAAAAAAGGGTAACAACTCAAAACTACCTGAAGAGACAAAACCTTTAAAAGGCACATCTACATGTCATAGGCAATTCACCTACCAAATGGCATCCAATTGTGTGCAAGGGTTACAGAGCTTTGGTGTATACAATAAGTGTGAACGAACAGTCAGATGAACAGATGGATGGAAAAGGAGATTACTATAGGGCTCCCACATCTCAATGTGGGGGCCCCAATAAATAAAGGGCTTTTGTCCACTCTCAAGGCAGACAGAATTCATTGAAGCATCAGATGACTGCATCACCATTATAAACCATTTATAAGTATTAATTAACTACTGCAAACTTATAATGATACGACCTCGTGTGCTGGTGAATGGTGACTTCGGATACACTAAGTGCTGTGTTGAAGTTGTTCACTTGATGAATTACAAAGGTTTGCTCAACTCGTTTGCTGCCTATGGGTTACACAATACATCAAAATACATAATATTGGGATAGAAATCTTGAATTTGAGGATTCTCAAGGTGGTTCGACAGTTGCTGATCAAGTTTCACTGGCTAAATATTAGCATAGCTGGTCAAAAGAGATATTTACAGAAATAACAAATCACCATTAACCTCCTCAGGTACTCAAAGAAAAGACCTTTATTGACATTCAAACACATTTTGAAAAATTTCACCCCCACCCCAATTTAATTCTCCATGGCACTACATCAAAGAGAACTGTGATGTCACAATAAGTCCAAAATTTTGACAGTATGTGCGAATTTTACTGCTGGTAATTGTAACTCTCAACCAATCAGACAATCTGTTACATTCATAGATGTATTAGGATCATTATTTCAGTTTCTTACAAGCTATCAAAGTGCACAACATAACCCTGAGAATACAAGGAAAATGCAAGTACACAGGCATCTGAATCAAATTCACACAAGCAGTGTTTTACCTGTTTCATTGTAATCTGACTAGTAGTCAGCATGTGACCCCAGCCAGTACCGATACCAGTCATCTTAATATTGAGCAAACAGTAGAATACTAATTGTGATTTATGCATTCAACAAAGATGGTAACACGTCACATTCAACCAGGTCACATTTGACCAATAATGGTGCAGGCTATGCCACATCCGACTGTCCTAGTAAAATGCAATACAGCTGTTACTGTATGGGTAGAATGCAAAACTTGCAAATTGGTATTTACCGTATTCATTAAAATTAGCTTACACAGGGAATATGCACAAGATGGCTATTGTGCAAGCAGGAAAGCCAATGGGAATTTACAAGGACCAAATCTCCTTTAATAATCCCCTTTTTTGTATACATTTTGAGATACAAGATGTCTTTCTACAAATCTTAGCTTCTCTGATCCATTCAAAGTCATAGTAATCCTTACAGAATGATCAGAACAGTCGTCATATCACAGAAAATTAGTTGAATTACACATACATAAATAAATAAACTTACTGGGAAAAATAAACAATTCTTAACACAGATTCCACCTCTAATGAGGAAGGGTAGTTTAAAGATCTGTCAAAAGATATGTCAGGAGGTAATTGTGGTAAAGAAGACCATTTGTTCCACAGATCTTTATATACCAGAATAATAATGATGAAAATGCAAGTAAAGTCTAAATGAGAAGAATATTCAAGCTAAATGAAAGAAATGCTAATGAATTTGGATCTTTCTAAATGTATTGTAGGGAGCAGTGGATGCATACTTTCGTCAAATCCAATGACCTTCACAATAAATATGAAAACATGAAACATATATAAATCAGGTGTGCTGCAAATTTCCAATGAGAATATCTGCCTCATAAATGCCATTTTTTTGTTGTTTTTTTTTTCTTCGTTTTTTGCAGAATACACTCATGAATTAAGCACATCAGAGGACATTCATAGACAAAGTCCATAAACATTCCATCCTCATTGTGAATAGAATGGTAAGAATATAAAGGAAAGGTTTAAATCAATTTATACATCATATGAAAGCATATTAAGATAACCCAACCCCATCCTTCCTTCATTTACTGGCTGTTTCATAGGAATATGCATGTTGTGAACAGATAGTATTGCAATCTGAGCAATAAAGCTCTGCTTTTTTAATAGCAAAAGTACAGTACATGCCTTCTGAATCTTGCCAAATTTTAGAACTGTAATCCTTGTGAAACTCTACAGAAATTCCATCTTCCATGCTAAGCAACACAAAAGCCATGGTCAAGCCGCTGATAGCAGGTTCCAACATTTGAGATAGAAGCTGACCAGTTTCTAGAAAGAAATCAATGCAACACAATGCAGCTCATATCATGGCTGCTTACAGGAATATTGAAAGTAGAAAAATATCCATCTGACTAGAACTGCTGTAGTTACTTAAGGGAAAAATGCACTGAAGCCAAGGAAAGCTTTGTAGTTTTCACTGCATGGATACAGCTTAACTTGATGGCATGTACTTTTAAATGGATTTCCAAACATCATTTAATGAACGGAGATTTTAAAACCACTTTAAATCACTGATGAGCTAAAGCAGACTTAAATTTAGCTCAAGCTGAAATATATGGAAATTGTCAGGGAAACTGAGATCGGATATAGTACACTGCATGGAATTATCAGGAACAAAAGAAAAGTTAAAGGGGATTTTCCTGATGTGAATCAGAAGTGGAGAATTGGCCAGCTTCTGTCTATCTGGGCAACTGTCAAGGTTTCACTGTTGTCGTCTCATTATCATGCTCCTCTGCCCTGGACAAATAGGATGCAGAATGTAGAACTGCACAGCACAGAGCATGGGTTTGAAGGCTATGATCTGCTTAGCCCTAACTACTGGAATTGTTCAGCACATCTTTGCGTGGGGGCATTCGCTCATTAATTTTGTCTAGAGATTTGGCCTCCTCAAATCCACTGATTTTATGTGTTGGTGAGAATCCACTGAGAGCTGGGGGAAGAAAAAGAGAAGCAAATTGAAGTTTTGAGAATTTTGATGATTTGGAGGGTAAGGAAAATACAGCACATTAAACAGGATCAATGTATATATGTATGTAATAGTGTTTTACAGCACCTCAGCACAAAAATGGCTATGTAGTGCAACTAAAGATAGAGTTAGAAAAATGTAAAAATAAATTGTACAAACATTTTAAACCCTTCAAAATAAATGTAAATATTAAGTACAAAAAGATAAAATATAAAATTTTAAAATCCTGTAAAATGTACATGTATAAAATAACATATAGGTAACACATGTAAAGTACTTAAAACAGGAGTAATATTTGTTGTATAAACCACATTCCCTTGAAAGGTCGAAGATTTTCTTGGGTGATATATCCTCGTACAGTTCTTCAAGCAGTTCATGTCAAAATATTTTCATTCCACAGGGTAGAAATCAATACACATGACAAGAATGTGCTCCAATGTCAGAGGACACTGGCATGGTATGCATTCCGGTTGAGGTTCACCCTTTAGGAGGTATGCATGAGTCAGGTATGTGTGTCTGATACGAGATCGGCACAATACCACCTCATCTCTCCAATTTGTTCTATACGAGTTATGCAATTCTCTAATAGTGGGTTCAATGTCAGTATCAATGCAAATACCATTATCCCTCTGAAAACATGCAATCTGAATTTTAAATGTTAAAATACTTTTTTTCTCTATCATTTAGTGGAGAATTTATTAAAAAAATTAATAAAATTTTTAAATGGGAAATACTTAGACATGTACCTTTTCCGACCATTTATTTTGTATTGAAATGACTCTACAAAGATGCCAAACAATATCACAGGAGGTAACCGAGTATAAGAATTTCCTCTTAGGATTAAAATTTTAGTTATGTCCCTTCACATAGCTCGTCTCATTTTCAAGGCTAAAATAGAATTTATTCTTTGCCACTGAGAAAACTTAAGACCGCATGCCATAGGCTTGCAATGAATAAATCCCTCCTAGCCAATAATGAATTTGTAAATTATCAGGTTTAATTTAAAAAATACCAAACAATAATACCGTGAATGGCACATTATACAGCCGCCACATGTTTAATAGTCCTCTATGTAGATAACTGAAATTTTGTGCAGAGCCCATGTTTCTTCTTTCAGTCACAATGACCTTTGACCTTTTGACCCCAAATTTGATAGGCTTCTTCCTTACCACAAGTGCAAGCCATCCACACAAAGTTTGGTCCAGGTCTGTGATGTAGAAGCAACATTATTTTGTGGAGACCATTTGTCTTCTTTCAATCAAAGTGACCTTAACCTTTGACCCCAAAATTATAAGTCTTCTTCTTTAGCACAAATGCAGGCCATCCACAAAATCTAGTCTCGGTCTGTGATGTAGAAATAATGTTATTGTGTAGAAACCATCTTTATTCTTTCAGGTGCATGTGTGAATTTGGCATTGGAGTGAATAAACTTCTTTTCCAATGAGCTTCCACTGACTTGTAAGGTCAAATGAATGATTGATTTACTAGAGCTATCCAATGTATAAACCTTTTTGTCATCACTGCTGTATGGGTTGATGCGGCACCAAATCTGTGCATAAAAAACAAACTGTCCCTTGCCCCCTAATCTGGCCCAACGAGTCAATGGCGGCGGCAGGAGATTGCTCCTGGGTGCCGGGCGAGGGAGGGTGCGCCATTAGGAGCCTTTTTGTTTTTTAAAGAGCTGTAACCGGGGTGTAGATGGGGGAGGGGTGGTTTTGGAGGTTGGCAACTGACATAAAAACTTATCTGTGACAAAGTTGGGGAACCACTAAAGAACATCGCCCCCAGGTGCCTTGAACCCTCGCGCCGCCACTGTGATGAGTAAATGTCTTCACTATGGTGCAACACTGAATGAAGGTAGAACAAAGAGAAGGTGAAGACACACAACCAAATCCAGAGAGGAATGGTTAAGAAAAGCCCATAAAGGAGCAATAGCTCCAACCTCATCGGCTTTGATACTCATAAAGGAAAGCTCTCTCAGAGAAATGGTAGCGTCTGAAATATTGGAGGTAACTCTGTGATTGAGAAATTTTCATTTCTGAACATTTCTTTTCCCTTTTCAGCATTATGGTAACATTGACACATATCATGAATCTAAAGAATAAGTTAGTTTCAAATTTACAATTTATTTACTTTTCTTCAGAAAATAAACTTGGTTCTCGTTTTACTTCTCATCTTAAATCGTAGTCTTTGATACTTCTTTATGACTAAAAAGTGATCCATGCTTCATCAACTCTGCATGGTGTTTTCAAGCTAATCAGTGCCAGCTAAAGCTTAGATGGGCCAAGAATCAATACAATGCATCGTCCAGGTAAATTTGCAATTTATTTACATTTCTTTGGAAGAAAGAACCTGGTTCTTTGTTTAATTTCTAATCTGAAATCACAGTATTTGATAACTTCATTCTGACTATACAGTAATCAATGCTTCATTAATTTGGCATGGTGTTTTCAAAGGTAATCTGCATTGGCTAAAGCTCTGATGTGCCCAACATAATTACGACGCATTGTCTGGGTAAATTTTAGTTTAGACAAAGATATATTTCTCAGATGTCATGCTAGTCCAAATAAAGTTAAATACTGGGCCTGAACTTTCACATAGCAACTTGTGTTCAATCTTGAATCTTAATGAATTACAAAATATCAACACAGACCATGTATGCCAGGGGTCTCCAAACTACGGCCCGCGGCTTAAATTTGTCCGGCCCGCAACCATTAAAACGATTTTGCATATATTTAAATTTTTCACAGTCGCTTTGGCCTGCAAACCCCCTTCAAAAATCTAACATGGCCCTCATCTTATAAAGTTTAGAGACCCCTGATGTAAGCAACTCCAACAGAGAAAGACATCCTAACCAGCATAGTCATGTTGCCTGACCCACATAGGATCGAGATGTGGACACTAGATAAACCAGACACTTGATAAAAAGAATGTGCCAACACCATCTGGGCCTTCTCGAACTCGTTCAAGTCTACCAGAATCGATAATTCTTCATCCCATCTCTGTTGATGCAGCAAGACGACTATTTGTTCCCTTCTCTCTCCCTGAAGAAGTGGATTGGCAATCCCCTCTCAATGCTCCTTTTCCTTTAAAAATGAAGAAAAAGGAAGGGTCGAGGAGGATCTACTGCCTGCCTGGACTGCCAACCAATTGAGCTGTGGTGAAAAATGGTGCCAGGGGGAGAAAGGGTGACATTCCATACTCACCTCTGGGTGGTGGGAGACTCCAAACTCCATAGGGATTGAACAGAAACATTTAAAGGGTTGGCATTGATGTAGTCCCTTTCCCTAGTGGGAGCAGATTGCTCCCTGGTATTTGTTGTCTTGCCCAGTGACTCTTGCCTTGTGTCCAGTGCCCACTGATTGTCATGAGGAGTCTCTACTGAGGGAGATCGACTCGATAAACGATGTCAACCACTTGCTTTTTCTTATGCTGGAAAGGCAGGATTTGCTCAGGTGCGTTGGCAACTTCCTTACAGTGGGAATTGCCCATGATCCCTCCCAGAATTGGCATGTTGGAGACTTCCTTGAACTAAAAAGTGCCACCGATCCCTCCCGGGATAGACGTACTGGCAACTTTCTTGAATTGCCAAGTTCAACTGATCACAACTGGATTGGCATGTTGGAGACTTCATTACACCAAAAAGTACTATTGATCCCTCCCAGGATTCACACACACTGGCAACTTCTTTATGCCAGGAAGTGCCACCAATTCCTTCCTGGAAGAGAGGGGATCCACGGAGCTCCCTTCTTTCTGCTTCTATAGAAGCAGTGGTTGTCTGCTAGGTCCCAAACTTCATCTGACCCCATTGTGCAGAAACAACATCCATCTATGCAAGTATCTTAGTACACACCAAACAGATGTGGGAGTCCAAAGTACCTTTTTATAGCCACATTTGCCTACTTCTGACATACTAAAAGAAAATTACAAAAAACAAAGAAATGATTGGAACAAAACTGAAGATGGTAATACCTACCCTATAAGTGGTACCAACAAGGGAGATATAATTATGGAAATACCACTTAAATAGCATGTGCGCAAAAGACAACAAAATGATGAACTAGGACACCAGTAATTGGATACAAATGCAAGGACTAGGGAGAGAAGGTCCAACGCAACACAGAAATGGATGCAATTAGATGGCATTATGACTAACGATACCGGAATCAGCAAATTCTTGAACACGCAGAGAAATGCGTTACAATGCATGTACTCCATGGCAAAGTAGGACAATATTCAGAATGACGAAAGTGACTAAGGCATCCAACTGGGACAGTGTTGTTTTTGTTCTGGACCTCCAATATAGTAGCAGATAATGTATTACTGCTATTTAACTCTATATCAAAGATTGCTAAAGAGGACTTGGACACATGCAAAGTTTGCTTAAACCTAGGGTTCACTCTAGGCTGCACCCTTGCACCAATGACCGTGATTTTTTCATCTTTGGCACATGTTAAGTTCACTGTGGTACCAACAGATCACATAAAAAGACACATGAAAATAAAGATAAAAGATTGTTACGGTTGACTTTAGATTGAGTAAAGTGCATCCCAAGCTGAATGGAGAGTGCTCATTGACAAAGAATCATAAGACAATCAATTTTATTGGCTGACAGAAATGTCTTACAGATTTTGATTAGTTTGGGCACCAATCCAGATGACTGCTGTGGTGACCATATTGGATGTCTGAGAGTTACCATTTTCATTTTAGGACTAACCTCACCTTGGGATGAATTTGTGAAGTTGTGTCATTTTGGTGGTTGCTGGTACAGGTCAGGGAGTTGAAAAGACTGTTAACTTGGTCTCACTCTGAGACTAGGTTATGTCTGTCTGGATACAGATATAATTTGTGGAAGGCTTCTTCTCCACCTTAGCTGTGATGGTGTAGGAATTGCTGGCAGTGTTTAGTGTAGTTTTGGCTTCAACAATTTTTCTGGCCTGGGGAAAAGTCATGCCTTTCCCCTGTCGCACATGCTACAACTTGAGTTTCCACTTCATCTCTTGAGCACAAGAAGTTGTCTTCCCAACAATTCGCACACAAAATTTTCTCTTGGCATAAAGATCCATCATGATCCACTTGTCCACACCTGGTGCAGACTAGTTTTCTTTTGCAGCCATCTTGATGGTAGCCATACTCTGGCAGTTGAGCACCACAAGGGATTTGAGATAAAGAGTCCACTTAGATGTTCTAGATTCCAGCCTCGATTGATGTATACAAAGTGGCACAGTCAAACATCAGCAAATAAGTGTTGGTGGAAATAAAGGTGAATGTTGATTTGTTTCACATAGATGTTCAGAGTTCTGAGATTTTCAAGCATCTCAATCTCATTGCAGCCATCTGAATCCCTGTATTGCCAGACACCTCTGTGTTAAAAGATTTGTGAGGTGATACCTTCATGGGTATCTCCACAAACCATTTGGAACAAAGCAGGTTATCAGACTGTGCTTTGGAGCTGCAATCAACAATTGGCCCAAGCTAAGTTTTAAAAAAAACTTTTTGGTTCTCAGGCCAAGCCCTGATGTGCTTTTACTACCACAAATGCTGACAGCTTTGTTAAATTCAGATTCTAATCAGCTGCCTCAACAATGAGAAATTTAGACCAATTTCCCCGACTCTAAAAAGTTCCCTATTTGAAGTCACGGGTGGTTCTGATACCAAGTCTACCACTATTGATAGTATTTTTCAAGCATTTTTCCATAATGGAAAAACATGATTTCATCACCTGTGCTCTCCACTGATCTTGGAGTCCAAAGAGGGGACAGATATTTACGCCAATTTATTGCATTTCCCATTTCAGAGCTACACAGTGTGATTCAAGTAAAGTAGAATCTGTGCTCGAATTACCCTTGCCACTGGTCATGGAGACAATGTTCTTCATAAGGTTTCACTATGCAACTGTGTATGTTTCCTTGATCAGAATGGTGACCTTTACAAGTCTGGAGATTACTGAAACTCAATCTGTCATTATCATGGCCTCTTAAGCTTGGCGTGACTAGCCAATTGATCAACTAGCTAAGCTGAGGCCAAAGTAGGGTGTTGCATCGAAATGGCAACAATCCTCTTCTCCAATGAACCATGCATGGGACACAACCCATGGCAAACAGGTTGCTTCCATTAGTTGCCTCTTATGACATGCAGAAGGATGCATTGAGCCTATTCTATGTCTCGGAGCCTGCAGGGGGTTAATGAGAAGAGTATTCATATATATGGTTTAATGGCATATCAACACAATCCTGGCTATACAGTGCGGAGTATGTTTAGGTACCCCCCACCCCCCAAATGCACACAAAACAAAGATAAAAAGCCAAAAATGGGTAAAATCGTTAAAATACACAGTCCAATTTTTTATATGAACTGCACTCTTTTATACAGTCCAAGACCTTCTCGGTTGGAACATCATCACAGGACACATTACAGGACAAAAAAGTTGCTCCCATTAGTCACCTCTTACAACATGATGGAGGGCACATCAGGCCTGCAGGGGGCTAATCAGAACATACTGAACCTTATGTATTTCAACCATTCAATGACACTTCTTTTTCTTGATTGGTAAAAAAATTATTACCAGTTTTGAGTGTTTCTCTGCCACCAGATAGAGCTCCCATGGGAAGCAACCCATTAGGTGTCAGGCCCTTGAGCTGGAGCACACTCTCACTCTCTTCTCTGAAATAGTAAAGATGGATTATCATTATGTAACACAAGACAAACTGGTATTGAAAATTAGAAATGAATCGATATGAGATGAGCAATATAGTATAATTGAAGAACTGGAGATATCTTGGTTCAATTCTAAAAAAATTTCAAAAGCTTTTCAACAGAAAATGTATGGTGCTAAGGCAAACTTTCATGTCAAATTGGTCCACAACTCAAATTTTAATGAAGAAGTGAAATATAACTTGACCAAGATTTCTCTGAGCTAGTCCCAATGAAGTTCTTCAAATGTCATCAAACAGAAATAAAATTCATGATGCAAGGATGAACAGACTTACACATGGACTGAAGGATGCACATGGAAAAAACAATATGCCACTCCCATAAAATAGGGTATGGGCATTAAAGGACTCGAAAGTCACAAGTTGAAATATTTATGAAAATTTCGTAGTAAAAACGTGCGCATCTTTTACTGCTATTTAACTTTTGACCCATGAGAGATACATAAATTCTGTACAGGTCAGTGTATTAAAGTATGCTATAGGAAATATTCTGCCTCATTTTTATGAATTTCAAGTTTCACAAAATTTGCATGGAATTTGTGCTATTTTCCAATGATTTTAGTCCATTTACGAGAGGATAAATTTTTGCAAATTGTGACCACGTCGCAAAAACTTGTAAAAATTAAACCACACAGAAAAGTATTACGTCCTTGACCATTCCATAAAAATGTTGGTGATAAGAGTACCATGAACCTTTAGCTGTCAATATTTGAAACAATTTTAAACTGGGAAATGTGCAAACCAGAATTAACAGCAATTTACATCTAATTACATTCGTAACATAAGCAATGGATGACTATCAAGACTTTGTATGTTGCAATCATGGTTTGATTTGGTCACACACACACACGGTGTTGGTAAAATATATATGTCCCCACTGCAGACCATCAAAATACCAATTGAAGACGACAGCAGGAGTGATGAAAATGAGAATGTTGAAGAGAATGAAGATGAAGAAGAAAATGAAAATGAAATAAGAGGTGATCGATGGATCACAAATGATAGAACACACATCTACAAGAGACCATTCGCAGGTCCAACACCAGGGCCTACAACAAATTTAGACCCAGATGCAAATGAATTGATTTTTCTTTCAGCTTTTTTACCCGGCATTTTTGATTGAGCTGATTGTAGTGGAGACCAATCTATATTTAAGACGAAAGCAGGAGGAAAATGAAGACCTGAAATGGAAAGTTGTTACAGAGAAAGAAATGAAAGCATGGTTAGGAATGAGAGTTTTTGAGTATCGTTCAGCCTCCCGAGACAGCCATGTACTGGTCAACAGATGCTCTATTTGGAAACCTGAATGTGAGGAGGATAATGAGAAGAGATAGGTTTGATAAAATATCACAATATTTTCATCTAAATGATAGTAGCTGTAATCCCCCCCGGCTATCAACCAGGTCATGACAAGTTGCACCATGTGAGGCCAGTGTATGATGCCGTTCAAAACAGCTGCTTAGGAAACTACAACCCCATCTAAATGTAAGTGTAGATGAAGCCATGATCAAGTTTTGAGGTCAGTTAGCTTTTCACCAGTATCTACCAGCCAAGCCAACAAAGTATGGAATAAAGATCTGGATGAGGGCTGACCCAGTGAGTAAGTCAAGTGTAAGGAAAATATGCAGTTTTCACATGAGATTAAAGTTTGCAAGAGAGATGACATATGGAATTTCGGTGAATTATTTCACGTGTTGAAGATTTTAATTATTCAGTGTGAATTCATAATGGATTTTATAGATTATTAATGACAAGAGAAGCAAATTGGTAAGTAGATCATCTTTTTTTAAATACCTTAATGGACGAGTTTTATTTCTGCATGCTGCATGAAATTTATACCATTATGTACATAATTTTATTGGGAACAGCTGTGCAAAATTTTAGCTTAATTGAAGGAATACAAAGCAAAAAATAACTAATTTATTTCAAGTAGCCTCCTCTGTAAAAATAATCATAGTACTGTCAGTGAGTCTCATGGATACAGCTACTGGTAAGGCTAACACTGCTCTAGGTGATCCCTCTGCAAGTATGTTGTAGAGGAATACCTAGCAGTTTGGCTCAGGGGTTAATGAGTTAATGGCAAATCAGCATCATTTATACAAATTTGAAAGTCTGCTTTGTGAGAAGTTGATAAAAGCTTTTTAAATTTTTATTAACAACAGCCATATTTTATGGTGGATCAGCTTTATTTGTACAAACTTGTAGGACCTTCATGCTAGTATGGTTTCTGCCAAGTTTGGATGAAACTGGTCTAATGGTTTCTGAGAAATTGAAAATAGAAATGGTTGATGGGCACACAAGCTAAAAATTGAACGACTGCTGAAAATCTAATCAGGTCATCTACATATGCATAAAAATTTCATTGGTCTATGTTAAGTGGTTTTTGCTATATCCTGCCAACAAGGTTTCAACAAAAAAGTATATTTTTAAAAAAATGTAATGATCTAAAAATCAGATTAGGTCATCTACATACAACTATTCATTCGACTACATTGAGCAGCTTTTGCCATCTTGCTAACAAGCTTCCTGCATGAACAGATCGACAGGACAAGCTCATGCTGTCCCTGCTGTATTTGGTGATTGCATAAAAACGCAAGGATTCCACAGAGAACCATCTCATAACATATTAACCATACTAAGATACTCCTCTGTGTAAATCACTTTCAAAACTTTAAAAGGAAATGTTCAAGCTAATTGCTGCTGAAAAAGTGATTCCTATATTCGCAGGAAAGACAAAAATTTGATGCATCTTAAAAGTATGCAATATCACATGACAAGACTTCTACTACTTTCAGTCAATGTCAACTGAGGGACTAGCAAGATGCCGAATAAACAGACACAAAACCACGTCATCATTCTTGATTTTTTTTTAGACTAGCATCATTACAAGCGTCTGTGTGTGTGTGAGCAGCCCAAGATCTAGCAAGTTATGCTTATACTAAGTGGGATCCAGCAAACTACCTCAAAACGGTGAATACTCTCGCCATTTTTCCGATGGCTCGGATCTTGTTCCGTATGACCTCCTTTCTCGCTGCTACTGCACCACCTGGAGAGAAGAAAAGAATCTATACTAAAAACATGTAGCTGCCACAACATTGATTAGCAAACAAGTAGATGACAACAAAATTCTTTCACATGATGCCAACATGTACAAGTCTGAGCCAGTTTTCTTTAAACAGTTCTTACTGTGTATGAAAAGATCCCATGTTTAACACAAACATTTTAAATGGTCCCCAACTTTTAAGGTATTTGAAATTGCCCACTATTGTTGATTTAGAAAACATCAAGCAAATCTGAAGAATTTGTAATTCATTTGAAGTGTGAAAGAAATGCTACTGCAAGTATTTGTATACATTTATCACGCACCCAATCTCGTTAGAATTGGCGACAACTAAGAAATGTTTTCAGGTTCACTTGCACCTATAAAAAAAATTTTTAAAAAATGATGGTATGAATATTTTGCCAATTGTATGCATCCTTCCATATTTTCTTTCAGATTTTCTTTTTGCCTCTTTCTTGATTCAGCATGTTAGCTTCTCAAACACTACAGCTAAACATGCATCTTCATGCTCTTCCTCAATTACCTAAGGAAGAAAGGCAGCAAGTACATAGTTATATTAGAGAATTAGCAGCTACAATACTTTCACTAACATGTTAGTTAAACTTGTTAGATGCTACTTCATGGCTAATGTATTATCCGATATGACAATCATACAGCTGATCATTTGACGTCAGATTAGCATCCCTTTCTGACACACATTTACCAGACGGGACCATGTATCGAGCCGACGACAACCAAAGCATTCTTTCTATCTAACATCTACCCCAAGCAATAGTTTTATTGTAAAACTTGTTACCTTTAACTTAAGACGCGGTGAAAGCAAAAACATGCATATATCAAAGGAAATAAGGCTCGGCACATGCTTTCCAATAAGAATATGCAAGTGAACCAGTGCATTTTTCACTTGAAGGTATTATAGGTCAACATAAAGATTTTATCAATTTCACATAGCAAACCAAAAAAGAGCAATCAGAATTGCTGGAAGAAATTGGCAGTGGATTATAAGCCAGAAGCTGGGCCTAAAAACTTCCATCAGAGCAGAGGTTATCAAGACAACTGAAGCATTGTAACAAGTCTAGCCCCATCTCTTTACCTACTGATCTGTTTGATGCTATTAAGTTTAAAATAAAAAGATCAGTGGTCATCAGCTATTGTAAGGTGATCATCAAGACCCCATCTGCCTGAAATTTTGGGGGTACATTAAACTGAGCTAAACCCCCCAAATCATGTACCTTATGAGATATGATACAAGCACCTGCCTTAAGAAATGTATACTCCTCTTTTTTGTTACTATTCACAAAATGTCCCTTACTGGGCATGTTTCTTGATCCTGACATGCCTTGTGGATGGGAAGCAACTGCTAAAACCTGCACAGAACATCACAATCTTCTTGGAACCTACCATTATGCACCACTAATGTCTCATTACTATTAACCCATTTTATCCTGAATACGACTACGGTCGTAATACCTCATTCTATCCTGAATACGCCTGTGGTCGTAGTATCCCATTTTATCCTGAATACGACTACGGTCGTAATCTACTACGTATGTGTGTAGCGTCTATAGAAACATGTGTTATACATCACAAATATTTGTGTACTTCTTCACCAACACAGGAAATGGTTAAAGCACGCATGCGCAGTGAAATTTTTAAAAAAACGTGGTTGCAAAAGTAATTGTTGGCTTGAAAATCGATCGATAAAATGATGGACGACAACTCAGATGTAAACATGGATGTTGACAGCGAGGGTAGCGACATTGAAGTTGATGATTTGGATGATTCTGATGATAATATTGACTTAAATGATGGGTTAGCTGATGTTTACACAACAACTGATGTAGAATTTGCAGTTTTAAAAATGAAGTACATTTTTGCAGTGTGATGTGGACATTTATATTTGTGATTAAAGTAATATTGTTATTACTGACATATTGATGATATGGACCTCAAATTTGGACAAACATTCTACTGATTAATTATCTTTATCATACTTAAAGATTTCTAGGATTAATTTGTGACTAGGATTAATATGTGACATGTTTTCATGAGAAACTGCACGCTGAAGTACATGTTTTGGAATGTGATGTAAAAAATTGTTCCAGGTGTTTTGTTGTCCAATTTTAGTAAAATTATTATAACTTTTGAACTAACAGTGCTAGAAACTTCAAATTTGGACCAAAATACTAGAAATAGAATTATCTTTATTTTATTCACATAATATTAGGAGCATTTCATTCATCTTCATGGACAAAAGATTCACTGAACATCATGGCGAGTTTTTTTATTTTTTTTATTTTTTTTCAAGTCATATTTCAAAATACAGTTGTGAGCATGTACATTGGTAAATGATAACAAAACATATATCACTGTGTTGCAAATTTTAATACCTTTTCAAAGATACATAGTTTTATATACTTTAAAAAAGAAATAACAATGTTACAACACTTTTAGTAAACATGGTGAAGGTCATCACAATTTCAACTGCTGCTGCTGTGTGATGCTCAGTTTTACCACAATGTATTTAGAATTGCTTCTCAGGAATCGGACAGTGTAGTTGAAATTGGTAAACAGGATAAAATGGGTTAATCGATGTAATCACTCTTGAAAATGAATCTTGCATATTCGATTTAGTGTGTCAATACTGGGAGAATCTATGTACCAAAAAGGATAGATCCCAACAATGAGGGAGATAACTATTCTATTACGTCAATATACATGACGAGGACATTATTCATAACTTTTAGTTTATCTATGATGATGAAATTTAGCATAAAAGTGGGAGGAGTCTGAAAATTGCTGCAAGTTTTGATCATTACTTTATTCTGTTCAGTTATAGAATGCCAGAAGCTCAAGACTTAAGCTAGAGTTTGTGATTTGTACTCGTAAGGTCTGAAGAAGTTGTATCATTTAATTATTTACCATGCACCAGTTCATCAGTCTGTCGTGTTCTTGAACAGGACATATATACCAGTAAAGAACAAGTCACGAGTATATACAGAACCAAGACGAGAGAGGACAATCAGTTTTAAATGTTGAGGTTCTTGTTGAATTAGTGCAAGACCAAGGAATGACATTATTTGCTTGCTTTTACTTTGTCACAAATTATTAGAAGTAAGAAAGTTTCCGAATACAGTTTCTCTTTTCCTTTGGTGTCAGAATACAAAGTAATAAAATATCTTAAACCAATTAATACCAATAATGCAACTGTATTAGGTTCTTCTATACCAGATCATTTCATAAAGGATGGTGCAGAAATAATTACACCATCTGTAGCTCTCATCATAACTGGTGTTATTACTAGTCAGGTACCAGATGACCTCGAATCTGTGTAAGTAATGCCTTTACACAAAAAGGGTGACAATACTGAAGCACATAATTTTCGTCCGGTGTCAATATGAAGTATTATCTGGAAGGTACTAGAAAGGGTCATTTATGATCTGAGTTTTATCTCACTAAAAACAAACTTTCATTTATCAATCTGGCTCTCAGCATGGTTTTAACAGATACTTGTTAAATTCATTTCACAGATTATACTTGATTTGAAACGGATAAAGGCACTTTTACTGGTATGATTTTACTAGTCTCACAGAAACTTTTTGAT
The DNA here is from genome assembly GCA_029931535.1 of Margaritifera margaritifera. Classification (NCBI taxonomy): domain Eukaryota; kingdom Metazoa; phylum Mollusca; class Bivalvia; order Unionida; family Margaritiferidae; genus Margaritifera; species Margaritifera margaritifera. The sequence continues at coordinate 1,752,121 of JAQPZY010001510.1, forward strand.
ATTGTTGGTCACTGTATACTTTTACAGAAGTTAAAAGTCAACGGTCTTAATTATGTCAGATGAGTGGTTTCAACCTTATTTGACCAATAGGCAAGCAGCTAGTGGATGTTCATGGAACTTTTTCTTCCAGTTCAAGTATTTCATGTGGGGTTGTAAAATGATCAATACTTAGTCCTTTGATCTTTCTAATATACATTAATGATACAACTGAAACTGTTGATACTAAACTACTACTTTATGCTGATGATTCTGCTATTCTATTTACATACAGATGTACTGGTTTTACTTGGAGACATCTAAGTATGAAGCCAGGGCTACCAAGTCAATGGCTTATTGATAAAGTATCCCTTTATTTAGGCAAAACTGAATCTATCCTGTTTGGAACCAGAAAAAAACTTAAAAAGACAAATAGTTTCATTATTACATATAATGGTTTGGATATCTCTATAAACAAAAAATATAAAAAAAACTTTTTTCAATATCTGGGTGCTGATAATAATCAACCTTTAACAAGGGAACTGATGGGAATGTCCATTGGAAAGTCCAATGCAAAAAACTTCAGTCACTTCTCAGAAAGGTGAATATAAAACCATTAATACAAAAAATGTATTCACATCATTTCAGTATAATTTGATTAGGCATGTTCTTTCTCATACTCAGGTCAATAACAAGAACTTGAATAATGATTGCAAATCACTTGAAACAAAAATATCAGATTTGTTGGGTTTAGCACCATCATATAATGTAGGCACTGATCAATTATCTCAAATCTAATAGCTGCCAGCTGAATATAGAGTGTAAAACCGTGTTTATCGAATTGTCAAATGATGCAATTCCTTCATAATGTCTCAATCTCTTTTTCTGGCACTTGTCCCCAGTTCAAGGTGAAAATTCCCTCCTCCAATTAGTTGAAAATTCCCTCCCTCCCTGCTCCGATGTGCTTTTAGTCTTGGTCCAAGTCAGAGAAGGATGACATTCTGAATGATGGAAGTGACTAAAGCATCGAACTGGGAATGTGTTGTTTTTGTTCTAGACCCCCAATTGGAGGAGGGGACCCCGGGTGGCCGAGTGGTCTAAGGCGCGCGCATTTACAGATCACTCGCACATCTCACCTCGGTCTGCGTGGGTTCGAGTCTCGGGCTCGGCTAACATGGGTATGTGAGAAAACTTGCCAGTAGCTTCCCATGGGTCGGTGGTTCTTCCCGGGTTTTTTTCGGGGTTCTTCCTCCACCAAATATACTGGCTGCCATGTATAGCCTTTCATGTGCTGAAAAATGGCGTTAAACCAACAACAACAATGACTACCTTACCATGTTGAACATCAGTCTATCAGTGAAAACACCATGTCAATCGGACTTTTCCATGCAGGAGGCATAGCAACAAGATCTTCAAGATGATTGCCAAGACGGCCACATTGGCTGTCAAATCAGCAACATTTTCAGGACCACCGACACTTATATTTTAGTGAAAACCCCATTTTGATATGACAATTTGTTCTGAAGTAGCCATAACAAGCCTGTAGCCACAGCAAGATTTATAAGATGGCCACCATGTCAGATCAGGACTATTTTCATTTAGGATTGTCTGAGTTATAATAAGTCTTTTAGTGAAAACCCATGTCAATGTGAGTATCTGTTCTGAAGGACCAGCCATAACAATTAAGATTTTAAAGATGGCTGTTAAGACGTCGAACAGACACCATGTTCATTTTGGGACCAAATACATGTAATATAAAGTCGCTTACTGAAAACTCCACGCTGACATGACCATCAGTAGGTGTAGCAGTAACAAGATTTTCAAGATGGCCATTTTGGATGTTCAAGGGGCACGCTTTTCATTTAGGACCAACTAGACCTCTGGATAAAATTGCATGACAAGTTTCACGATTTTCCTCAATGTGGTTTAGGAGGATTAGCTATAACAAACAATTGCTAATGGACGACATGATACATTGCATAAGCTCTCAAAACTGTCAGTGGGACCATTCAGGCTCTGCAGAAGATGGATCACAAATGCGGAATAAGCATGGAGTTACGCATTTTAAATCAACATTTTTTTTTTTTTTTTGTACGAGGTTTTAACAAATTTAAGAATGTAATCCCACCTGTTCATCATGCATCATTTAATATTTCTGAAGAAAAAATAACATTGTTAAATATGAATGTGTGAGGATATGGTATTGCCATTTCTCTTTTTGTAAACATGCACAAGTTTAGTTGTTATATACACGTCTGACACCTTCCATGCATTTTCACAAGACTTTAAATTGAAGAAAAAACATTGTGCTTTACATTTCAGCAATTTTTTCAGACAAAAGAAAAGGGATAAAAAGTCCCTCAAACAGTTTTACTGACTCATCACACTATGTACAAGGGAGATTTGGTGGCTGTTGTAGTATGGTCTCCTATTGAGATTAGTGGGGAAAGGGTATGCAATAGTCTCGATATGCAAAACAATTGGCACATCAGCATACTATCACATTACCGGTATAGACTAATTTTCATACATAAGCAAATCAGTACATGCAACATGGTATGGTTATTCTTGTTGCCCACTTTTTTTTGTTACAAAAAGAAAGCTAGGCATTCTGCTCCCATTCACTACCCAAAGTAAACAAAATATTTTTCCAAATTGAATGTACTATATGATCATCATACATCATTATCTTTAGCAATATTATAACAATATTTTCCTCACCTTAAGAATGTCCAAAATTATTCTGCATATAATTACGTTAAGAAAGGATGCATGAGAGCGAGTTGCAGTGTATCATTATTTCTACAACAGGTATCTGGTTCACAAGTAAGGTTGACCTAGTAATATGGACTAAAACTTTGTATTCATCAGATTTTAGAGAATTTAGCTTGGCAAATTTGGTCAAGCTCTGTAAAATTGGCCAAAATGTGTCAAAAGAGATACATATTAACAAGAGGCCAAAGTAAGCCTGATATCACTCATCTGGCTTACATCACTGAACAGTTGACCATTTTACTAAACAGGCTTATGTAGTACTGGATGAACACAATCTATGTAAACTGTCTCCCAAATAAGGCTGCAACATTTACATGTGTAAACAGCTAAGTTTAGTTTACTGCCTGTAAACATTTGCAAAATCAGTAAATGTGTAAACAAACATGCATGTGGTTGTCGTTGACGCAGGAACTACCCATTCTAGTTAAATTATATATTTCCACATTTTTTCTTCAAAAGATTGTTTAGTAGGATTTTTATTTTAGTTCTTTTCTTAATGTATCTATACATCTTCAAATCCAATGTGACAAGGCTAGGAAATAAGCAGCACTTTACGAGAATTGGTTATAACTTGGACACTATTTCAGCTACACATGAAAATTGGTATGTGGATACATCTTAACAATACACAAACTAGATCACCATGACTTAATTTGCAAGCCTGAGTGGCTGGTGTACTTCCAGTTATTCATTTGTTACACCCTCAATATCTTTGACCCTATTTTACCTACACTTTTGAAAATTGATATTTGGATGCACTCAACAGCCCACAATACACATCAGGTTGATTCACCAATAATGCTGATACAAATTTCTTTAAGCTAGTGTTTACCTTTAAAAAACATGTTTGTTAACAGAACCTAAGATTAGTTAACGTTACATTTTAAAGGAGCAGAGTTTCAATTTTGTAAGCCACTTGATAGTCTCTACTAAAGCATCCTATATGCATGTCCAGGCTGTGCATACAGTTCCATTATTGATTTCTTCATCATGTACATATATGTTAACAGCTAGAAACTGTCAGATGTATTCAACAAAGACATGTCCTGCAAATTGAATCCCGTTATAATAGGAGGAAAAGGATATACAGCATATAAAACAATTGCAAGTTGAGTGAGGTATGGGATACACATTATAATAGCTGTCAGCTGGTCTGTAAGCCTAGCAGGTAGATGGATGAAAAAAGTAAAGTTTCTAACAATTTCAAGTAAATAGCATTGTTTCGGTTATTGTAAACCATGTGCACATTTAGACATTTTGGTAAACGTTGCAGCCTTACTCCCAAACTTTACATTATGCTGATTTTACCTATTGTACTATATCCTGAAAAAAATACTTTCTAAAGACAACGCCATAATTAATAGGCAGTCTCTTGCTCGTAATTATAATAATCAAGACCTTGATGACACAAGCCTATGACTATTAAGTTGGCTCAAAATCTTATGCCTATCAAAAATATGGTCTCTAGAGTGGTAAAAAAAAAACGCAGCCAATTAGATGCAAGATCACCTCAAAAATATGGATGGGTCTCATTTGTAATAAAAATCATCGAACATCTTGACATTAGCCTATTAACTAAGTCTGATTAACCTAAGGTCAGAAATAAAGTCTCGGAAGTTCAAGAAGCTCTGCCAATCATATCCAAAATAACGTTATTAATATGCATAGATTCTGCTCATAATAAACACTTTATATATCTTGACAACACAAGCCTACCAAGTCTGATAAAAATATGATCAGAAAAGAGTCAGTTAAGTGCTAAGAAGCTCAGCCAATCAAATGCAAAATGCACTTCATCTCCTCAGCAACTCGTTAATATGCATCGATCTTGCTCATAATTGTACTCATCCAAGATCTTGACAATTCAAGCCTATTTACCAAGTTTGATCAAAGTAGGATCAGCAATACAGTCTACAGAGTGGTAACAAGTACAGCCAATCAGATTCAAAATTACCTCATTTGTATGTGTGGATCTTGTTCATTATCGACTTGTCCAAGATCTTTATGATATAAATATATGAGCATATATTCCAAGTTTGATCACAACCAAATCAGAAATATGACCTAATGTGTGGTAACAATCAGATGCATGATCACTGCATTAATGTGTGCATTTTGCTCATAACTAAAACTGTCCAAGATCTTAATAATATAAACACATATTGCAAGTTTGATCAAAATTGGATCAGAAAAACAGCCTCCAAAGTGGAAACAAGGCAAGCCAATAAAATGCAAGATCACCTCGTAATATGTGGGTTTTTGATCTTTATCAAAGCTGACCAAGATCTTGATAATAGAAACATGTATTCCATATTTAATCAAAATTGTATCAGAAATATGGCCTCCCAAGTGGTAGCAAGTTCAGCCAGCCAGATTAAGATCTCCTCAATAATATGCATGGATCTGACTCATTACCAAACCCATCCACTAATTTTGATGATATAAGCTTATATTTAAAAGTTTCATCAAAATTGGATCAGAAATATGGCTCAGCCATCAGAAGCAAGATCACATCATTCATATGTATACATCTCGCTCATTATCAAACTTGTTCAAGATCTTGATTATACAAGTATATATCTCAAGGTTGATCAAAAGCAGATACAAAAAAAAGGTATCCAGAGTGGTAGCAAGTTCTGGCAATCAGATGCAAGCTTACCTCATCAATATGTGAGGATATGGCTCATTACTAAACTTGCCAGAAATCTTAATGATATGAGTAAATATTTCAAATTTGATCACAACTGGATCAGAAATATGCCTTCCTGTATAATAACAAAATCTGCCAATCAGATGCAAGATCACCTCATCAATATATGTGGATTCTGCTAGTTATCAAACTCAAAGACGATTTTGTTGTTACATGCCTGTATTCCAAATTACTGAAATTAAATTAGAAATACGGACTCCGGAGTTTTAACAAGCAATTGTTGACAAACGATGGATAACGGACAATGCACGATGGTCTCAAGGCCATACCACAAGCTCACTTTGCCTCAGGCCAAAAACAAAATATGTGCGTTTCCAGTATGTCAACTGTCACTGTTTTTCATTGCCAACTCTAGCATACCCCCCCCCCCATTTTTATTTTTTTAATTTAAAAAAAATCACATTGCCGAAATTGATTTGTGCATGTAAATTGAGCAGGTTTTGCCCAGTACTTTGAAGCGCTTGAAATATTATTTGATTTGTAAAAAAAAAAAACTGCCTACCCTCATTTTAAAACCAGTGCAATAGGAATCATCTTTTTTTTTTTTTTTTTTTTTTTGGCCTTATAGCTTGATGAGCTAAAATCAACAGGATTTTGAATGCAAAAATAACTGTCTTAAACAGTGGAACTTAAGGTGTAAAATATCCTAAATTAATACTTGCATTGTCCTATATACTAAGAACTTGTTGTGTACCAAATTTATTACAGTGATAATAGGTATATAGTTCTAGAGATATGCTAAGATTAACATGTTTCAGTTAAAAAACAGACAAAACCTCTTCTTAACACTAATCTAGTCTGAATATTATCTAACATGCAGCTCAAATTGTTTCAGTTGCAATGATGCTACTACAATAAATCAGCCCCCAAGCCAGTATTGGAATGTTGGTAGTTTTTGGTCTGATTGTACCTATTCATAAAACATTGCAACTACTGCAGACAGATTTGTCCACAACAAATCAGCGTACATATGGACCATTTTAGACACTAGTATTTCTTGTGGCTCTTGAATTATTGTCCGCTGAGGCAGCCTTTCAGTGATCCTACCAGCATATTTCTGGATCAAATCCAACTTTTGACAACTTGTAAATCCACAAGAAAATCACAACTCCACCTGCCATCACTATTTTGAATTACTGGGCTACATCAGTGGATAATTGGCTCTTCCATCAATATTGAGCTACCAATCAGATGTCACATCAATCATTTAAAATGGTTGTTTTGGTCATGTGACTGCAGCATGTGGTTTTGTCCTGTGACTGATCATGTGACCATTATGACAGTTCAACAAACAACACGTACAATTACAAAAAGAACAGAATAATTTTACATCATAACCCACATTGCTCAGAACACTATCAATTAATCTGTGTTTTGTATTTTGGTAGTTTGTTAAAACTTCATAATAGTCCCATGACAAGTTATTTATCACACGACATTTCCACAGATGCTTGAATCACAAGACCAAAACAACCAATTCAAATGAGTGAAGTCGTATCTGACAGGTCACTTAACATTGATGGAACAGCCAAATTATCTGCCGATGTAGACCGGAAATTCAAAAATTGTGACTTGGGGTAAAGTTACATGATTCCATGTGGATTCACAAGATGTCATACATTGGATTTTATATGGAAATTGGATATATGCTGTAAAGATTGCCCAACAACCCCTTCAAATGACAGCAACTCTAGTGCTACAAGAAATACCTGTATCTAATAAAAATGTCGATATGTGCACTGATTTCTTGCCTACATATGTCTGCAACTGCAATGTTTTGTGAATGGGGGAGATCAGACCCCAAACCACCAACATGCCAATACAGGTTTAGGTACTGATTTATTGGACTACAATAAAGCCAGACCAAAAACCACCTGAAATGCACAAGCACAGTGGTGGTGAAGCCATGTAAAGAAGAAATCTCTGGAAAAGAAGGTTTTTTTTCCTTCCCCCAAACAGTCAACATCACATTCCAGTATATTATAAAATCTAACACTTCAAGCATGACATGGGCACTACTTTTATTACAGAATATACATCCCTGTGACAAAATGCATTCCAACTACAATAAACAGAGTTAAGAACTACAGCTTACACTATGATTTTTAAAAACCAGAGTGTAATCCATGATTATATAGCTCACCTCTACTGTTACATGTCTCCAGTAACTACCGTAAACATTATCATGCAAAAAATAAATTCCGACTAAAGCGATCTTGGCCCCTTTTCTAAATGAAGATTTTTTTTTGCAATCTTTTATCTTTACATTAGAACTTTTAATCACTTTAAGATTTAAAATTTGAAATTTTAATTGGCACTATATAGCTGGTATTGCACAACACTTGAGTAACCACCTACCCCACCTGCCTTACTATGACAGGTCACGAAAGACAAAACAATAAAAAAAAAAAAAAGCAAAACATTCTTTTTGATGATATCAATGTAGAGGTACAAGATTAATATTGTTTTTTTTTAAATTATTTTTGTTTTTAAATAAATGTTCTTAAAATCTGCTTGACAAACTATCATCATTGTCCACCCCTAGAAGCCAGATTTTACTTGGTGCAAGTCACAGGCATTGAGTAACCCTGGAGTGACAGCCAGCAGTACAAACAAGTTTATGCATCGATGACAACTGATTAACCACTACCAGTGAGGCCTTGCATGAAAAGCATGCAGTTTTCTCATTTAATGTTTTTACTTCATTGGTATATACAATACAGAGTTAACCTGTCAAGGTTAATCTATCACAATATACAATGAATAATTATTAATGTGAAAAGTTTACAACTGAATAAACATCAATTCATATTTCCAAGTAGTCTAGGATGTAATCATAAACACAAATACTTAACCTATGTTAGTAAAGCATAAAATGTAGGTCACATTGACTTTCTTTGATTTAAGGGTGTAATAGTAACAGAGATGCATCCAATTATCAAGTTCATGATTGGAAATTAAACTGCTCCCCAAAAATGAACTTTTAACACCAAATTTGAACAAAAAGTCACAGAAGCATGAAATGTAGCTCACAATGACCTACTTTTGTGATGAGGGTGAAGTAGTCATCAGGATGCATCCCCTCATGAAGTTTCATGAATCTAGGCATAAGACTATAAATGCTGGGAGCAAAAAAAACTATTTGGTCAGGAGCTAAATACAAAAACTTAACCTAGGCCTGTAAAAAAAAATGTTACATATAGGTCACAGTGACCTTCCTTTGTGGTAAGGATTTGGTACTAATAGAGATACAGACAATCATGTAGTTTGATGAGTCTATTGTAAATAGTTTGAGAAATAATCTTGAACAAAAAATTGAACCAGACAGTGATGTGTGAAGTATGGGTCTCAGTGACTTACATTTTTGATGAGGGTGTAATACTCATCAAGATGCATCCCCTTACCAAGGTTCATGATTCCATATATAACAATATTATTACAGTGCTCAAAAAGCCTAAGCTGAACACCAAAACTTGACCAAGAATGTACAATATACATGTACATGCCGAGTTAACTACCTCAGTCCCCTTCCCTGGGAGTAGGTGCTATGAAACCCACTCCAAATTGTTGCCTAGGACCCAAGAATAAAGAATGGGAATGGTCGACATTCAGTGAGGGTGTACATATGTATATACTTTGTGGACGCCAATGCTAGGGTAGTACAACAGCTTGGAGGTGAGCTGGAAATTTGGCTATTTATTGTGGAATGTTCTGGCCCAATATCCAAGAAATATAAAGAGCAAAGGATTTCTGTGTCAAAGAAGCAATCTTCCAACCATGGCTCATGCTAACCTGAATCAAGAGACATTTATGAACAGAAAGGTACAATTTCCACAACAATTGCTAAGATGCACTGTCAGTGTTTCTTGAGAAGGTAAACTATTCTAGAGTTGTTTTAAATGTTTGATTTTCTAGCATAAGGCACATTTAGGTCTATGTGACAATGTACGCATCAAAGTGCATCAGAATACACCAAGTGTCCTAAGCAATACTGGTTACAAGAATCTACTGTAGAGATTTAAAACAGAGTAATAGAGGACAATAACTCCAAAATTGGACCAGAAAAGACAAACTTTAAAAGGCACATCTGTGTGTAATAGGCAATTCTCCCATCAAATGGCATCCAGTTATGTGTAAGGGTTGCTGAGCTTTGGTTGTAAGTATGAAGGGATGGACAGGCGGAACGACATAAAAGGTGATTAGAACAGGCTCCTGCATATCAATGTGGGGCCCTAACTATATGAAATAAACACAATTTATTAAAAGAACAAGAGATGAGACAGAAAGAGAGGGAGAGAGAATACAACTGAGATGCAACAAATAACACATTTCTGGTTATAGGAAAGCATTGTTAAAGGTGTATCAAATTATGATTTCTCCGTTTCTTTTTAAAATCTGTTTATTTATATTAAAATCCTATACACAATAAACACCATTCAATTTTCTTTGTTTCTTGTGGATTGCACTGCACATACCCTGCATATTCTATATTCTATTAAGCTTTCATTTTTGTTAGCACATACAAATTCAAATCAACCACTATTTCTGAATATCTACTCTGCAAGACCATGCACAATGCCCAAAGGCAACAAGGAATTGCTAGTAAACTTTTTCCCTATGAAAAACAAAGTCAATTCGAAAAAAATAAGCGTATCAAAAACAAAGGTTCAGAATATTATATTAGATGCAAGTTTTCAGGAAAGAGTGCAACACACTTGAGAACAAAGCTGAAAGTTTTTAGCACCTCTAAGGAAAGTGCAACACACAAAAATTCAGCCGTGAGAGAGGTGTTATTAACCTCTTCTGAAACAAACCTTCAAACTTTTGGAGGAAAAATAAAGAACAAACCTCAAGGACTTTAAAAAGGGAGGTCTAAAGGGAATAAATGTTAGGGTTCTGCATAAGGCAAAGTGATTCTGTGCTTGATGTAGTAACTTGAACTATAAAGTGGGAAATATAACTATGAAAACTGCTATTAAAGCTCACCTGCAAACAATCACCAACAAATATTCTCCACAGACTGGTTAATGGGCATTAAAGGGTGGCCGTTTTGACCATCTTGTATCAAACTGATGTGATATTCTTCCAGCTGCATGAATCAACAGCTTCAGAACAGATAACACTTTCACTGCAGCTGGAAAAATAGGTCACAGCAACAAAGTTGCTCCATTGGTTTGTGTACATCCCTCACCCATCTCAAATACAAAGTTACATGGCAATATGAACAAGAAAGTTGCAGACCTAAGGCAATTTTTTAAAAGTTCATTTGTAAGAAATGTGTTTCACAGTCAGCTACAATGATGCACAAGGGCACCCAGTTTCTTTGTAGTTCTGAGAAGACTGTGGGATAAATGGACATTGTAAATGCTGTAACTTAACAATGTTGATGCCAAAAATGATGACATTCATAATACCAGAGGTTGGCAAGCAGGCTAGCTTAAAAGCTATGTTTATCATCTCAAAATTTCCCCAAGTCACTGGAGAGCCTAGACTAGCCCTCACATCACAAAATCCACTTCAAGCATTTTTTTTTTTTTTTAAACCAGCAGATCAAGGTATTAATAGCTCACATTAGATACATTTATCAAAATTAAAATAATTCCTGTACTATTTTGTTAGGATGTGTTGTAAAATTCAGTAATCTTGTGAAATTTTTAAAGCCAGCAAAAGCATTGAAAATTTTGGTCAATATATATATATATATATATATATATATATATATATATATATATATATATATATAACAAGGCATTTGGAAACATGCCTTACATGACAGAGCAAAGGAAAAACTTCAATAAATTGATCCAGCCAAATTCACACATGTATCTATGATCAAAATGCCTACAGATATTCTCTACATTTAATCTTAAGTCTATTTTTAAATCTATTTTTGAAACTTTCTTACAAACTGAAAAAAAAAACCTTCAAAGTTATATATACCGGTAAGCTGATTCAGCCAATTTTCAGCTGTCCATTTGGCACAACAATTTCCAAGGAATGAAACATATATGAACTTTTTAAAGTACTCACACAAATACAAGAAAAGAAAACACAGCAGGTACAATTTACAACCATTTCTTTTTACTTTCTGTTATATATTTTCTGATCCAAGGTAGTACAGTTGGTGGAGCATAGGGCTTGAAATGCAAGGGTTGCTGGTTCGATACCCACCCAGGCCAGCCTGGGTTGGCTGCCTCAGTATGTCTATGGGAAAGGCACTTAGCTCCCAATTTCCTCAGCATGATATAGCCAAATAAAATTCAGACAGTGTCATTAACAACCAACAAGCCATCTTTTTAGGTTTTCTCGTCTCTCTCTCTCTCTCTCTCTCATTTGAACATGTTAAAGGTCAAATATAGAGATTTCTGTTTAAACTTATTTCTGAATTTTCCATACCTGAAAAACCCTATATTCATTATTCTAACTTTCAGTTGCATCATTTACTAATAACAGCAATTAAAAGTATGACCATCACAACAGTTGGCACAGGTATGACATGCCCTGGATATGTATGCGGAAGTGATACATTACTAGGACAAAAAACGCTGAGATTATAGTTTAGGGAATTTGCAATAGGTTATGATATGAACATTGATCCTATGGAAATTTAAGAAACTGAAATTACTAATATTACAACTACAGTCAATATGATCATTGACAGAAATATAAAAAAAAGAAAACACTGACAAAGAATTATGAAAATAATGTGCATTCAAACAGAGAAGTATGATTACAGCACATTACTTTTATATCATAAAAGCCACATTAAAAAAATAAATGCATCTGCTCTCTACTTTTAGTGAAATATATTGACAACAACTCTTTGAAGATAAACTGCAGTTCTTTGAAATGGTACATTGGGAATCCTTCTCCCTTTAAATGTTAACCCCTTATCTCCTAACATAATATTTTGGAGGTTCAACGTGACCTTTTCTGCTCCGATTTCCCCTAACATAAATAAAAAAAGTGAAGGTTTAATGAAAAAAAGAGTAAATCATGCCTTGAACATGTGAGGTAATGCAGTTGGAAATTTTGGACAGTCAAATTCATATATTTTAATGGTAAATTTCTGGAATTCAGCTGGAGTAAATTTTATGGAAGAAAAAGATTTTTAATCCACACATGATGTTCTACAAAGAACTTAAAATGTTAGTCTGAAGATTTTCTCCACAAGTGACCTTTAAGCTTTTGTGATAAATGTTAAGCAATTTCAAACATAAAAGCTGACCAAAGGAATGTCAAAGCATCAGAGCTTTAATTTCACTTCCACAAGAAGAATCTTTATGTCAAGTTAAAATACACCGGAACTTTTCTAACACAAATTCAATTGTGGGGGTGATGTGGGGTGGGGTGGGGTAAATCTAGGTAAAGAATTGCTTATTTATCCAGAGACTGTAATGAACGCACATTGTCATACTTTAAGGTTTCTCTATATACAGGTTCCAATGTACTGCCTCTGAAAGTTTAATTACACTTTGAAAAGGCAACTTTCCATTTTTCCTAAGAAGGCAAATTCATCGAGATTTCTCCAAAAGATTTGCTCTGTCACAAAAGGCTTGTATATGTAACTAGGCACTCGCTACTGGTTAGGTATAAGATACAACACACTAGTGCACCACCTGGTGGAAGGATGCAATCCACTTACCATCAATTTTTTCAAGTTTTGTCCCTAAAGAAAAAGGCATGCAGAAGAGTAGTAAGATGTGCTACAATGTAATAAAATGTAATAAAAGATCTCAAACTGACAGACTGAACGACTGGCTAACTGATGGCTGGTTTGGATTGTTGTTTTGGGTAATTGTAACAAGCTGAATTGTAACTAACAAACTATCATGAAGCAGTATTGCACCTTGAGACATAAAATATCCCCTTGACAGCTGAAACAAGGTGCAACACTGATGAAGGTTTTGAAAAAATGTACAAGCATCGTGTTCAAGACATACATAACAAAGCCATGCAAGACTAAAATATATGCTGTCCAAAAAAATGGTTCACAAAAGCAAACATGCAATTAATGTAGAATTTTTTCTCACCAAATAGATTGTGGATCACGATGAATTTATGGTAAAAACAGAAAAATACTCATTAGTAATACATTTGTGCACTTTACATAACAAATATTTTACTTGAATAAATGGAGAATATTTTTTCTAATAATAGTAGCATGTTTAACAAATGATGAACTTTTCCCCAATATTTTAATGAATCAATCCATGTAATTATGAAAATACATTCAACAATTTCCCATGCCTAACGTCTAATATCAGTTTCTACTTCCAATTTTAAACAAATACTTTTGTTTGCCAACTTCTATTGCAATATCCTGAAACAAAAGTGATATGAACTGAACATTATATGTCTGCCCAGTGTTTAATAGTCCCCTACTGGGCACTAGTAGGGCATTGTTGGTCTCAATGACTTTGACCCTTTGGTCAAGATATGCAGTCTTGAATTAAACTTGCTGTGCAGAAACCATTTTCTTATTACACTTACCATTACCATGACCTTTGACCCCTAAATCTACAAGTTACTTTTTTTTTTAACCTTATTTGCACGTCATCCACAAAGTTTGGTCTAGAAAATACCTTCAATGCAAGCCCTCAACCATTTTTCTTATTTCCGTTAATAACCTTGACAGGCTTTCTTACCTAAAGTGTATGCCACCCATAAACTTTGGTGAAATTGTCGAGCACTGAAAATTGTGTGCACAAACCATTTTTTAATTTTCAGTCATTGACCTTGACCATGACCTTTTGGCTTCAAAATCAATACGCTCCTACCTTGCTCCAAGTGCAAGCCATCCACAAAGTTTAGTCTAGGTCTGTGATGCAATATTAAAGTTATTGTGCAGAAAACCATTTCTCCTCTTCCAGTCTCACTGACCTTGACCTATGACATTTTACATCAAAATCAAAAGGCTTCTTCCTTACCCTCAATGCACGCTATCTGCAAAGTCTGATACACTTGTTAGTGGAGAACTCTAGGTATTATATGGGAATGAAACAGATGAATGGACAGAGAGACAGGCGTCGCAACATATTAGGCTGCGCCTTGTGGCAAGTGTAGAAAGAAAAAAAGTTTTTATTATTGAACTTTATTTGTAGCAGTTACAGTCAAAAGGTCAGCTAAGAAAGATGTTGTTGGTAACAGCATTAGATTTAATACTACTTTATTTATTTCTTTGTTTACCTTTTTTCTCTAATAACATTATACCCCAATACATATTTTTCTACATAAAAATCTATGCAATTTTCCTACCTACCATGGATTGATAAACATTTTTTTTTCTCCATGGAATTAGTGATCCTTAAGCAAAGGTCATTTACAAATTCTCTTGTTTTACAAAACCCTCTCTGATGCCCACCCCACCCCTAATGTATAGTATCAGAAAACAAGAAACAAATAATAAAACCCAGATCATTCATAACAATGACAGACAACTATATACATTTTGCACATGGAAGCTTTCTTATTATTGTTGATAAAAAGCTAGCAGCAACTACAATGCCAAGCAACGTTCAAGCTGATATTGCTTCGGTTACCCTTTAAAACTTTTTGGATGGATTTTATAATTTGTACAAGATCTGTGTTCAACGTGCGTTATACAAATCATCAGCATGTTCCAAAGTTCTTCTTCTAATATGAATTTTCATTTGTCCATAAATTCTCTTGCAAGTAAGGTCATATAGTACTCAATTAAGTACAAGACTGAAATGTTTACAATTGTACACTTAAATAGGAAATGTAGCTGTCAGTAGATCACAAAATTTGCCCAGTCACACATACAAATTGGATGTGAAATTGTCTTTTTATTTAGAGAGGTAACAAGCTCAGTCATATCATGCAGGTATCTCATTAATGCCTTGAGCCCACTTACTGTAGAACCGGTCTATGACAATGAGAATATAAGCTTAAGGTGTAGCAAAATCCAAAAGGAATTCGCTTTCCAGAGTGGCAACAAGCTCAACCGATCGGATACAAGATTACCTCATTTTTATGCACAGATCTTGCTCATACTTAAACTCCTCCAACATCCTGATAATGTAAGACAATTTAACTTGTTTGAACAAAACAAATCTGATTAGAAATATAGCTGCTAGATTGCTGGAAAACCCTGCCTTGAAGATGCAAGGTCAAATCATTAATATGCATAAAGTTCACTGGTATCATACTCGACCAATTTCTTGATGACCGAGGCAATTTATCAAGTTTGATAAAATACTATCAAAAATAGTCTTTTAGAGAGGTAAACAAAAATCTGTATCAGATGCAAGATGCAAGATGACATAATTATGCATAGGTCTCACTCATAACAAAAAATCATCTAACAAGTCTGATTAAAATCAGGTCAGAAATACAATCTTACAAGTAGGAACAAGCTCAGCCAATCATATACAAAATCACCTCATTAATATGCGTAAATCTAGCTCAAAATATTATACATTATATATCTTGATGATATAAGCCTATTTACCAACTGGGCTAAAAATATGATCAGAAATACAGTTGCTAAAGTGTTGACAAGCTCATTGAATCAGATACAAATTCATCTTTTTAATACGCACCTTGCTCATAATTGTACCTATCTGCCCAATTTGTTCAAAATTGGATCAGGAATACAGTCTCTGGAGTGGTACAAACCTCAGCCAACCACATACAAAATCACCTAATTAACACATGTCTATCCAGTGCATAACAGAACTTGTGCAAGATTTTGATCATATAACCCTATATTTAAAATCAGATTTTAAAAAATATGGTTTCCCGAGTGGTAACAAGCTCAACCAATCTGATGCAATATCACATCATTAATATGCATCGATCTCGCTCCTTATTAAACCAATCCAAGATCTTTGCGATTCAAGCCTGTATTTCAAGTTTGATCAAAATCAGACCAGAAATATGACTTCCTGAGTGGCAACAAGCTCAGCCATTCAGATGCAGGATCACTTCATTAATATGCACACATCTCGATCATTACTGAACTTGTCCAAGATCTTAATGTTAGCAGGATATATTCCAAGTTTGATTAAAACTGGATTGAAAGTATGGCTTCCTGAGTGGTAACAAGCTCAGCCAATCAGACACAAATTCACCTTCACAACTTGCATGGATCTCATTCATTATGGAACGTATCCTGATATAAGCATATATTCAAAGTTTGATCCAAACAGAATCAGAAATATGGCCCCTTGAGTGGTAACAAGGTTAGTAAATCAAATGCCTGATCACCTCATTAATATGGATGGATCTCACTTGTTACTGAACTTGTGAGTGATTTTAATGATATAAACTCATATTCTACGTTTGATTGAAATCGGTATAAGCAATATGGACTCCATAGTGGTAACAAGATATTGTCGATGGATGGACAACATATGACGGACGCAGTGTCATACTATAAGCTCACTTCTCCTTGTGGTCAGTGAGCTAAAAATATTGAACTGAAAATATTGAACTGAGGGAAAACAAAGTACACACAGATTGGCAAGGGTGGAGAGTGTTTAACAGTGACCAATTTTGAAATTTACTTGCAAAAATAATCAATTATCACGATACACATCACTACCTTGTTTATCAGTGCAACTGAAGTATCAAACGAGTTCAGGCAGTTATTGTTTACATGCATAGGCATTGGCCAAAAAGTGCTCCTGATTTACTTCATTTTCATGTACCTTGCTGCATGCTTCTCAGCACAGTTTGTCACTTTCTGACTGAAAACTCGTATTGTCCGTTCCAGAATTTTTTTTTTTTTTTTTTTTTTAAATATAAATAAAAAGTGTAGAATTTTCAACTGGAAAAATATCTTAAAAATTAACGTGAAAACCATGCTTGAATTGATCTCTAAAATGTATGACAATATGGGTTGAAAGAAAACAACATGAAGTTAGGTATTATATCTTTATTCCTTTTTAAAACATTATTTTTTTTTATCTGAAATCCCTGCAAGCTGATAATAAGGGTCAATGGCAGCCTAAAATGAACACTGAGAATGGCAACAAGCTCAGCCAACTGCATGCAAGATCATCTCATTAATGTAGATACCCCTCATTATTGAACTCATGTGAGATCTCGATACATGTTTATATTCCAAGTTTAATAAATATCTGATCAAAAATATGGCTTACAGAGTGGTAACAAGCTCAGACAACCAGGTGCAAGATCACCTCATTAACGTGTGAATTTAACTCGTTACTGAACACCTCCAAGATCATGATACTAGAAGCCCAATTTGATCGCAAAGGAATCAGAAATATTGCTTCTTGAGTGGCAACAAGCTCAGTCAATCAGATGCAAGATCACCTCATTAGTATGCACGAATCTCGCTCATTATTGCGCTTATCCGATATCTTGATGATATATACAGGTTATCGGTACAGAAATTTTATCTGGATGCTTGTATTGCATAGAGTTTGATAGTGGAAGAACATCAGATTTTGTGAAATCCTAAGGGTCTGCCATCAAATGAGATGCACTCACATCATGTTACTGTACTGATGATGTGTTTATCGTGTATCCTAAACATTTATTACATTATGAAAAGACAAGTTTTATGCTGTTGTTGTGTTTTTTACTTTTGATTCCACCCATCTACTCAAATTGTACAGTGTCTAAATATAGCACATATGTAGTAGTTCTTCATTTGATAATTGTTTGGTGACATTATGCTTGACAGTGTGGAATCTAAATCTGTTATCAGATGCACATTTGATACAAGGTTCAAGATAGCCACAAAAAAAGAAGCCTTTATGAACTATATATTGACAGGTATATAATAAAACACCATATTCTAAGTCTGATCAAAACGGATCAGAAATAAGGCTTCCCAAGTGGTAACAAGCAATTGTTAATTGATGCACGACTGATGGATCACACAAGGCCACACCAGAAACTCAATCAACCACCTCATTAATGTGTGTGGATGTCACTTGTAACTGAATTCATCAAAGGTCTCAGCAATATAAGCTTAACTGCTAAATCAGATCATAATCTGATCAGAAATGTGGCCTCTAGGGTTTGACAAGTTCAGCCAATCAGATGCAAGATCACCTCAGTAATATGTGTGGATGTTGTTCTTCATGGAACTGATCAGTTATCTTGATGTTATAAGCTTACATACAAATCGATCCAAATCTGATCAGAAATAAGGTCTCTAGAGTGTTCACAAGCTCAGCCAATAAGATGCAAGATCACCTCAATAATATGTGAATGTTGCTCATAAACAAGCTCGTGAGAGGTCTTGATATAAGCTTACACACCAAGTATGATCAGTATCTGATCTGAAATATGGTCTATAGAGTGTAAAGTTCAGCCAGAGATCACATCATTGATATGTGTAGATGTTGCTCATAATCAAACTCGTCTGAGAACTTGATGATATAAACTTGCACATAAAGTCTAATCAAAATCTGATCAGAAATGAAGCCTCTTGAGTGTTCACAGTAAGTATTGAAGAATGGATGGACAACAGATGCAAGGTCATACCATAAACTCACTTAACCTTTGGCCAAGTGAGCTAAAATTTATTCAAACTGATTTGTTAGCCAATTTTTTCATATCACTTTCTTGGAAAGTCTCAAAGATTTAGGAACCTCTTCCAAATTGTACAAATATGGCAGGAATACCATCCAATCATGTATATCTGTTGAATAAATCAAATTTTCATGGAATTTACATTTTCTGCAGTTCCAGATACTTCTGCCAGACATGTAGTTTTCCGGGGGTAAAACTAATTTTAACAATGTAATACATGTACTTACATGCTCCTATTGCACTGCATTGCTACCATTTTATGGGATACCAAGTTCCCAGTCCAAGCTAATTATTCCCTCCTCCAATTAGTAATTGGAGGGCCAAAATAGAATAGAACATGATCCCAGTCTGATGCCTTAGTCATATCCAACATATGAAATATCTTCCTCTTTTAGCTTGGACTGAGACTACAGGACATCAGAGCAGGTTGGCTGGAAGGAATCTCTGCAATAGTAGCATAGTAGCAGGCAAGTATTGCATAATTAAAATAAATTCCTCCTGCCAAACTACATTTTAATAGCAGTAATACATAATCTGCTACTATTGAATTGCTGCATTTACCAGTTAGAAAAGAGGCTGATGACCTCCAAAAATAACAAACTGATATATGTAAAATGCATTTACCCTTAATGTAGGAGTGTTGCCTACTGTACGAGTGTTCTAATGTAAACTAACTGGTAGTTGGCTTGGCCATATGTTGTGCTGTCAAAACAGGACCCAACAAGTAAATGCCTTTGGTCTGTTGCGCCCAAGATAAAAGGTAAAAGGATGAAAAGGTAGAGTGAGACTTCCAGAAGGTGGCTCTCATGACATGATCACAAGGAGTGATTCAAGTAGGCCCAAGATGCAGCAATAGCTCTAACCCTAATTCTCATGAAAGAAATAATATCTCAATGAGGGACTGATAGCTCCCTTAATAGTAAGGACAATCCACCTGGAAGCAATGGCTGCCAAAATAAGAAACCCTTGACAGGGAGAAATAGAGGATTCCAAACCTTCCTTCTCCTTTTAGAGGAAGCCAAATAATACCTTAATGCCCTAACTGAGCAAAACAGCCTATCTTAACTCAGATACAACTGAGACTCGGAATCTCTTTATGAACACAAGCTTCTGAACATATCGGATTCTTAGCAAGAAAACCAGGATGGGAAAAAGAGACACTGAATCATAGTTACAACTAAACCACAAACAACCCTTTTCCACAGACAAGGAATGAATTTCACTCCTCGCTGAAGCTAAAGAGAGCAGGAAAACCCGTTTTAAGGGTAAGGTTCTCAAGAGAAGCTTCATTCAATGGTTCATGGGGGCAGGGTTGAGATAATGCCCCAAGAACACAAAAAGGGTTCCATCTATGCAATAATGAGCAAGATACAGGTCTCTGAAGCTCAAAATACCTGCTCAAAAACTGGTTTTGGTGGATCGATTGATATTAGCCAAGCGTGAAGGTGGAGAATCTGCAGGTTGTTGTGTAGGAGAGACTCCTGTGCTGCAACAGCAGGTCCCTCCTCTGTGGTAATCTCCTGGACACATTGGAGAAGGTTCCATACTTCCATGCATAGAGAATGAGCATGTGTACCTCCTTGTTGCCTTTAGTATGCCACAGCCAATGTGTTGACTGAGGTGATCATAACACAATGATGCCATATGAGATTGACACGCCCTTGTAGGGCTAGAAACACTGCCTTCATTTCTAGGCTGTTGATATGAAAGTTTGATTCTTCCTAAGACAACATTCCCTGATGAAATATTCTCTGTGGCTCCAGGTAAGCATCTCATCCAGAATCTGATTCGTCTGTGTACAGACATACCTGCCAAGCCCTAGAGAGGTATAAGCGTAACATAAGTGGCAAAAAAGCGTAATCTGAGCATAAAAAGTGTAATCTAAGTGTTACTTGTCATAATTACAATAAACTGCATGAAAAATGTACATTTAGTTTTGCTACTAACCTGGATCAGCAGCTGGTTAAAGTTTTTGTCACATATGGGCAAAATCCATGTGGATTAGTACCAGAATACAAACATAAAACATATTGACAGATTACACACACACACACACACAACATACACTTTAACTAGTCTATATGTCTAACTTTCGCCAAGTGATTGTAAACTCCAAAATTCCACCACGAGCATGGCGATGTGCTCAACCTGAGTGTTGTCTTACATCACTCTTGTATTCTTCTTTTTAGATTTGTCAGCACTATTGATTTGTCCTTTTCCAGATCCAACATGTTTTAAAGTCTAAAAAAGATCCTTCTCATCTTACATTTTTCAGTCATACAACATCCACGAGTCAAATTAATAAAGCCTGTAACAACTGGCACCATTTTTTTAAAGTATAGACTGCTCCACTATCCAATACTGTTCATTAATATAACGAATCTGTGAGATAAAGTTTCAAATTAAAGAAACCTGTCAGTTTTTTTGGAAATGTGTCACAAACAGCTGCTATAAATAGAAAATAAGGCGAGTATATGTAGGTCTATGATGGACAAATGTACCCTTATGTTGTTCTTACGCAGCAGTTTTCTTTTTTTAGAATAGTCTCAAATTTATAATTATGATGTGTGGGATTAAGGAAATGATAATAAAAAACGACAAACGCAATTTTTTATTGCTTTATTTTTATTTTGTTTCTAATGTACCAAAAAAGCGTAATCCATGTACAGGAAAACGCAAGATGTAATTAGTTGGAAAAAAAAACAGCATACGCCAAAAGTGTTGTGGTTAGCAGGTATGGTAGTGATAGGAGTGGAGTTCCGGGAGTAAATCATGAATCCAGTTACATGGTTCATACAGCCACAGAGTTTCTTTTCCAAGGAATTTCCAAGGATATCCAGTTTTAAAGTAACTTTTTTTTCTTAAGGAAATTAAATGTTCTCCATATATGACACTGTTTATCATACAAATAGGTACAAATGTTGAAGAAAAATCTATTAATATTAAGCATGCCACTACAGCAAAGAATGCAACTCCGTAACAACCCATGTCATGTATCATTTGATCCACCCAATTTTATCCCTATTATTTGGAAAATATATGGATAACAAAATTTATAAATTTAGAAAGTGCTTTTGATTTTATTAAATTTTAATGTTTTGTATTCTCATATATATTCAAGGAGTTTTTCAACAAATCCATGGGCTTTTCAAGGATAAAGGCAAAAAAAATTTAAATTCAACAAGCTTTTATGGCCACCTATCAAATTTAAGGACTCTTCACAGTTGTATGAACCACAAGTTAGAAACCAGCCCAATCTAGCCAGCAATTCGGGTGGCAACAAAAATCGAATCACAGGGGTATCCGAGCCAACAGTGGGTTCTGGTGCAGTCTCCATGTTGCTAGAAGCAGAACTAGAGAGGATGCAAATATAGATTCTCTAGGGGAGCTAATTTTGCAGCTGGCTTCCGAGTTCCCATAAGAGAGAGGTAAAGGTGAGCCGACAACAAAGTCTTGGCCAAAAGACCTATGTGGGGTAGAATCTGTCTGATACAGTCTGGGGGAATGCAAACTATCACCTGATCGGTGAAGAAATTCATCCACACATACGTGAAGACTTGAGAATCGGACAAGATCAAACTTTTCTAGTTTGGGGATAAGGCCCAGACGAGTCACTATAAACCAACAGAGGGACAGGTCCTTTAGATCTAAGAAGAGCATCTCTGCATCAAGCGGTGCAGCCAGGCTTTTGCTCTGATCCAGCAAAACCTTGGAAGACTCCAAAGTGGCATCTCTCTGTAGGTGGAGAAGCTCTGCAGACAGTACCATGGACACTGGAAGTGCATGCATCAATATTTTAGCTACAGCCTCCAACAAGCGCTGTAAGGTTGCTAGAGACAACAAATCCTCCTTCAACATGCTGAAAAAAGGCAGCCCGCAAAGAGATTGGAGTGTGAGGCTATTGTAGCCAGAACCAAATCTCTTAGTTCCAAGGTATCTAAAGGTACCAGCCTATATCCCAACCTGAGAAGCACCCGAATCCAAAGAGGTGGGGCCTAAAGCAGGGGAATTAACCCGATAACTAGAGATGTAAACGAGGGGACAGATTACCCCTTCTACTGTCTGGCAGCTTGTTGGCCCGAAGAAAACTGCAGAGCAAGCTCCCGAATGATCACCAAGTGCTGGAGCAACAGGAGGTCGGAACAAGAAGGGGCCTCAGAATGTTTTTCCAAACTGGTGAGAATCCTAGTGTCTTCAGCTCCCAAAGGCTTTGGACACAGGTCTGGGGGAAGGAGGCAGTAAACCTTGTTTACCGCCTCGTCAAAACTTCGGACTTACGCCTCCATCACCTGCCCCGTAGGGTGGAATGAAGAAGGAAAGCCCTGCTGCAACCAGTTCTTCTGGACACTCATTCGAATCAACAAGAATTGAAATGGCATTGTCATTCTGTCATCACTCTTGAGACCAGATGGAACTACAGAGGTGCTGCCAGGATATTATCTAAAGGGGGAATCTGCACCCCTCCTCCCCGTCACCAAAACAAGGGAGACAGTAGAAAAAAAAGAGGGGGGGGGGGGGGGTTGCCATGATTCATTCAATATTTACCCAACACTTAAATATCCATCTCTCTCTTTTCTTGCTTCACTCTGTTAGGGTTCTACTGAAATCAAAGTCCTCATAAGATGCCCCCATAGTTGTATAAACATTAATCTGTTGACTGTTTCTGAGTTTAATCTCTTCCTTTTCTGTATAAGAATATTGTTCTGTGCTGAGAACCCCCTTTTATAGTCTGCTGTCTGAAGGGGCACATGCACAGGAAACTGTTCTTTATGGTCATTTTGTAGAATTTCCACAGTTCACAGGTATTGTCTCATTGATATCTCTGCTCCAAAATGGATGTGATCTGGTGACTCAACGTGTCAGGTAATAGTCAACGTCCTAATTCAAACAGCCGATTTCCGACATAAAAGTGTAATTTTTCCCACAACTTTTGCAAATATTGCACAACATACCTCCCACTTTGGTGCAGTGTTGTAACCATTTGTACTGTAACAGCCAAGATTTCTGAAACTTTGCTTCAAATTTTGGTTTCTTCCTGGACAGTTCATCTAACATTGCATGTGACATCGTTTTAGAATAATCATCCTCTATTTGGTGAGAAACCCCACTTCACCCTTCACTTTCTTCATTCTGCCATTCACTTTGCACATTCATGCCACCACGGATTTGAAGTTGAAAAGAATCAGCTATTTTCCACCCAGCCATGCTTGACTATAATCTCACCTTCCAGAAATGGAGCAAAGTTCACACATGTACAAATGAGAGGCAAAAGCATCAATTGCAGATCCCCTCTAGTACAGGTTTTTCTGTTATAAATAATTGGCAGGATTTCCAAGCATACTTTTGCATTAACCTATATCTGCATACTCTGGAATGGACAGACGTATTTTGATCAATTAAGTATCCTTACTTTTAACATCTTATATTCTTATTTATTAAGTTTATCTTAACAGTTAAATAAAAATTCTTTACTAAGCAGAGTGCATTTTTATATGCACGACTTTGAACGAATTTGAGGGAGTCCTCATGCGTCACTGCTTTCCAAGTGTGCAAATTTGTAAAAGTTCTGCATGATTTGCGCACTTCCTTGCCCTAGTAGCATATCTGGGACTATCATTCATGGTCTCCATCTCTGAAGAAAGAGCATTAAATTGGGGTTTTCATCATCCCATAACCACTTATAGGGGAGGGCAACAAGACTAACTAAAGAGATTAAAGAATCTGTCCTCCTCAGAGAAGAGGATCGACAATACCATCTCGACAAACCAGGAGGAGAGTGGTGACCCACCTACCTTTCTTGGACAAGGCCAGAGGGGACAGAGAAGGTCTACAGCCTGCTTCCTGACCATACTGTGCAGAAAGGACATATGTTCATGCAAGTACATTTAGTACATGCCAAACAGGAGTAGTGGATGTCCCTCTAGGCCTTTTCATGGCTGCATCTGCACACTTCTTGTGGCATAAATGACAAATGGGGACACCATTAGTTGTAAATAAATGCTTCAAGTGGGGAGAAAAGGTCAACAGCATAACAGAAATTGATACAAATTAATGAAATTATGGCAAAAGACATCTGAATTAGCAAAAATCTTGAGTGCCCAGAGACACGTTATACTGCACAAAGTCCAAGGAAAAGAAGGAGGATATTCCAAATGATGGACATGGTTAAGGCATCGGATTGGGACTGTTTATTTTTGTTCTATACCTCCAATTACTAATTGGAGGAGGGAATATTCACCTTGGAATGGGAACTAGCACCAGAAAAAGTAAAGTAATAATAGCAGGTATTGCATTACTGCTATTAAAATCAGTTTTCCTCACAAATTAAGTGTTTATTTTTTGTTCTAGACCGCCAATTGAATATTCACCTTGGACCGGAGACCTACACCAGGAGAAGAGATAGCAAAGTAATAATAGCAGGTATACTATTACTAGGGGTGAAACGATTCATCGATGCATCAATACTTTTGCCATATCGATACAAGAGGTGAAGAATCGATTCAAAATAATACTTACCATATACAAATAACTTTAATCTTCAGCAGTCATGAATAATTATTTGTCATTTGATTTTTTTCTCTTTAAATTGAGAATACATCTGAGACAGCCGTTGCTGGCACAGGCACTCATTTTTGTCAGTAAAAATGACAAAACTATTGACAACACCAACTCGCCTTCTACAAATTAATACAAGGTGACGTAGTTCGAAATCTGCACCCCCCCCCATTCAATGCTAATTATTTTATCCTGTCAGCATGATCAGCATAAAGGAGACATTCCTGATTTGTTCCCCATGTATGGTGAAGGACTTTACTCGTCATTTAATAACCACTTTTGCACTAAGTTTTTCCATTGTTTCGTATCTTGTCTACTTGGATCGAAATTGAAGGCCACAATTCGTGTGTATCATTCAGTGAAATGTGTTACATTAAATTCTGATTGGTGGTTATTGTTTGTTCCAATGCAGGGTAAACAATAACCACCAATCAGAACTTAATGTAGCTTATTCTCTGCATGACACAGCAGAAGTATTGGCATCCAAACTCGATCCAAGTAGATACAAAGCAACAGAGAAACTATGCACAAAAAGTGTTATTAAATGATCTGTAAAGTACTTAAAATTGTCAATTTTTTATAGAAGGGGAGTGCCTGTGGCCGCGGCAGTTGTTTTGCATCTGGAGGAAGTACAATGAGAAAGATTTGATTGTTAGTCATCTCCGCTACCACACAAGGACTTGCTCTACATGAGATTTTCCTTGCACGAGGAAATTGCACTATTCTGTTTTGAAGATAACACTGTAATGTATTGAAAGTTTAAGTAAAGATATGAAATTGGTCATAAAATGTTTTTAAAGCATTCATGCAGTCCAAAACAAAGGGCGTGGTGGCCAAGATAAGTCTGGCATCCAATCAAGTGGAACAGCCTGAAATGGCCTAAACGGCTGAATTAAAATCATTGACAACTAACGGGTAGTCTGTTTGAAGTAATTTTTTGTTATCTTGTCATGGATGAGAATGGCATATGAGCAGATGCAGAGTCTGTCTGTCTTTAACCCTTTAGCTACTACAGCTGTTGTGCAGTTTCACTACTGCTGAGTGCTAAGATATCAGTTACTGAGACTACTGAGGCTGGTTGCTAGGCTGAATACTAGAGCATCATCATGGCTGACTACAGAAACTGACAATATAAACATGGTTACATTTATATTCATTAATTCATTAGTTTTTGCTGGATTTCAGTGAAATAAAAAACAGCTTACCTTGTATAGTGTCTGTTATTCATATATTTCCACTTTATATACTCCTACATCCCATCATTCAAGAAATCCCAGTCATGTAAACTGTTTTGAATCCCACAAAATAAATCCAATATTTACATATGTACATATAAAAACATGAATGAAATCAACACTCTAATTACAAAGTTGAGAGTGGTATCTCTCAAAACAGTCATTATCCACACATAAATGTACTTGGCATTGTTTGCATCCTATAAAAACTTCATGTCTCCTCCCTTCCCTTACACACATCTTGCATCTCCCACGTTTCGGGAACCGTCCTGGCCAGTGCCTTAAACCTTCTGTATCAACATTGGACAGAGCTTTTCTTTTCCTACTTCCCTGAAAGCCAGCAACCATCTGTTTGGCCAAGTTCATCCTGAATTCAAGCTGTGTTCTTTTTTTTTCTTTTCCGGACTTGGTTTTGATATGGTGGTTTGGTGACTCCTTCATACAGATTAGGGCATTACATATCGCTGTATCAATGAGAAACCAAAAAAGGTATTTCCACCATTTCTTTGCTTTACGGCAAGAACTGTACTGCATTCTGTTTTGGTCTGCAATATCCACCCCCCCTTTGTTTTTCGAATACTCATCTGCAACTTTTGGGCAAGTTACTTCTTTTCGTCGGCCGGTTTTTTCTCTTCGAGTTACACTGGATAGCTGTGTGGGATCCATGTTATTAAATAAAATATGGACAATTTTCTTGTCTTTCCAGGCAACACAGACCAGAGTCTCTTTCTGCATGATTTTCATATCTCCCTGGGTTTTTAAACCACTGGGTTTTTTTAAAGGTTCTGGCATTCCTTTCCTATTTCCTCGGACTGTACCACAACAGAAGAGTCCATCCTGACGTAAATCTTCAAATAACTGGGGATTTGAAAAGAAATTGTCCATATATATATGGTGATTTTTGTTTATTATTTTTCTGGTAAGGTCTTTCACCACTCTAGATCCTAATCCTTCTTCTGCCACTCTCCCTCTCTGTCCATCGGGCTTTCCAACATACACTTGAAATTCATGGACGTAGCCGGTTTGGGGATGGGCTCTTTCCCAGACTTTAATGCCAAATTTTGTGGGTTTGGCTGGCAGGTATTGCTTAAATGAGAGTCTTCCTTTATAAGCAATCATGCCTTCATCAATTGACTGGTTTTTGGGAGGGTCATAATTTTCCAGGCATTTATGCAAGACTGTGTCATAGAAAGGTCTTATATGGAAAATCTTGTCATGTCCTGGTTGGCCTCTGGGTGGGTTGACGCTTGTGTCGTTGGCATGGAAATATTTCCCTATTTTTTCATATCTTTCTCTTGTCATGATTTCTGGTATTCCTGGGATCCCAAAATATACAGATGTCATCCAGGCAATGGAATATTTGGGTATCTGCATAATACTCATGACGATGTATATCCCAAGATATGCCCACATCTCCGTGATGCTGGTTTCATACCATTTCGGGTCTTTCTTTTGGTCCCCCATTTTCTTGGCATAATCGTTTGTTTCTTTCACAAGCTTTTCCACCAGACATTCAGGAAAAAACTTGAGAAAAAAATCTTTCTCATTGCTTAGTGGTCCAAGCTCGATTGTTGAACCAACATGAGAATCAAAATCATTGATCTCGAACACGGCGAGGTCGTCACTCCATTGTGCAATTGGGACTATGTCCTCCTCGTCATCCGATTCAAAATCACTTACGTCTGGTGTTGAAACGGGACTCACATCAATATCTGATCCATTTTCTAAGAATGATCCATTAAAATCTTCTATATCGCTTGCATTGAACCCTTCAAAGTTGCTCATATCTGAATCGGAATCCATCTTTGTTTATCTCAACTACACGTGTTTCGTAAAGTGCAGGAAAGCCCTTCCTGTGTGTCTAAATTTAACCTCTCAGCTTTCAAACTTGTATCAAAATGTTGAGTAAACAGTCCTCTCATTGGTTATGATAATCAAAAATATGTAAACTTCTGTACTTTCAACCAATCAACGTTCATTTAACATAGCGGTCACGTCCGCATCGATGCGACACTGGGGTTTCGAGTACTGCTGAACTATACGCACACAAGCGACACTGGGGTAGTAAACGAGGCTTATCGACACTGCATATATGCGTCAGTGGGGTTCAGGAGCTATTTACAGGTGACGCTTAGATGCGGCAGTCGTAGCTAAAGGGTTAATCTGCATACAGGAAATATAACCAATATGTCAACACACATACAAGGGCACCACCCTACCACTGATGGACCTTCTAAAGATGAAAAGATGATCAAATTGATATGTGTATCGATAATGTATCTAATCGTAGGCTGTGTATCGTGAATCGTATCGATACGCTGCACAGGTGTATCGTTTCACCCCTAAATATTACTGCTATTAAAATTAATTTTCTTCACCAATTATCTGCATCTTTCTTTTTCTTCACCTTGGCCGACATTTTTCACCTATTTAGAGTCTTATCAACTGGTTCCTTGTGTATATTCTATATTTTACATTGATAAAATATATTCTCTTTACCAGCCCATCATACTGGTGCCAAGTACTTTTCTCCATACCTATGTCCACAAAGAAAAATCCAGTGAATACTTTTATACCCCAATACTTTTCATTTTCCAATCTTCTGTCAATTCAGAATGCAGAATTTTCACTAAATATTTATAATAATTCCACAAAGTCTAGAGCGTGTAGCATCCCTGAATTGTACTGAATGATTTTTGAGAAGTCATTTAAAACTTTTTCTATTTTAAGTAATGGTGGCTACAGTTGATAGCAATCAACTTAATTAGTACAAGTTTACAAGAACTTCTGAACATGATGATTTCTATCAAATGTACTCCATTCTGTTGAGCAGTTTTTGAGGTCATTTAATGCTTTTGTTTCAACTTTTTGTAATGGTGGCTCTATTTAATGGCAGATTGGCACCAATTTTACAAATCTGAATCCAACTGCCTTGGCACTAAATAACCAACTTGTGTTGCTGTGCCTTAAAGCACCAAACCAAACCAAACAAATCTGAAAGGCCTTCTTCATGCAAGGATGACTTTGGTAGAACAGTATTTAATAAGAAGTTGTTTAAAGCTTTTTCCAGTTTTATTAATGGGGGCCATATTTGATGGCAGACTGGCATCATCTGAAAAAAATGTACAAGATCTACATGCCAGGATGTTTCTTTTCAATTTGGTCAAATTCTTTTTAGAGGTGTTTGAGAAGTTGTTTTTAACAATTTCTATTTTTAGTACAGCAGCCATGTTGGACAATGGTTCAGCAAGAACTAAATACCAATGAAAGGTCTTGATGCAGAATGCTCCCTATAATATTATGTGCAATTTGGTCAAGGGGTTTTTAAGATGCTGCAGCACTTCTGCAGCACTTACCAATTGTGAATGGACAATGGATGACACATGGCAGACAAAAGACTATTCCATTAAGCTCACTTGGTCTTATGACCAGTTGAGCAACAACAAAAAATAGTCACAAAACGGAAATATGTTGTAAATCATTCTGTATTAATGAATACTGAAGATTTTAGCATTTCCCTGAATAGTAACTTTGAAAGATGAAACCAAGTTTGCAATCCTGATGCCAAGGAGTTTTCTAATTTACACTAAATTAATTTGTTACAAAATCCACATTGACAAGTCTTTTGTTAACTTTACATATCAAAACAGGAAATGGGGAAGATAAGCTTTATTAGTTTTCTCTAACATTTACCAAGATCACACATCACACACAACATGTTGGCACAATGTAATTGCTAGACTGTTCTTATCTTCTACATAAGAAAAGATACAGATACCGAGTGGACCAAGGGGTAACCAGTCTACTTGACAAATCTGATCGCCAGAACACT
The DNA here is from genome assembly GCA_029931535.1 of Margaritifera margaritifera. Taxonomy (NCBI): domain Eukaryota; kingdom Metazoa; phylum Mollusca; class Bivalvia; order Unionida; family Margaritiferidae; genus Margaritifera; species Margaritifera margaritifera. The sequence goes on from JAQPZY010001510.1 coordinate 1,782,737, forward strand.
TGGACTGATTATATAAATATGTTCAGGGCAAGCACCCAAATGATTCATACAGCAATTGTATCTCAACTGACTGAGGAGTTCCACATCCTCAGAAACTTCTGGCAAGAACTCGACAAATTTAACTTCTAATCAGTTCAACTATGACTGAATCACATTTTTTCTGTCATCAAGTGGTGGCTGCAAATTCCTGGTCCCCCCCCCACCCCTTATGAATATTTGCAAAATTAAAGGGCTTTTCCTGGTCAGCAACCAACCTATTCTTTCTCCCGACTTTTTTCCCAATTTCCCGGTATTGTGGGAACCCAATTTCCAAGATGACAACCAAGGTGGCCGTATTGGATGTCAGATCGGCACCATTTTAATTTAGAACAAACAAGTCATCATACGAAGTCTTCTGGTAAAAACCTCATATTGATGTGACTTTCTGTTTTGGAGGAATAATGATAAGATAGTAAAGATGGCTGCCATGGTGGCCATATTGGATATCATATTAGCACCAACTATAAATCTTAAGTCTTTTGGTGAAAGCACAATGTCAATATGATCAGCCATCTAGGAGAAGTAGCAAAAACAAAATTTTCAAGATGGCCGTTGTGGTGGCCATATTGGAGGTCAGATTGGCACCATTTCATTTAGGACCAACTAGACGTCACAAGATCTTTTTTAGTGAAACTGATGTTCAGGAGAAATAGTGATGAGAGATTTTCAAGATGGCCACTGTGGTGGACATTTTGGATGTTGGAGTGGCACCATTTTCATTTAGGTGCAACTAGACATTATAAGAAGTCTTCTAGTTAAAACCTCATGTTGATACGACCATAGATTCAGGAAGAGTGAAAACAAGATTTTCAAAATGGACACCATGGTGGCCATATTCTATGTGTGGGGAGCACCATTTTCCTTAAGGACCAGCAAGTCTTCTGATGAAAACCCCATATCAATATGACTTTTCATTCAGAAGGAGTAGCAATAACACGATTTTCAAGATGGCTGCTGTGGTGGCCATACTGGACATCAGATCAGCACCATTTTCATTTAGGACCAACTAGACACCATAATAAGTCTTTTAGTGACAATCCCATGTTGATATGACCATATATTCAAGAGGAGTAGCGATAACAAGATTTTCATGATGGTAACTGTTGTGGTGGCCATATTGGATGTCTGACTGGCACCATTTACATTTAGGACCAACTAAACCATGGGATGAATGTGTGTGAAGTTTCATGGCAATCCTCCAAGTAATTTAGGAGGAGTAGCAACAAAAAACTGTGGATAACAGACAATCCCATAAGCTCTATGACCAGTAGAGCATATAACTGGATCAGCAGAATACCTTTTGCTGAAATTTTCTTCCAATGCTGTTGTTTGCGTATGTTATGAAAAAAAATTATTTTTAAGGTTTCCCTAGTTTTTGTATCATCATCCATGTCTGATGGAACATCAGCATCATTTGTCCAATATTGAAAGGCCCCTATGCCAAGACAATTTTTGTCCAAGCTAGTCAAATTCCATTTAGCAGATTTTTGACAAAAAGTTGTGTAAATTGGATTTACTTTTAGTGGGGAATTGGTATCATTTGTATATCTATGTTCAGTAACAGTGACTTTTCTATTTTTAGTAATGATGACCATATTTAAAGACAAATCAGCATCATGTTCACGAACTTGAAAGGTTTTCCTGCCAGGATGCTGTCAAATTTGATCAAATTCTGTTCAGTTGTTTCTGAGAAGCCATTGTATGGCTTTTTTACTATTTTTAGTAACATCAGCCATATCTGATAACAGAGCAGCATCATTTGAACAAAATTCAAAACCCTTCTTGTCAGACTGCTCTATGCCATATTTGGTCAAAACTGGTCCAGTAGTTTTTCAAAAGTTTAAAACATCAATTGTTGACGAATGCACGACTCAGGATGGACACAGGGTCATACCATAAGCTCACTTGCTTTATGGCCAAGTGAGCTAACAACGCAACCTACCATAATTCAAAAGTAATGGATTTCTTATACCAACCAATACTTAAACTGTGCAGTGAAAAATGCAGCATAACTGTTGGACTAAAACTTGTACTGTAATTACACTGTACAAGCATGATGACAACAAGAGATTGAGGTATCTTGGATCTGAAATTGCCTGCAGTAATGAATGATGCTGTTGTCATTGCAGATTTGAGGTAAAAGCACAAGCTCTTTCTCCCCCCCCCCCTTCCAAAAGCAAACAAAGGAAACATCATATCTTCTGCAAAAAGATTACAGACGATATGAGACCTTTCTAAATAGTGATGAATAATTGAAATTATATATACCTCATTTGCACTTCATTGCCTTTACGTTTTATTAAAGTTTACAAAATATCTGAAAATGAAGTAGATGTTTGGAAGACACGTGTAAATAAGGACCACAATTATATATTTACATACAGTTAAAACACGAAGTGCAACTAAAGGACAAATAAATCGAAGTACATTTAAATACATGGCATTCCCAGTACATACCTTCTCCTATATTAGATGAAAACATCAAAGAATCTTGCATATATTTAGTGTAAAAATCACATTTTCAAGACATAAAAACAATTTTCACAAGCTCTATTCTGAGCAAAGATCAGGTCACAGATTTAAGTGCAATACTCCAAGGAAATACACAACTTTATTGTAATCCAAGTCGTGGCTCTCTGACTTGGAAGATGTAACTTCTCTGAATGTACACAAATCGTAAAATCCAGTAAAAACAATAAGTTACTGGGATAATAATCCTACCTAAAATCTATATTTTACAAGTCCTGTGAAATATGAACCAAAATTTTTTTACAACAAAACAGTATGCATGACACAGCGAATTTGAAGATATTTATGACAATTTTCACACATTCATTTCAAATGATGGACATCATGACAAATAACTCGGAGGGAGGGTGGGGGACACCAAACATCTCAACTTAACAATAACACAAGACAATGAATCTTGAAAGATATTGGCAGAACAATTTCAGACATCACATTCAAAGACACTGAAATGGACAGGTATGCACAGGATCATGAAAATTTCTAAATCAGATGCACATTTTCTGTAACAAAACAGTTTACCTTCAAACGTGTCATCTGATTCGGATAGCAATTCCTCATCTGAGCAAATATTCAATACATTCACTAACATCTCTGTCACTGAAAAGAGACAAATAGGATAATTATATCAAATGTCTCAAGCACAGGAGTTTGTCCCTGTACTTAATTTTCACTTAACCATCTTCCTGTGTTACAAATTTTACTTCACCCCACCTCAGTGATTTCTCAAGGATTTTGATGCAGAGGCATTATTCTCACTATGGCATTTTTGTAACAGGGTATTTTCAATTTTCAAATTGGGCTGGGGTGGGAGAGTTATATGTGAATAGTATCTGTGAATCAACCTCTTCCAGTATGCTTAAACAAATGTGTTTGTGATAAACACTTTTAATGAATGAAGATGAAGCTGAGAGTTGTTCATCTTAATTTATGCAACAGAGGCAGTGACCATACTATGACAATGGTACTATGTCATATGCATTAGAACTGCATGTAATAGCAGAGACATTAACTATTGAATACTGAAAATTAATTATACAAAACCAGAGGATTGGCGAGTAATTTTGCACACATGAATATACCCCTGCCTATCCTGCACCCCACCCATACCAGATGATGGAGAAAAGTCTATAGTCGAACATGAGGTCCAAGTAGGCACGATATTCCACACTAGGGTAGTAGAAATATGTCAGCTTGTGAATACAAATTCACACATGTATTGAAACTGTAGAGGGGAAAAGGAAATCTTAGGGCATACAATTGCTGCATTATCTATTAATGTTGCTGTCAACTATCTTCTTTCCTAGAATATATATGCCCCCTGCATTTTCGGGGATATAAAGTAGGCCCTATATGCCCTCATATATGATGTAAGAGGTGACTAATAGAGACCTGAGCTTCTGCAGTGGTTAGCATGCCAAACCCGCATCCAATAGGGTGTGGGTTTGAATGATACTATCAGATCAAAACAGATTAGCTACCATTATGTCGTTGGGCAAGGCACTTCACTCCAACTGCCTCAATATCTATATGACCTACTTGCATTGCTTTGCCACAGAACACAAACCAACCAACCAACCTAGAATATATAATGTATATATATGTGTGTATATATAATTATATATATATATATGTGTGTATAAATATATATATATATATATATATGTGTGTGTGTGTATATATATATATATATATATATATATATATATATATATATATATGTATGTATATAAAATCACTTTCTCTGCATAAAAAGGACAAGACATTTATACAATAAGCATTGTTCCTGAATCTCTCCCTGGTTCCGATTCATAACTCAGAAACTGTTCATAGCCCCACCTTTTAAGAACGTACACTTGCTCTGTATTACAAGGTTAATCTGTCAAGCTTATAGGCATACTAGTGTCCATGTGGCTAAATTGATTCTGTTGTATGGCAAGCATATCTCTGGGATGTGAGTTTGATTCCCACCAGCTCAGTGTCTCAAAATTCTTGCTTCAATACCTTCAGAGGGTACACAACCCTATATGACCTTGTATGTGTAAATTGACTGTAAAACCCAATACAAAAAGTATACTATGAATGAATGAAATACGTGTCAGCAGTAGATTTTTAATGAATGCAGTGTCATGGATCATTATACTGGACATTAAATGCAGGACAAATTCTTGATTTTCCTTCTTGTGATGGAAGTTGAACAGCTTATAAATATCCATCTTGCTCCAATAGTTATCCATTATTTTTTATATACAAACTTATATTTGTGATTTTTTTTATAAAACACTATTTCCTTATTTTAAATTCTATTATGGTGGTGCCTCAACACTTAAGTGTGACAAGATTCTTACCTTTTTCTCCTACAAATGGAAGGGACCATGTGAAAACATCCATGAAGTTAGGCAACCAGTATGGATGTGGAGAACAGTTGAATTGCCTAATATTCATCACATTATCTTCATATTTCAATATAGCAGCTGAAATGTTTAAAGACAGCACAATTATTTTTACTTGACTATATGAGCTTACAATTTGCACACATGATCTACTTTTGTTATGTTAGGTTCATCACAAACAAAGGTTCTGGAATACTGAAAACCAAATGTGATGTACCAGAGCTCCAGACAAGGACTTAATAAATTGGGTATTTTACTCCCTGGATTATAACGAGGATTTTTTTAATTTGATGGGATATTTTGTGAACACTACAAAACACAAACTTACTATTCCAAAGTCTGAATTATCAAAACATTAATAAGGACTATCTGAAAGCAACAAACAGCTTAATATCAAAACTAATTAAGGTGCACTGAACTGTAAGAATCTTTTTGAGTGTTCTCGCAGTGATTAAGTACCATTATACTAATAGCATAGTATATATTCATCTAATGCGCCATCATAGAACAAGGACTTTGCCTATCGCAGGAGAAATATAACAACTTGGGACTAAATGCTTTAAATTAAATGGTTTTGTACAATTGTAATGCAATGACAAATTTCTTGATGCATTTTTAGTCAATATACACTGATGTTCTTGAGCTCTGACGAATCCTTCATGTAAATGACTTGTAAATACTCGACAACAGATTTTTAAAATCTTGAAGTAAACAGCTGTGGCTATGATGTCACAAGAAGAAAGGCATAATTTGGATTATATTTAAAATTCCTATGCAAGCAGAAGTATTGGAGGCAACTAGCCTTAACTAGAATCGTATTCAAACTAGCACAAATAGTTTATTGCATTATCTAACTCCAAAACTGCACCTCAGGCTGGCAATGTTTATATATATATATATCCCTTTTTCCAAGTTAATCAGGTATCAAAATTACTGCAATTTAAAAATTGTAGGTGCATGTACTGCAGTCAAGAAATCTCTCAATGATGCTTTCTGATTAATATATTATGGTTCTTGCATACATCTCTATTTCAAACTTGACAGCAAAACTAAATGGTCTTCATTGCCAAATAAATGCTGTATTTGAGAGGATCATGGAACATAATTCAAGTACTGTATTTATTTTATTTTTTAAATGTAAAACTAATTTTAATTATACAATACTTACCTGCTATTATTATGTTACTATATCTTTTCCTGGTGCTAGTTCCCAAATCCCAAAAAGTTATTCCCTCCAATTTCTAGAATTAACCAAAAAACATTACACGTCTGATACCTTGGTCAACGTCTGTCAATCTGAATATTGTCCTTCTTTGACTTGTACTGAGACTGAAAGGATATCTGAGGATGAGGGAGGAGGAAATTGGGCAATAATAGCAGGAAAGTATTACATATTTAAAATTAGTTTTACCTCCAACAAAAAACTTGTTTTAATAACAGCAGTACATAATCTGCTACTATTGCATTGCTGAATTTGCTGGTCTGGTGGGAAGTAATGGCTTCAGATAAGCTGTCAAAGTGAACTTACCATTGCTATCAGTAGGGTACTCTAATGCAGACTGGAGAATGGCTTGACAACTTGTTGGACTATACAATTGGGCCTAAAGCACAAGTACCCAAACTCTAGTATGACATTGTTCGATAGGTAAACAAGGAGAAAGTGCAATTACATCACCATAATGCAGCTTTCACGACATCTTCCCAAGAAGAATGATTTTTTTAAAAATCCCAAGATGCAGCAACAGCCCTCTTTCAACAAGAGATTAATAAGCCCTTTTTAATAGTCCAAAATAATCCACCTAATATGGTGGCTGAAGAAATATCAAGAGGTAACTTTAAGAGGAAGAATAAGACATGTTTTTCCTTCTTTTTTAAAAATATTTTTGATTAGACAGAAACATAAAGCTCTAACTGGGAAAAGGAGTGTATCTTGATCATCCCCGTACAGATACAATTCTTGACCAGAAACCTCTGCTTCACAAAGACCAACTCATAGTTACAACTGAACTGTAAACAACTCTTTTTCACTGACAAGGCATGAATTTCACTTCTTGCCGACACTAGGGAAAAAAGGAAGACTGTTTTACGGGCAAGGTTCTTGAAGCAAGCTTCACTCAAAGGTTCACAAGGAGGTTTAGATAATGACCAAAGAACTCATGAGGGTTCCACCTTGGCATTAAAGACTGAAAGACTGTCTCTTGAACTCAAAGGTCATGATAAGTTCTGAGAGATGTGGCTATGACCCTGGAGTGGAGAGGGCTGCCCTATAGCCCTTAATGGTGGACATTGATCTTTCTCCTCAAAGATAAAAAGAAAAAAATATCTGCAACTTCAGGTATTGGGGTACAAATAGATCAATGCATTTCCTACTGCACCAAACCACAGAAAATTCTCCACTTGGTGTCATAAACTTGGACACTGATTGCCTTCTAGCCCGAGTGATGCATATGGCAACCTTGTTCAAAAACTGGTCAAGGTGGATAGATCTTTTGATACAAGCCAGGCATAACGGTGCAGAATTTGAGTGTTGTACATTAGGGACCTTCTGTGCTGGAACAGCAGATCCCTCTTCAGTGTCAATTTCCTGGGGAAGGGTTACATCTAGGATTTAGTAGATTTGGGCACCGTTCCCCCTTAAGGTTAAAAAAAAATAAGGGGGCGAGGCAAGCTGGAAAAAAAGGGGGGGGGGGGGGGGGACCAATCTGGTCATAGTTGGGGCCTCTCAAAAGGGCACAAAAAATTAACTAAAAATGAAAGCACAACCAGAGCAAGTGTTATAATGTATCCCATTTTTCAACTTGTGTTCAAATATAGAAATGAAAATCAATATTCTCTTTCTTTAGCTCATGTTTTAAAGTTTTTGTATCCTTGTTTATATTTGCCATTAAAAAACCTTAACCAGGCTGCATTTCCACCATACAACCACATCCATCCTTAAGTTTTTGAAACAGCGATGAATGTTTGAACTTTGCTGTCACATGAAATTGCAACTGAAATGAAGAATCTCCAAAATCACATCCAGTACAGAAAAGTATAACAAGGAATCGCGAGTCAATATACAGCTGAACATCACATATAATGTGCCAGCATTACTATTATTAGTGTCTACATAGATCATTCAAATTCATCAATAAAACAAAACAGCATAGATTAAGATCTACTGGTACACTGTATTTTGGCAGTCCGAAAGAAAACACAAGACATTGACCTGATATGTATGATTTGGGGGGGGGGGGTGGAACACATCTTATTGCCATAACAGTGCTGTGGAGCTCTTTTCCAACAGTGTCAACAGGAAAACTGGAGGCCAAATTTTCAAGCATTTCTCTCATAGTTGGCAGCTTATATTGACACCATTGCACAGCTTAGATTCTAATTGCTTTATTTCTTCTATATTCATATTCTGACCCTTTTTCCTTATCAAATAAATCCAGGCACCATCTAGCGGTTATGTTTTTCAAACCTACTGACTGCCATTTCAGTTCTTTGAAGAGCGATGGTACCAGAGGAATGCCAAAATTGGATCAACAAGGGGTGCAATTTCTTAAGCAAAATGAATATTCGTTTTGTTAAAAAAAAAAGTAACTGGTAGTTCAACCAAATTCGGCATTCCTCGGCTACAACTGCTCTTAAACCAACTGAAATGGCAGTCCAGAAAAGCAACACTGTGCTGGAGCAAAACAGGTAATTTCTACATTTCTTGGGAAAAAAGCATGCATGATTCATGTACATTTGCACCCAATCCTTATTTTTTGCGTGATTTTGCACAAAATGTTCAATTTTAGTAGGATTTTCACCAACAAGTTGAGATCATTGAACCACAGTCACTGGGCAACTGAGGAGCTATCAGGATGAGCCAGGACTTGAAGTCCAGACTCTGTGAAGAACTTGAGGAATTAATCTGAAAGGTGGGAAGGCAGAGGAGTAGTCAATCCCAACTCGGACTTAAGGTGGCAATCACCCATGCCCTCTGATCTGGCAATGGACAGACATAAAGAGGGAGCTTGTTCTGCCTCATTGGGAATAAGTCTAACATTGACTTTCCCCACAGATGAAAAAACATCTCTGCTACTGACTAGTGCTGAGATTATTCCGTGAGGATTGTTGGTCCCTGTCTGGACAAGCCATCTGCTTGAATATTCCTCTTGCCTGGAATGTGGCAGACTCGGAGTGATCTCCAAAGCAGCTGTCCAATGGAGGAGGTTCCAGACTTCCAAGCAGAGAGAAGGGGCATGAGGTCCCCCTTGATGCCTGAGGTATGCTATGACTGACATGTTGTCCACAGCTACATTGATGCAGCAATGTCCTGTGCAGTTGATGCAACCCTGAAGTGCTAGAAAAACAGCCCACATTTCTAGATAGTTGATGTTATAGGACGATTCCTCTTTCTCATGAGACCATAGACCCTGCAGCCCCCCCCCCCCCCCTCAGGCTCCAGGAGTAAGATAAGGAACTCTGGTCAGAAACCCTGTCCTAATTTTACCACCAATTCTGTTGGTGATGAAATATGGATCCTAAGGGGATCCAAGCAGACGGGGGTTCTTGTGATGTCTCCAGTTTGCAAGAAGCAAGAGCTGGAGAGACTGCATGTGAGGCCTCTCTAGGGGAACTAAGTTGCTGCCATGTTCACAGTCCCCAGGAGAGATAGGTAGAGGTGAACAGACGATCCTTAGTCAAGTCTCAGTCTCCCAATAGCGAGACATCCTTCTGAAGGGCAAGTCTGAAGATGGTGTGCATCAACCAGTCATCGAAGTACTGGAGGATGGGAACCCCTCAAGACCTTTAATGTGCCACTATTACACCCATCACCCTGGTGAAGGCCATGGGATCTAGAACCTGGACTGAAAGAAAGAACCCAAATACTTGGAGCCCATTCCAGAAAAAAAATAAAGAAAAGGGGTTATTAAAATGATCCCTTTTCCTAGACCAATGGTCAAACCCAGTGTCCAATTCAAAGACTGAGGTCCGTTGCCGGGTACTCTGCACTCTGTGCTCAGTGACCAGAGACCAAAAAAGGAAGATCGGTATCAATCACCATACCCAGTAATCGGTGCCTGATGTTTGGTGCCCTGTGACACACTAAGCGACTGTTACTTGGAACATTACCCAGAGTGAAAGACCTTCCATGACTGTCACACATTTCCCCATACCCAGTGATCCTGTGCCTGGTGACCGATGCCCAGTGACAGGTCTTTGATGACCATCACCAGATGCATTACCCAGTGACTGGTGCTTGGTACCCAGTCACAGACCCTTGGTGACTGTCACTTGACACAATAGCCAGCACCCGGTGCCTGGTGCTCGGTCAATCACTGGTAAGATGATGTAGACCTTATTGGGAACTCTACTAAATTTAAACATGGGTCTACTCAAACAAGAAGACCTACTGGGTGCTGGCAACTTCCCTCCATTGGGAAGTGCCCAGGTTCCCTCTCTTGCGGAAGCTGACAACTGCCTTCAAAATGTCAGCAATCCAACCCCTGCAAATACGAAGGACTTCCATATCCAAGAAGTGCCGTAGACCTCTCCTAGGAACAGAAGGGGTCTTCCAGTGATGATGAGGAAAAAGCAGGTCCCTTCTTCCTGACCCCTATAGACACGACGACTTTCTGCCAAGTCTCATACCTCATCAGGATGAAAAGAACAAATAGGACAACTGTTGATGTTTACACCAACGGTACACACTAAGCAGGTTGGGTGTGTCCCCTATGTAGCCTTTTTATGGCTACATTTACCAACACCTTGAAGCATATTGAATGCTGAAAGGAAATACAAGGAATAAGCAATGAACTGAAAAGAAAAAAAATCTGGTAGATAATACTTACCCTAACACCAGTTACTAATAGAGGGATGGAAAACAAAGCAGCACTGCTCTGTGAGCAAGGTAATAAAAATCCGCAAATTCAATGAAATGGGACACGTATATATAAAAATTTAGCAAGGTCTGGGGAGAAAATAACAAATACAACACAAAAAACAATATGAATAAGTAGAAATGCCATAAGACAACTTAAATGATGAAACATTGAGAGCCAAAGAGACAAGTGTAAAAGTGCAAGAGGTCATGAAAAAGAAGGACAATATTCAAATTGACAGAAGTTGACAAAGAAAACAGACTGGGATCATGTTTTGTTTTTTTTTAAATTCTAGACCAGCAATTACTAATTGAAGGGGGGGGGGGGGGGGCGGGGAGCCAAGTGGTATAAGGCATTTGCCCTTACGGACCACTCACACATCTCGCCTCTGTCTGCACAAGTTTGGGTCTCGGCTCAACCAAGGTATGCGAGAAAGCTTGCCAGTAGCTTCCCGTGGGTTGGTGGTTCTTCCCAGGGACTTCCACGTTTCTTCCTCCACCAAATATACTGATCGCCATGTATATCATGTGCTGAAAAATGGCATTAAACCCCACAAAACCAAACCAAACCAAAATAATTGGAGGTGGGAATAATCTTCTTAGATTGGGGACTAGCACCTGGAAAAATACAGCAACACACTAGTAGCTGGCAATGTATTACTGCTATTAAAACAGGGTTTAAATGCACGTGAGCAGTATACCAGTGTTGCATCGAGGAATTTACAAGAAAGAAAGAGTGAACTCCCCCTCAGACCCCCCCCCCCCCAAGGAGTACAACAGCTTACTGGTGGTGGGGGCAGTTATTCATTAAATTGCAACTATTCTTCCCAACTTACCATGTAATTGAGGTTCTGGGTAAATAGTCTCCTGTCTTTTCTCCCTCTTCAGTGTCCGAGAGCTTAACCATAATCAAATGATTTTGATGCACCCCCTTCTAACTGAATAAGCATTAGCTGGGTTAGTCCAAGAGGATCAACTTGTTGCTTGATCCTCAATAACATTACAGGGGCTCATATCGTTGCTTACACCTTGCACACAAACAATATATATATAATAATATCTATATATAGTACATATACCACTTGTAGGTAAATTGCAAGCAATGATACAAACTTGTGGTAACATAATCATCATCTCTGCATCATCTGCTTTGGTAGCAGTCCCGCCTCAGTCATTTTAAGTTCAACTGGAGCATTTCTGGCTAGTGCATTTGCACCAGGTGCGGACATTATCATGAGGACATATCCTCCCCGCTGTCAGCACTCTGCCAGAAAAAAATTAGTTATCCACTTCAAATATTAACACTTGACAAGTGCTAAGTATGACAACTATCGGTTATGACCTAGCAATGTGATAGCAATTTCCATACCCCTCAAGGCACAATTAAATATGCATGCACATTGGGTTATTTCCAGGGAATCCCAGTTCTACATATACATTGTACTGAATGGTACTGGCTTACAGAAAGGAGACTGTTGTGTTTCAATGCAAAAGATAAAACTATTTATCACACTGTCATTATAATTATCATGCACCAATATATAAAATATGCTTGAACTTTATTTCTTTTGCACAATGTCTCCCCCTATAAACTTGTCTTCTTATGGCAGTTGCTCGCAGAATCCTGTGATCATGCAGCTGGATGCCACACTGCAATACTGGCTCTATGGTGCCCAAAAAACAGTAAGTTCTAACACGTCTCTCAAAGTGCCTGACACTCGACTGTCCAAAAAGAATTTCCAAGAATTCAATATATGACCATTACTTCTTTTTCACTGCAGAGTGGTGAAACCATCTCTGATATTCCTGAGTGATATAATTTTCAAATTAGCTGCTGTGGCAGCCATATTGGATGCAAGATCAGCACCATTTTCATTTAGAACAAACTAGACACCATTATAAGTCTTCTGGTGAAAACTATGTTGATATGACCATCCATTCTGATTGAGTAGCTGTAGCAAGATTTTCAAGATGGCCACTGTGGTGGCCATATTGGACGTCCAAGCAGAATCATTTTCATTTAGGATCAAGTAGACATCGTAAGAAGTCTTCTGGTGAAAACCCATGTCAATATGACCTTCTGTTCTGGAGATGTAGTGATAACAAGATTTTCAAGATGGCTGCTGAGGTGGCCATCTTGGATATCAGATTGGCACCATTTTCATTTATGACCAAACTATATATCATAAGAAGTCTTTTAGTAAAAACCCCATGTCGATATGACAATTGAGTGGTTGCATTTTTCAAACTCTGTTGACCATCATTTCGGTTGGTTGAATAGCAATGGCAGCTGAGGAATGCAGAAAATTTGGCTGAGCTAGGGACGCATTTTCTTTAATGAAACAAATGTCTAATCATATTCCGCCGAACGTGTTTAGACCTATCCATTTTACTAAAGAACTTGAGTGTCAGTTCAACCTGATTTAGCATTCCTTGGCTACCAATGCTCTTCAAGCGAATGAAATGCCAGCCAACAGTCTGAAAAATGCAACTCCATAACTGTGCCTGGATTTACCTCAATAAGGAAAAAGGCAGCAGAGTACAAATAGTATGAATAAAGCAATTAGACTCTAAGCTGTGCAATACTCAATCAGAATTCAGCTTGTGACACACAGGAACCAATGATGCAATTCACCAGTCTACAAAAATAACACTGTACAGGAGCAGAACAAGTAATTTCTACATTTTGGAAATAACGCACGCACGATTCATGAAAATTTGTGCCCAATCCTTTTTTTTTTTAAATTATTATGCACACAGATTAAGAAATTTCATGCTAAAATGTTCAATTTTAACTGGATTTTCACAACTGCGTCCTAGATGCAACCCTGCATGCATGTATATATAATGTCAACCCTTAACCCCCTCTGCTGGGGACAGGTACAATGAAACCCACTCCATACTGTTGCCTAGGACCTAAGAAAAAAAAGAACGGTTGAGATGCAGTGAGGCTGTACATATGTATATGCTTTTATATGTACCGATGCTAGGGGTAGTACAATACCTCCCATCTACTTTGTAGAGGTGGACTAAAAATCCACAAATAATGGCATGGTTTTGCAATTTATTTTAACAGTAACTTACCTTTATTATTGTATACATCCAAATAGTTTGGTGCTGAGAATATTGTTATAAGTGAAGGGAATCCTGTTGTTTGACTTTTTCTGTACATTCTATAGCTGAAATGGAGAAAAAACGTTAACTATGAAATTATTCTTTTCAACAACTTCATTATTGCTTCTACCATTTGGCTTCAAACCTTTTTGAAAAGAGGCACAATCTATTATACAACAAGATTACCACAAATGGCACATGATATGCCGATTTTGTGACCTGGAGTTCCGAGGCCGACGACTTGACTACTGTATGCTAAGGCATGGACCTAGGTAAAGTTTCAAAGTGTCTGTAGGGGTTAAAAACTAACAGCACTGATAAGGAAACAGGCCAGTGATTTGCATTATCCCTTGTTGTAACTTTGACATAGAGGGCTGGGGGTACAACTGAATACAGGAGACCATGTCAATCCTCCAAGTAGCTTAGTATGAGTAGAGATAACAAGCTTGAGCTAACAGACGGATGGATGCCAAACACCAGACAACGAACAGACCATCACATAAGCTCTTCTGGTCCATGACCAGCAGAGCTAATAAACTCGATAAAAAATAATTTTTAGAAAGTTAATGTATAAAATTACTGTTCCAAATTTATAGCAAGAGTACTGTAAAATGATTATACACCCCCACCCCCCTGTTAAAAAGTCTTCTATGTAGATAACTGAAATTTGTGTGCAGAAACTACTTTTTTTCTTTCAGTCACAGTGACTTTGACCATTCACCTTTTGAGCCCAAAATCAATATGCTTCTTCCTTACCTCAAGTGCAAGCCATCCACATAATGCAGTCAAGGTCTGTGATGTTGAAATAATATTTCAGAAGCCTCAATGATCCTGCCCTTTTACGTCAATACAGATAGGTTTCTTTCTTACCCCAAGTGCAGCCATCCACAAGGTTTGGTCTGGATATGTGATGTAGAACTAATGTTATCGTACGGAAACCATTTTTCTTATTTTAGTTACAGTGACATTGACCTTTGACCCCAAAATCAACAGGGTTTTTCCTTCCCAATTGCAAGCCATCCAACATGTTTTTAAACCATAGATGATGGAGAACATGATTTATTTCTCCAGTCTTTCTTTCAGTCTCAATGACCTTGACCTTCAACCCAACATCAATAGGTTACTTCATTGCCCAAAGTGCAAGACATCCAAAGTTTGGTAACTACAAATGGTGGAGAACTGTAAAGTTTTTGTGTAGAAACTATATTTCTTCTTTCAGCCACAGTGACCTTGACCTCTGATCCTAAAATCAAGAGGGTTATTGCTTACTCCAAGTACAAGCCATTCACAAAGTTACCTTGACCATTGAGCTTATGGCCTTGAAATAAACTGGGTTCTTCTCTACCCCAAGTGCAAGCCATCCACAAAGTGCGGTAACTGTAGCTGGTGAAGAACTCAAGTTATTGTGTAGAAACTAAAGTGGTAACAGATGGGAAGACGGATATATTAACATAACATGGCAGGCTTATATAAAGGCCTTAACCAGACTTTTATACTGAATTAACTCCCTTTCTGTACAATTGGGTCAAAAGTAGCAAATATGTAAGAAATATTTTAAAAATATGAGCAAGATCCTTTTTCATGAAATAATTGATCTTTAATGATTTTGAAGCACACCCCAGTTCTTTTTTTTGGGAATTAAATGTCCAAGCAGTTGTCTAAAAATAGTTCCTCTCCCTACAGATGCACACGATGAGAGCTATATCCCCCTGCCATGTATTAGATAGCACAGGGATAAAAAACAATGAAAAGACTCCACACTGCTATAATGTTACCTAACAAAAGGCCCAACAGACCTGGAGATCGCTCACCAGGCTAATAGCCAAGTGCATGAGCAGCTGGCCAATAAATCTGGGTCAGTAGGATTCTTTCTGATGAATTTTCCTCCAACGCTCTCAATTCCATGTTATGAAAACAATTGTTTCAAGATTTCTCTAGTTTCTCCATCTTCATCCATAGTTGGTGGTACATCAGCATAATTTTCCAATATTTAAAGGCCACTTGCCAGGACACTTTGTATCAAAGTTGGGCAAATTCAGTTCAGCAGTTTCATGAGATAAAGTTGCGTAAATGTTTTCCTACTTTTAGTGGTGGATTGGCATCATTTGTACAAATCTGAATTTCCCCTATGCCAGGATCCTTTCTGTCAAATTTGGTCAAATTCAGCTGAGCCATTTATGAAAAGAAGGTTAAAAAATATTTTGTCTACTTTTAGTATCGGTGGCCATATTTGAGGACAGAATGACATCATTTGTAATAAGTTGAAAAGTCTTCATGCCAGGATGCTTTCTATCAAGATGGTTTGGTCAAATTCTATTCAACAGTTTTGGGAAAGTTATTTCAAGAAGTTTCAAGTTTTAATAATGATGGCCATATTTAATGGCAGATCAGCATCATTTGTAAAAAGTCTAAAGGTCTCCACGTCAGCTTGCTTTCAGTCCATTATGACCAAATTCTGTTCAGCAGTTTTAGAAAAGAAGTCATTTAGTTTTTTTTTTCTTCTTCTATTTCTAGTAATAGCAGCCATATTTGATGGTAGATCAGCTCCAATTATACAAACTTCCCCTGGACCGTTGGTCATGGTATGGGGTCTTGAACTAAACAATACACAGAAAACATTAATTTCTTGTTGGACTTGCTATTAGAGGTGCACAATATTATAGAACATTGGTATTCTGCAGTATGAATATGACCATATGAATATCGCAATATTAATTTATTCTATCAATATGATATTGTGACTTTTTTTTAATGAAAATATTATTGTAGCAACAATTTTAGCAGATTTTTCCCAAACAACATGGACATATTTAGAATAAAGGTAACACAGAATTCCATAATAGTAAATCTTCATCACCAAGAAACTCCTATCACTTGTTGAAGAATAAGCACTTTGTTGATATTGATTACTCAGCTGACCTTGACTTTAAGTTACACAGCTAACAAGTTCATCAAGCATGGCTTGGGGATTCTCTTACTTTTCAGGTAAATTCACTTGAAAACTTCACAATTTATCGAGCCTTGCAAAAATTAGATGTATAGGAAAGTGCAGAGCACATGTATAGTCACTACTAAGTCAGGGTATATAGTGTAATGAGAAAGAATAGTATCATAACAGACTAATGATAAATTCCTAAAATAAAATACACTTATTTTGTATTGCTTCGAGATGTGTCAAAGCAAACAAATAGTTACTTTTTTTAAAGTCTACAAATCCTGATGGCAGATGTACTCTGTGCACTTCCTGTACATCTACTTGGGATGAGACTTGACAAATTGTGAAGTTTTTAAAAGAGTATCTGGAAAATGGGTTTACTGGTAGGTTAAACTGATGAGGAAGGGAGTGTAGTGAAAATGAATTTTAAAAAATCATTTGTGAATAAATACATTAAAGGTCAACTGGATTTTCCTTGTAATACTTCATGTGAGATTGGGGAATCCCAAAGAGGGGTTGGCACTCTCATATACTCGTAAGCAGCCTTGTCTGTTTACTAGTTGACAGGATTTTCTATCTATCATCAATTCTGTTTCAGAATAATCAAACAATAAGGTAACCTGTGTACAAATGATACAAATCGCATAGAGTCTGGTTTATCTAAAGCAAGCACCAGCAATGACATTTAGCTTCTTGTAATCATTTGCTGCATTTAAGCAATCTTGTTAATTATTGTACCAGTGTTTTCTAATTATTTCATTTCAACAAATTATAACTATTTTGTTGTTTCTTTATAAATCAACAGATTGCAATAATTATTTCAATACTTCATTAAATAGTGCAATATGATTTTCAATTCAATGCCCACCCTTCTTGCCATGACCTTGACGTCTTACCTTCAGGCCCTAGAATCTATAGGTTTCTTTATTAGCCCAAGTGCAAGCCATCCAAAGCTTGGACAAGGAACTTACTCCAGAACAAAATATATTCTGCACAACGCATTTTTTTTTCCAAGCCACAATAACCCTGACCTTTGACCATATGACCCCAAAATCAATAGATCACTTTCATACTTTAAGTGCAAGCCCTCCACAAACTTTGGGCAAGGACACATGGGCTAGAACTAAAGATATTATGTGAAACCATTTTTCTTCTTTCAGTCACAGCAACCTCGACTCGTGACCTTTTGATCCCAAACTTAATAGGATTCTTCCTTTACCCAAGTGCAAGCCATCCCCAAAGTTTAGCAACTAGCTGGTAGAGACCTTGAGGTACCTAGCTTACCATTTTTGTTCTTTCAGTCACAGTTACCTTGACTTTGACTTTCTGACCCAGAAATCAATAAGGTTCTTCCTTATCCCAAGTGCACACCATCCACAAAGTTTGGAAACTGTAGATGGTGTACAACTCTAGTTCTTGAATGGAAACCATTTTTCTTTCAGCTAGTGACCTTGACCTTTAACCCTGAAATCAATAAAGTTCCTCCATTCCCCAAGTGCAAGCCATCCGCAAAGTTTGGAAAATTTAAATGGTCATCAACTAGAGTTATTGTGTGGAAATGAAATTGGGCACATATAGGCAGACAACATCACAATATAATATGCTCTGTATTAAGGCAGGTGTATAAAAATAAAGAGTACCATGATTTGTCAATATGCAGCAGTTAAAAAGAAGAAAAGGTCTTATATTGAATTTCTGGAAATTCTTTTTGGACAGTATGATGCTCACAACATTTACCAAGGTTAATGACGATCCACTGAAAAATGTAAGATTAGTTGCATTCACAAGATTCTGTCATACAGTGCATTCAGCCTCAAGCTAAACAGTGACTCAAAGGGACTGACGTTCTACTGTCCAAAAAGAATTTCCAAGAATTCAAGATAAGGTCTTTTCTTCTTTTTAACTGCCATGTGTTGAAACCACCTCTGATATTCTTGAGCGAGAAGATTTTCAAATTAGCCACTGTGGCAGCCATATTGGATGTAAGATCTGCACCATTTCATTTAGGGCAAAGAAGACACCATTAGAAGACTTTTGGTGAAAACCTCATGCTGATATGACCATCCATTCAGGACAATTTGAGGCAAGATTTTCAATATATTCATTGTGGCAGCCATACTTTAGGTCAAATCGGCACCATTTTCATTAAGATGGCTGCCATCGCAGCCATACTGGATGTCTAAGCAGAACAGTTTTCATTTAGGACCAACTAGACATTATAAGAAGTCTTTTGGTGAATCCCCCATGCTGATATAATTCAGGAGTAGCAATAACATGACTTTCAAGATGGATGACATAGTGGCCATGTTAGATGTCAGATTGGCACCATTTTCATTTAGGACCAACTTAACATCATAAGAAGTCTTTAGTGAAAACTCCATGCTGATATATCCATCCATTCAGCAGGAGCATTTATATAAAGTTTTTCAAGATGGCTGCTGTGGTAGCCATATTGAATGTCAGCGGCATCATTGTCATTTAGGACCAACTAGACCTTGAGATGAATGTATGTGTAACATTTCATGGCAATCCCCAAGTAGTTTAGGAGGAGTAGCAATAACAAACTTGTGCTAATGGACAGACATCGGACGATGGACTACAGGGCATCCAATAAGCTCTTCTGGTCTAAGAGCTACAAATTGTGGGAACAAAGTGATTGGTTGATATGCACATTTTCATATGATGACCATAGCATTTACCAAGTTTGATTGATTTGCATGGTTTTCACGAATATAACAAAAGACAAGAAATGTAAAGAACCCAACTAACGTTTGGTATATTATGAAGCAATTATACTAAATTATTTCTTCCTAAATCTATCAACCATCTCCTGTGAAGTATTAATGCACATTCACATTTTAATAAAAGGTTTCTGTTTATTTACTAATGCCCGATTTACGTGTGAGGACTTCTCCAAACTGAGCCTGAATGTAAACAAGTGATTAAAAATAGCTGCTATGTTCATGCATATCTTCATAGTCTCCCCTGTGTACATGTATGTGTTTATAATGGCAAGAGTCAGAACACGGATTTTTGTTCCCCAAAATACCGACTTGTTGTGCTGCCTGTAAATGTAAGAACAAGAGTGTGAAGGGATCAAAGGTAAATTTCTTTAATTTCCCCCCGAGAGATGGGGGAAGAAAAAAAAAGGCAATATGGACAAATAAAATAAGAAGGGCCAACTTCACCTGGACTGAACACTCAAGGTTGTGTTTGGCACATTTCGAAAAATAGGAGTTTGTGAAAGACTTGGAGACAATGGAGCAACTTGCATACAAAAATCCCAAGTCAAGGTTGAAGGAAAATGCTATCCCCTCCTTATTTGATTATTCAAACGATATCAGCTCAAAATGCATCAATAAATCAAGTCTCAATAATACATGGGGCGCTTACAAAAAGCGTAATAATTAAAATAATGATGATGATGAAGATGATGATGATATTTCCATTTATTATCACAAGATAAATACACTATACATATAGTATTTGGGATATAACCTATGGAAGGAGATAAATGTGTGTGGTTCTCGATGTAACTGTGATACTGAATGAATATACACATCAACGTTGCAAAACCATTCCCATAGATAATTTAAAGTTCTGAATACATCAGATTTATGATAAACAATGTTCTTGTAGAATCAGGGAGAATTCCAACAAAACAATTTTGGGGGCCCCTATCCCAAGAATTGGGAATTTTTCATCACAAAATGAGCATCTTTTGCAATTTATTTTCAGATGTCCGTTTATAGCAGATAAAAATGTAATATTATAAACCAAAATTATTTATATAATTTTGCTCCTGCTTTTGTAGACAAGTTACCTTTTAAATAGTAGCGGTAGTAGAAGTTGCCGTTCTTCTTGTGTTCTTGGTATTCAAAAAAAATTTTTTTTTTTTATAGCAAGTCCTTAATATGAAACAAATTTATCAGTTACTCATCTAGCATAATATAAATTTAGGCTGCATTATAATAATTCTGTTTGTTACTTGCTGGTGTTAATGGAATAAATGTGCCCTATAAGCATACATCACCATTAGTTAGTTTCACATCAAATTAAAGTTCTGTTTTAAAGGATGGAAATCTTTGCAGCATATTTACCAAGCAGAGATAAGTCGACAAACTAGAATAATAAATACTATTTTAAACAATATTCCATTTTAAATTTTTAAAAAAAGATGAAACAGAATGTCATAAAAATCATGATTTGGTTCATTAGAAGTGCTCAAAAAAGTGATTTAGCATTTCATGCTAGACAAAGCATACTTTGGCAGACACATCTCAGGCCAAGTGTTAAATTTAAGCAATTCAAAGCACAAAATGAGTGTATCGACCATTACCAATATGTACTGTCAACTATCCAAACAGCAAACATCTTGTCCACAAAAAATTTCAAATCAAGGAAGTAATACATATCCATCACTATGAAAATGGGGAGTAGTCTACTCTCTTGTCCGCTTCTTGACAATGCACACAAGTTGGAGAATCCAAATACAGATCAACACTTGGGAGTGTTTTGGGCCAAGGAGTCACCTTCGAGACTGTCATTTTACCTAAACAGGCCCAAAAGGCTAAGTTCACTTTGCCTTGCATTGACTTCACAAAATTACCCTGACCCCCCCCCCCCCATTTTGTTTCAATATAATGCATTAATAATTCAAGTCAAACTTTTGTGTCAATTTTCCCTTCAAAGAGGAACATGGAAAGATAGAAAAAAAAGCTGTATGTTCTGTAAGCAATTCTGGTGCTAATTTGATGATCATACATACCAAAAATTACATTGCTATCTATGGAATTCCTGCCAAAAATTCACACATGATTCTTGAAAAAACGAGTGAAAAATTACATTTTTGTAGCCCGGTCTGAAGCAAATTATGACTCACTGGATGTATCCAGGACCATTACTAATAAAATTAATCATTTTATCCAATATTTCATCATACAGACATATTAAAAAGCACTTCTGCTATGAAAAATGTTGCAAATTTTCGACTGTAACCCATTTTCAACGTTGTATAGAACTGCGGTGAAGCAAAATAAGAGAAGTTTTAATATTTTTATCAACTTTTAATATTTCAATACCATTTTAATAATCTGACATGAAAATATGCAAAAAACATTAAAGTGACTATTTTGAACTTCCTATACCCACTTCTCCCCATTTTTGCCAACTTTGCCCTATTCTGGCTGGAAAGAGGTAATTTTGCCTAATATTTGGACCCGTACTTATGATTAAATGCACTTAAAAGCAATGTCAGGTATGTGTATGATTAAGATGACTTCTGGTAAGGAAAAAGGTTAAATTATGGGTCAGATCTAGCAACACATGCAAATGATGTTATGGATATGAATGGAATGAGGGAAATGTTCTGGCAAGCAAGATTTACCAACTTGCAATTGGGGCATTTCAAAATAAAAATTATGTGGCCGCCAGGCAGCTCTAAATGATGTAACAGAATCATCCCTGAGAATTTTAGAATCATCCCTGAGAATTTTACATATACATACAGAGAGAGAGGGGGGGGGGAGGGAGGGAGGGAGAGAGAGAGGGGGGGGGAGGGAGGGAGGGAGAGATTGACAGAGTGGGGAAGACAGACAGACACAGGGAGGGACACACAGACAAGGAGACTATGTGGACATTTCAAGAGATTTTGTAAGGCATACTGCCAACCTTTAACAAAATGTTCGCCCAATGTAGGCAAAAGTTGTGCAGTATTCTTCTTTCATCTTGAAGATTTTCTTAAATGAGGAAATTACAATACATAATCTGCCAGTCGGCATTTTTGTTCACAGCAGCTGCATAAACACCTGTGAAAATTTACATCAAATTTATTGTATCATTATAAATATTGAAAATTATATATGATGTGCTCTATGGTAATCTGGCTGCAATTAACCTGCTTCTTTTCCCCAGAATATGAATCTTAGGTACTGTCATTCAGTGGTTACATTTATGTAAGCTCATGAAATGCCCTTGTGTTAAAAAAAATTGTCCCTCTAAAATGTGGCTTAAGCAAGACAATCAGTGTATAACAGACAGTAAGTGACATACATCATTTCATCGACAGAAACATCATGTTGAAAACACTTGGGGACTGAATTTTCTACAACTTTTGGAATGGAAAATTAATTTGTTTGTTTGTTTGTCTGTCTGAGGGAATCATGACTGTTGTTAACAGTTTACATACACTCTAAAGTGTATAGAAGCAGACGTTGTGATGCTAATACACTTAAATTGCTGTATTATACAGTCTGTTTACATTCACTAATCTACCATGTGTTTGTCATTTTCTTAACCAGACTCAGATTCCAAGATCATGGTATCATTACTTTCGTGTGCTACAGGTTCAAACTGATACATTTGGATGTTTGAGGGATTGAAATAACTAGCTATTAATCACAAATGTTTGAAAATGACATAACGAAATACAAAACTCTGAACTACAGAAGGTGTCAGAATCCACCGTCTGTCCCGTCTCTGACATGACTGTATCACGTAGCCTACTGCCTCATTTAAGTTCGGAAACGGCCACTGCAGGGAGAGAGCAGCTATATTTAACTACTAATTTCAGGCAAATGACTCAACACTGTCACAGCAGCTATTGGCTTCTTGTGTGTTTACATTAATACAATGTATATGAAGAAAAGAAAAACGAAGGTGAAAATGTGCAGCACGCTGATACAATCAACCAATATTACAATGATTAATCCTTTCATTCAGTGTAAAAATTTCTATGGGTATTGTACTTTGCCCTTCTGATGCAACAGGCTCCTCCTGTAACTTTTGAATTTCTAGATTTCAACCTTCAGACTTGACTTCTTAAATTCAGAAAATGGATTCAGGTCCACAAAATGTTTATGTGCATGTATCTCCTGTGGTTCTTCACACTTACCCAGCATCTTGTGCTTCATGTGCTCTAATAATGGATAATAAATTGTTCTGTTGCAAGAAATCACAACAAGCTGCATAGCTGAAATGAAAAGAAAATAGATTCATATGAAGATAGTGTGCTCAATGGTCAAAAACAGAGCATGAAGACTTAGAGGCCAATCAGTCAGAAAATGATTCCCTCATATTAAATACATCAGGTAGAAGAAACAGGAGTCTGTCTATTATATATATACATCTGACATAATATAATTTAACTTCGGGAAATATGGTAATTAAGCCAATATCTCCTATCAAGATGGCAACTGGTCATACTTTACCTACCCAGTCTTCTGTGTCTGGGCTCGAAATTGATGCTAGCAATTTGCTAGTTATAATTATAATATTGTTAGCTGAAAAAAATGAAGTAGAAGTTTCCTGCTAGTGATATTTCGTATTCAAATTTCAATTTCATTAAAATATGCTAGTGAACACTGAGAATAGCTCAATTCTTGCTAGATATCAAAATGCTGCTAGTACTGAAAAAAGTT
The DNA here is from genome assembly GCA_029931535.1 of Margaritifera margaritifera. NCBI lineage: Eukaryota > Metazoa > Mollusca > Bivalvia > Unionida > Margaritiferidae > Margaritifera > Margaritifera margaritifera. The sequence continues at coordinate 1,807,016 of JAQPZY010001510.1, forward strand.
AATTTTGAGTCCCGTGTGTGTGCAGCATTAAGCGGTATAATTAACCTTGTATGCATAGTGGGTGCCACAATTGAGAAGTCGTATTAGTATAGACCTTTATCCCACACAACAAGTTAATATGGCACACCTTTAGTTGATTTCCACCAGGCTAAACTTGAACAAGAGTACCATGATTGTCATATGATATGCCGACCCCATGTTTAATAGTCATCTATGTAGATAACTGGAAATTTTGTGCAAAAAAATATTTTTCTTTCAGTCACAATGATCCTGACCTTGGACCTCAAAATCAATGGGCTTCTTCCTTACACCAAGTGCAAACAATCCACAAAGTTTGATCCAGGTTTGTGAAATTGGACTAATATTATTGTGTGGAGACCAATTTTATTATTCAAGTCAGTGACCTTGACCTTTCCCCTTCTGACCGCAAAATCAGTAGAGTTCTTCCTTGCTGCAAATGCAAGCCTTCCACAAAGTCTGGAAAT